>JAODKC010000082.1:24283409-24308308 GCA_026777985.1 Mormyrops attenuatus
TCTTAGAGGAATGTCTTATGAGGAGAGGTTAGCTGAGCTGAATCTGTTTAGCCTCAAGCAAAGGAGACTAAGGGGGGGACATGATCCAGGTATAAGATTCTAACAGGTCGGGATGCTTTTCAGCTAAATTTCAATATCAGTTTAAATACTAGAACTCATGGCCATAAGTGGAAATTAGCAGGAGAATATTTTAAAATGAATTTGAGGAAGCACTTCTTTACACAGCGTGTAGTTACAGTATGGAATAGTCATCCTGCTAGTGTAGCGCAAGCTAAAACCCTGGGTTCCTTTAAATCAGAGCTAGATAAGACTTAACTCTGAGATATTAGTTAAGTTCTCCCCAAACAAGCTTGATGGGCCGAATGGCCTCCTCTCATTTGTACATTTCTTATGTTCTTATTTGGTCTACACAATATAGTATGTGCATGACCCCCGCCCCCCTACACACACACAAAAAGGCAGTGTCCCCCCGGCCCATCTCTCTGGCTCATCATGTACGATTATGTAACACAATGGAGGACCAAACGGGAGAAGCACACAGGGCAGCTGGGAGATCTCTTTGGGTCATGTTACACAATCGATAACCCTCAAGGTTACCGGAGGAGGCCGTGGGGGGTGTCTGCTCCGAGCTCGAGCTACAATGATGCAGCAAGGAGCTCAGGACAGGGGGACAGAGCCTGGGAAAGCAGCGGCTCAATGCCTTAAACTCAGCACATGGACCCTCAAATACTGGTCATGCCATGAGGGTAGATTGACTGTTAGAAGCCCTACTGTCACAGACACCAAAACATGGATCATTATATAATCAGATCAACAGAAGACACAGCAAAGGCACTATTAATCTGGCACACAATCAGCTGTACCTTTATAAATGTCATTTCTATCGTGGCAGATCCCTGTATTTGTTTAACTAAAGGCCTTCAGGAAGCAGTAGGATCAGGACATCGACATCATCACCCTGAGACCATCATCCTGTCAGACATTCTGAGCCTCAGGGGTCAGGGGTCAGCTACACAATAGCACTCCCCCCGGGGTGACACGGCAAGCAGAACTGATATGGAGCGCTCCTTCCTGCTGGCATCCTGGACTGACGGGGGAATTTTTATCACACATTTCCTCCAGTGTCATGCCACGATGCACAGCTCGCTTTTGGAGAGGCATCACCTGTGTGTCCATACAGGGGCGCCATCGTGGTCTCCCCCAGCCCCCCACTTGTCTCCATAAAGCTCCCATTGTCCAGCGTCCAGCCCCCCTCTCCAGGAATGGACCCCACACTGCACACATTGTTTCCCCTCACCTCATTATCAGTCACATGATGCTCTTTTCTCCGACCTCGTTATGGAAAGTGTCAACATTAGACTCAGAAATTCATCTGATTTCAGACAGGATCCTACAAACAGAGATCTGGGCTGGCAGAGTCTATAGTCAGTGTCAAACCCTATAACTCCATTACAAAAGGGACTTTTCCATTGCACCAGGTACCATAATTTGGTACTTCAAGGCACTGGTCTTCCACTACTATAAAAACTGGTACTGCTGCTGAATGACATCACAACATGAGGCAGGGTATTTTGTACTGAATTTAAAAAAATGGCTATAGCATATTATACAGCTGGACGATGTAAGATATTAGTACCAATGTTGCATGTTATGCTCATGCAGTTCACATATCGTAGGGACGGCAAGAGTCAGCTGGGCTGAGATCAGGCTTTTTCATACCTTCATACTGTCCAGACATCACAGCATGGGGGGTTTAAGTTTCGCTAAGACATTTTTACTGTCATAGGAAACAAAACTTACCAAGAATTGCAAATTTAATGACTGTTCCTTTTCAAGATGATCTAGTTTGTGTTAAAAAAAAAAAAAAAAAAGTTTAAAGTTTTCAGACGCTGCTCTTGCATGAGCTCTGCATGCTCTTTCTGAACCAATCATAATTATTTTCATTTAAAATCACTCCTGTGTGGGATTTTGATAATTTTTAACTCATTTGCTGCATTATAAATATCCCAATGTTTATTACAACAAAATAACAGTGATATTTTATTTTTTTCCAATATCGTACAGACTTAGTGTATTATAGCACATAATCTTTTATCTCTTGTCATGCCATCCAGATCTTCTTATGGTTCTTCTAACCAGATCGCAATTAAAGCTTGGGTCTCTTAGAAAACAATGTTGAACAAACTAAGTTTTTTTCAACATGGCGGTATTTGTGTTTAAAGCCAGGCTATTTGCATAACCAACCCACAAAGAAAACATTTGTAAGTCCCACCCCACTGAAGTACCGAAGTACCAAAAACATACTGGTTTGGTACTTTGGGTACTAGAACTCGACTGGAAGTTAACGGTTCAAAGTCAAGTACTGAAAGTACTGTAGCAAAGTATGGTACCTGGTGTAGTGGAAAAGCGCCCAAAGAGTAACTCAGCCACAATTATTGACTGTGTGGGTACCCTTATCAGCCTTCCCTGGGCCCTGGCAGGTCCTGGTTCTGGCCCATCCTGCCCAGGGGCTGGGCCACCAGTGGGTTTTGACCCAGCAGACGCTTAGCAATAACACCTTCAGTGTGTCACTGTGGCTGGACGTGCACCTGTTTGCCAACATACAGGCAGCACATTTGAAATATACAAAGGCCCAGCCCAGAAAGGATCCTGTAGCTGACTACAGTGATTTGATCATGTCCTGTGCTGGTTCTCCTAGCTACATCAGCACAGGAAGCCGGACACGTGCCTGACTGGGTCCCACGTGCCGCTCGGACTCGTACTCACGCGGAATATCTTATGGCCCTGCATGAGTCACCTGTCCTCGTGCCCATCCCACCCCTCACCTCCAGAGGGCAGTGAGGGTGGCCGCACGGCTAGCGGGAACAGGGTGTCTGAGCCGACGGTAACAGGGGCGGCGAGTAGAGAGCAGTGACATGGGGGGGTAGGGGGTGTAATATGCTTCCTAAAAACATAGTTGCTCACAACATTAGCAACTTACACAGTTGGAACCACATAAAACGCTTCCAGCTTTGTAAGTAGCTAATGGGAGTTTTTGGGAAACAAACCCCAGAGCAACAGAATTCATCATCACGCTGATTCAGAGATTCAAGTGTGTTTAAGGAGAATTTGTAAATCACTCTTACAGTGTGAATGGCGAGTGTCACCATTAACATCGGCATGCTGAGATGCACACAGATACACACACAGGGCCCCGCGACACCCTGACTCCCAGCATCCCCCTGTACCAGCCTCGATACTCCCCGCTGGGGATGATGTCACCATGATGTCACAATAGCAGCACAGTGAGCCCCGCCCCCCACCCACCATCTGCTCCCTCGCACAGCCCGTCCCCTGCACCCCAGTTGGCCTATTAGATGCAACACTGAGGCATCGATTTCCCAGTCTTTCAGTTTTGGGATGGTATCGGGTCGCTCCCCTAAGTGGGGCCATCTCCCAGATCCTCTCAACCTTTATGGCCTCCTTGCTTCCTGCTGATGGTGAAGCATAACTGCAGAATAATGTGCATTAGTGACCAGCTGACCCCCCCCTTGCTGGGTCACTCTAGGCCCCCGACCCCCTCCTCACCAGGAGACACTAAGCACCCGACCCTCTTCTCACCGTGAGACTCTGGGCCTAACTAGACCCCCCTCCCTGACTCTGGGCCCAACCAGTCCCCCCCTCACTGGGAGACCCTGCCAGTACATTGATTAATTACGCTAAATTATCATTAATTTCTGGGTGAAGACAGTATCATCGTTAGTCTACCTCAATGTCCCAGTAGGTCGTTAATTATAACCATCCCTGAGGGTGAAAACACCAGGCTTCACTCTCCCATCTGAGCACAAGCTCCATGCTTCTATATACTCATTCAGCTATGATAAACCAACCACACCTGCAGGGGGCACTGCAAAAGAACTACACTGGACAGGATAATAATAGCTGGGGATCTACAAAAAGCCCCAGTTTACACAACACTCTGACTCTAGGACACTGTGCTGGAGAATTTGTGCTGTGAGCATCTGCTGCTCAGTGGACCAGCAGGCAGACAGGCTGGGCTGTCATTAGCAGCACCAGCACCATTGGCAGCATCAGCTACAGTCACTTCCAAAATGCTGATCTAGGATCAGAAACTTGTCCACTTTAACCAACTGCTCCTGTTATGAAGGGGGGGGGAGAGAGACTGACAGGATAGCAGAGGGAGCCAGAGAGTTAAAGGGGGAGAGACAGACATGTGCATGTATGTAACGCTTTAATTACAGAGGCGCAGATTGACGCCAGATGCGTCATAAACGTTCAGGTGGACACGTCCGCTAGTATGTGTGCGGAAAAGTATGAACCTGCCTTTAAGGGGGGAAAGACTGATAGGATAGCAGAGGAGCAAGGACCATGCAGACAGGCGCACTAGCATAGCTCTGAAGCATTCCGTTTCACACCCATTTAAAAAATCTATGACATTTAGCCCTTCCCTCCAAGTTTCACAGATATGCACCAGATAGTTTTTCACAAAACACCCAACGCAAGAAACTGATAAAAGCCAAGTAACCTGATTAACGTGAAAATACCCCTAAACATGCGAATAATAACAGCACCAATAAGACTGTGCCCCTCCCCCCAGTCAACCTGATTCAGCCCAATGCTGCAAACATCATTGCGCCCTCTGCAGGCGCCCCCCTGTCACTGCAGCATGCTAACCCTAACTGGAGGACTGGTACCAGACTGCCATTTTTTTGGTTTGCATGATCCTCACAGGTGCGTGTTACTCACGTGTGCATGCTCAAACACAACCACACACACGCAGAAAGCGGAGCATAGGTTTAAATAGGGAAAAGGTTGCTTTTTGGTTCCTCTTCTAAATTCTCTACCATGAAATTTACAAAAGAGACCACAATGCAGCACAGACACAGCTGCAGAGGAGTATGAGTACACAGGTCGAGGGGAGTGAAAACCATAAAGGGGAAGTGGGCAGAACAAGGCAGGCGGGGTTCATGAGGACACAACTTACCTCACATATGCCATCCTCATCCCCGGCGGACTCATCTGCGGCGTGAGGGGGGTCCTACAAGAATAGGCTCGGGTCAGTTCAGTGCGCCACCTGGGGAGACTGCATCGGCCGTGTTGGGACGAGGGCAGCTCAGATCTCTAAAGTGGTCGAAACACTTGCAGCTGTGCTGGGATCAGGGCCATGGGCGACGAAGGGGATGGGGGGGTGACACACTGCAGGTGGGGATGAATTTAGGGCTTTGGAGTGATTGTCCACCCTTAGTGAGAATAACTTCACCCATTAAAGGATGGCACATTTAGAATGTCAACAAGCAGCCAGATCACAATCTGAGATTGTAAGTCCAATTTATTGTCCCATAAAGCAGCAGGAGGAGGCGATGCGGTGAGTGCGACTGTCTGCCCCACAAAGAGCCAGAGGCCACATGATTGGGCTGTTATCAGTTTAGTTTCTTTCTGGTAATAAGCACAGTTATCCCTGAGGTGTGACAGGGGTCCAAAGTCCTTCCTGCCCCAGCCCACCCTTTGCGTGGTGCCCCCTCCCCCCGCGGGTATCACCAGCCCTTCCAGATGGATTGTGCAGAACACATCCGTTCATATATCCCATAGGCAGATTTAAATTTGCCTTCTTAGTAATATTTAATCTAATTGTTATATATAGTTTGATCTATTTCTGGAACAAGCCGGCTCAAAACGGACCGTTCACAAATTAAGCCATTTAAATTCAATCTAAAATCATTAACTCGCATGGAGAAATGACATACTCATAATTAACTTCAGTTCCCTTTCGTCGTCTTGCCCTAGAAACTGCCTAACGGTTTCCTTCCGAACTCGGCGGCAGAACCAGCGGAACCGGCCGGACCCGCCGCGTGGAGACTGAGCCGAAGCCGCCCGAAATCTGACGTTTAATGTCCTCAATAAACGCTTTTAAATTTCGTGCTGAACTAGGCGTTTTCCTGTTCTGTGGGATATAACATCCCATCGTTTAAGTCCATGGGGAAATACAGTGGAAAACACGAATGATTCTGCTTGAATTCATAGTCTTATCACATCAGATTTGGCCAGTTTCTGGTTCTTATCAGAAACACGAGACAGTGCAGGATGAGCATCGCCGCGACCGGAATGAGCCGCTACGGCGCGTGAAGACGCCGCTCTTCCTGCGACAATGTGCCAGCAGACTTAAAGCTGTCATTGTTTCGCTGTTTTACGCGTTTAAGGACTGGGGAGTGGTGGCTGGTGAAGGCGGCCCCCGTGTGTCCGGACGGTACGAAAATGGCAAGAAGCGAACCGAAGCGACTTTTAGGCTGAGTTACATTAATGCGGGAAAATTACATTGATGAGAGAAAGTGACATTAATGCGAAAGTTACATGAATGCAGGAAAGTTACATTAGTGTCCGGGGGCCGCCGGCCGTGTGTCCCGGACGGACCTCCACGGGACCAGGCTGTAAACCCCCCCAAAGTTCAGCACTTACGCCTAAACAAAACTTTCCTGACGCCAAATGGCTCCGGGTTTCCGGCACACCAGAAGTTGCGCTTCTTTTCTAACTCGCTGTGCATGAAGCGGACCCCCTTCCCGGCCGGGCTTACCTCCGCCCCCGCGTCCCGCACTGCCATCTTCTGCCACGGGTCGGCCAGCTGTGGCAGAGGCATCTTCTCCACTCCGCTGCTCCTCCTCAGTTTGGCTCCGGACGGGCACTTCTCCGTGGAGGGGGCGGGTGAACAGCAGACAAAGTTCGGAGCGCTACGCCGGGGACAGCACTTCGCGGACACTAACATGCAGCGGTCATCTCGATGAAAGATCCGCTGAGCCCCGGCCGCCTGGCTGCTCCTCCTCCGCCGCCGCCTCCTTTCCTCTGCGCCCTCCTGCTGCCGACTGACTCCCCACCGCACTCTCTCACTTCCGTCTCCCTCAACATGGCGCCGCGGCTCGTCTTACCTGTGTGTCAGAAAACGGCTGCTGCCGAGTCACCCCTGCGTAAGCGGGCGCGGGAGGAGCTCCGGATAGACCAGCCGGGACAGGTGAGCCGCGGCCAGGCGCTGGGCGGCACATTCCGCGCTCCATAATTAAATTAGCGGCGTGTGAAAATGTTCCCGTCACCACCGGCGTCAAGCTTTTCAAGAGCTCCTGTTTTGCATTGCGTCTCCACCTCGATTACAGTGTAAATGCTTATCATACTTGTGGTTAAGTAGCGGCCTGTTTATTTCTGCGGGGAGGGAAATTCACATTGATACAAGCATGTAATAGGCCTACTATTAAATCTTCAAATAATACCAGGATAAGACAGGAGCATCACTGCCACCTCGATCACTCCCCATGCCATCGTGGTGATGTCGGGGATCAAGGTAACAGTCACATTCCTTAGCTGGACCAGTTTGGCCCACACTGACTGGTGTTTCTGAGGACATTGACAGCAGTGTGTTGTTATAAGAAGCACCTTTGAGGAAAAAATTTAAGTCAAAGACAGCAGGTGACCACCTTTGCTCCACCCTTATCCGAAATCAGCCAGTGACTGAGCAGCATGGACCCATGTGACATATGCCCAACACTGGAATTGTAACACATCTTGTCTAAAACGCTCAGTTCTGTGTAAGTCCCGCCCCCACATCCTGTTTCAGTGCAGGGCAGCGGTCCGCGTGTGGCAATGGGGGGCACCAGTCCCTCCCGAGCATGGTCACTATGCTTGCAAGGTCAGTATTTCAGCCAGCAGTGAACAGTAGCTTTGTTGAGCTCTCCGTCCGCCTGGGGATGGATGGATGGCTGCACAGTGTTCATAAGAAATGCCTTCATGTCAAAAATAAACCTACTTTATGTGACAGAAGGATAGCTCAGCATTCCAGAAAGGTCTCCAGATTAGCCCCGTTTCATTCACAGCTCATTCTTTTTCCCAAATATCCATGTGCTTCCATATTAAGGTGATTCATTATTAATTGCTTCGTTTGTAGAGGAAAAGCAGGGACTCATCCAGACCACAGGCTCTGGGGGTGTTAATGTGGAGGGAACGGGATTCTGGGTAAGAGACAATCACCATAACAGCATCATCGGGTCTGTTCCTTTGACTAACATCATGTCGCTTCAGTGGTGTGGAGATTCATAGGGTTCTTCAGATGATCTTACAGCTGTAAACCCCCACTGTCACCCCCCATTATCTAGGGGCAAGAGACAGGGTGGACCATGGTCGCCGCTAGTGTTTGCATTATATTTAGAACAACTAGCTCAACACATCAGACAAAATGAAGATGTCAAGGGAATTATCATTAAAGGGACAGAGCATTAATTGGCCTGTGACACAGACAATAGTTTGATTTATCTAGGACATTCAGCCATCTCTTTGCCTAAATTGATGCAGTCATTTGAACAATATAGCTAATTACTGAGATAGAAGATTAACATAGGTAAACCAAATTACATTTATATTACTCTGACCCACCTTAAAAAATTATAAGCAGATACTCCTTGGCATGGCAAACAGAGTCTTTCAAGTATTTGGACATCAACGCGCCAAAGGATTGAACTATCAGAATGCAATTATCTGTCCATACATGCAAAAATTAAGGGAGATCGAAGTTAATTCCATTATTAGTCTCAGCTCAAGGGTATCTATTTCAGACCCTAACAATAGGGACTGACCAAAACCAATTCAATGAATGGGACAAAATGTCATCAAGGTATGCATGGCAAGGTAAAAGACCCAGGACTCATCTCAAAACTATGCACTTAAATAAAAAAAAGCAGGATGGGACCTGCCTTCTTTTAGAGACTATGATTTTGCACCACAGATTAGAGCTATGATATGTTGGTGCAACCCATCATATGAGGCTCAGCGGAAAAACACTGAAGAGAAAAGACTTCCCTTACCCATACAGGCAATTTCAGCAGATAACAGCCTACACAGCTACATAAATATTATCAATAATACATCGATGAAATGGACTCTTAAAGCACGGAAAACTGTTATAAACAATATAAAGGGATATTCTGTAGTTCTTTAATGACTCAGACTTTACACCAAATATGTCTAATAAGAGGTGGATAGTTCAGGTTCAGAATTTCCTTTAAATCAGAGTTAGATAAGATTTTAACAACTCTGAGCTATTAGTTAAGTTCTCCCCAAACGAACTTGATGGGCCGAATGGCCTCCTCTCATTTGTAAATGTCTTATGTAAACATCTAGACCAGGATTTTGCAACTCATCACTGGTGCACTCAATGAGACATTCAGCACGTCTACTGTGCGACTCACGTCATGCACTGGACCAGCGAGGAATTTCACAGTTGGGCTCCAGTTTGAGCTGGAGCGGAGGGCCAGTGGCCACTCTGTTGCCAGTGCCAGTGCTATGCAGCTGCTGCACAGGCTCCCACGCCGCACACACCAAGCAGGAAGCCGGGCCCTAGCTCACAGCCAGTCACTCAGATATGCGCTCAGGGCCGATCGTAAAGAGATAACCGCCGATGACTCGCACAGATATAATTTTTGTTTTTCATGTTGTTTTTCTCTATCTACCACTGTTGGGTGTGCACTCAAAAAAAAGAAATTAACAGAACTATGCTACTATTGTATGCTACTATCCTGTTCAGGGTCCAGGGATGGTGGGTCTGGAGCCTATCCCGGAAGCTACGGGCGCAAACAATATATTTTATCTTTGCATTATTACAAAAGCCAATAAACGTGTTTTGACAAAACCTTTATTTTTGTTGATATACTCTCCCAAATAAGGTCTCACGTCCTGTGACATACTGTGAGGCCGTGAAACGGTGCAGGAGCTCGGAACTTGAGACAGAACAGCTGAACTTCAGGCTGGACTGCATATTCCCTGGAGAAGGGCTCCTTCTAGTGGACATCTTGGATATAAATGGTAAATGGACTGCATTTATATAGCGCTTTTCTACTCCTACAAGTACTCAAAGCGCTTTACAATTCATGCCTCACATTCACCCATTCATACACCGGTGGCGAAGGTTGCCATGCAAGGCACCAACCTGCACACTGGGAGCAATTTGGGGTGCGATATGTCTCCTCAAATCACATTATGGTGACAAAAAAAGCCCATTTTAGAAGTTTGAACAGAACTGGAAAGAGCCCTAAGCCACTATCCTTTAAGCATAGAATAATAAATGAAACAAAAACACATGCAGAGTGATGACAGATCATTTATTATGATGCCTTGCATTGCTGCATCCTTAGAGTGGCAGGTATTTTGTCAGCCACCGTGAGAACAGCACAGTCTATAGGAATGACTCTGTCCATCTGGTTATAGTAAACGAGGGAGTGAGAGAGACCCCCATCACAAGTGACCTAGCAACTTGCAGCCAGAGTCGGGTCGGTTCACCCTGCCCCCCATGTCACAGGAAGCGCTGAGTCACAGTACACCACCCAAAAGAGGGAAGGGACACTCTAAGGGCAGAGGCAGGGAGGACACCCAAGAGCGCTACCTAAGGACGCCTACAGGGGGAGCTCAGCTGCAAGTAATGATGCCATGATGCCAGACCTAGCCAGTGGGAAGCAACAGAGTGCAGCTGCTGAGGCTCCATCTCCCGGAGGGGGACACTAGGGGACCGTGTGTGATACGTCCTCCCATTGGTCGACTAGCTGAGGGACTTCAGTCGACTCCAGGGGCTGGTACCGCAGACCTCCAAGGGTGGGTTTTTGTAGAAGTTGTGGTTGCACAGGTCCGTCAGGGGGGGCTCTGGGTCCATGGTGCCGACCTGTGCCGCGTCCTCGATCTACCTGCGCACTTCCACGTCGATCTCCTGCACACACACATGGAGATATGCTGAGGCCCTGCCCTGGATGGCAGCAGCACCCCCTGCAGGCCCGGCACAGCCATGCACCTCACTTTGAGCTCCTCGATGCTGGTCATGCTGGTGCTGAGCATGCGCTCCTTCAGCATGGTGATGGGGTCGCTCTTACTGTGCACCTCCTGGATTTCAGCAAGTGTCCGGTAGCTGGGTAGAGCCAAGTACACATCGTGAGGGCGGGACTGGGGGGCGGAGCCATAGATCACTCACTCACATGCACACTTTTACCTAATCCCAGGGTCACTCATGCTGTGGCCATGGTAACGGTAGGTCTGCAGCTCCATCACAATAGGGCCCTGGAGCAGAAATGAATCAGAAATGGGTTTCCAGTCCCGCCCTCCGGCTTCTGGGTGATTAACAGATGAAGGAGCCAACTACCTCATTTCCACCAACCCAGAGCTGGTACTGGTGCCAGTGCCGGTGCTGGGCTGGTTCTCGCTTGGCGCCTTTTGAGAACTAGCCTGGATTTCCACTGGTTTCGTAAAAGAGTGAAACAGAAATGTTACGAAGGCGGAAGTGAAAGTAAAGTAAAGGTTAATCTGTATTTCGTTTTTCGGATTTATTTTGCCGAACCGAAAAAAGTTTCCAGAGTATGACTCGATGCGCCCTGTGTCTACTGCCATGATGGCTCCCTGTCTGTGTGTAGATAAATTTATTCTTGCTCTCTGTTTTACTGCTGTCCTTTTAAGGATCGTGCAGTAATGCTAAAAACTGAACTTTGCTGTCTGCCTCATGATTTCTTCAGCAGTCAAACACAATAATATTGTATTCATTTGACCTACAACATGTTTATATTTTATTATTAAATCTGGCCAGCAGATCGATCTTTCGTTTTTCTCAGAATAAAAGAACAACATAACCTTATTCCACTAATAAGCTGGCAAGTCATTTCACTGCCACATTCTGAGCCCAGAATTTCTGTGGTGCTGTGCTGGAGCCATTTTTTTGCAGTGGAAATGCGTGGAACCAGTGTCAAATTGGGAAAAAGTCTAGCACCAGCACCGTGTTGGTGGAAATGAGGCTAACGAGACCCACCTTCCGGCCCTGCAGAAGCTGGCAGTTAACCTGGCCTCCCTCACACACAGGACATCCATGCCGTCCAGTGGGGGTGGCACCCATGGTTATTGGTTTGTCCAAGGGGCTACAAAGGGCCACCCGGATGGATGGCACCCCCTACCTGCATGCCAGGAATGAAGTTGCCCCTTTGGTAGTAGTCGGTGCTGGTAGCTGTGTGCTCCACCAAGGTGCCCAAGCCATACTTCTTGTTCTCGCAGATAAAGATGCAAGGCAGCTTCCACAGTGCTGCCATGTTGTATGCCTCAAAGATCAGTCCCTGACATTGAGAAGAGGGCAGAAGGGCCAGCGTGCGGCCAATTAAGGGGTCAGAGGGCAGGGAATAGGAGCTGGGGTGCAGTGGCGACGTGTCCTTACCTGATTGGCTGCCCCATCTCCGGACAGCGTGGCAAACACCTGGTTACTGCCCTGGTACTGGCAGGCCAGGGCCACTCCAGCCTCCCGGAGCACCTACAAGCACTGGGGGGTATATGAGAACACACACATGCAAACAACACACAGAGTACATGGAGAGGGTCATGTAGTACCTGAGTGCCCATAATGCCATTCCCTCCGTAGATGTTCTTGGCATATATGTACATGGAGCCACCCTTTCTCCCTGGGGGAAGTTGACCAGTGTGAGCCCTTTAACCTGCATGCAGTGGCACCCCCACCCCCACGTGACATGCACCTGTGAGTTCAGCCAGGTTCGCCCTCCCTGGAACACCCCACGTGAAGGTGAAGCCATGAGTCCGGTATGTGGTGATCAGTTGGTATGTGGGCTTCATGCCTGCCTCGATGCCCACTGCACATACTTCCTGTCAGATGATGCAGAGAGCATCAGTGCTCTCTCCCCGCCATGAGCCCGTATGTATGCCCCTGTCACATGTCTCTGCATCTGCTCTGACCTGGCCATCATAAAGGTGACAGAAGCCCCTGATGATTTTCTGCTTGTACAGCTGGTCTGCCTTGAGCTCCATCCTCCTCATTGTCTGTATGGTACGATAGTACTGGAGCCCTTCCTCCTGAGTCAGAACCACCCACGGGGCGGGGCCCTCCTCCAACCGGTGCAGGTCACACTTCTGTGGAGATGACAAGCAGCACAGATGGCAAATCAGATCTCAGCAGATTGACTCTTGCAGCGTATACAGTCGTGGCCAAAAGTTTTGAGAATGATACAATTATTGGTTTTCACAAAGTATGCTTTTCAGTGTTTGTAGAATTTTTGGTAGATGTTTCTATGATATACTGAAGTATAATTACAAGCATTTCATAAGTGTCAAAGGCTTTTATTAACAATTATATTAAGTTTATGCAAAGAGTCAATATTTGCAGTTATGGCCTTTCTTTTTCACAACCTCTGCAACTCACCCTGGCATGCTGAGCCAAATGCTGACTAATGGCAGCCCATTCTTGCATAATCAATGCTTTGAGTTTATCAGAATTCGTGGGTTTTTGTTTGTCTACCCGACTCCTGAGGATTGATCACAAGTTCTCAATGGGATTAAAGTCTGGGGAGTTTCCTGGCCATGTACCCAAAATGTTGATGTTTTGTTCCCCAAGCCACTTAGTTATCACTTTTGTATTATGGCACTGTTGTGGGTACCGGCCCATGGGCCAATAAACAAACTTGAGGCCTCCCAAGACAGGATCGGATGCACATACTTTATTGTTCTTCCAAGTGCAGATGGGTCCCAACCAATCAAATATAATTAAAGACAAATAAAAAATAAAAATAGAAAAGAAAAAAACCAAAGTAACTTAACTCACAAAATTCTCCCACACTCAGTTACCTGGATCAAGCCATTCATCAGGACTGAACCAGCACCCTACCCTCTGTCTCTGATTCCTGTCTCTCCTTGGTAACCTGGGCCCAGTTGTTCAAAAGTAATCCAATGAGATTTCAGATAACAGATTGGATTGAATCTTGAAAACGGGTTGTTCAAAGGGAAAAGAGGGATTCTGAAATCAGATCAGATCACCTAATCCAATCTCGGTTTTAATTTGGATCAAACCTTCACTTTGTGTTGGTCAAAAGTTTGTGTTTGAATTGGGATACATTTGATCCAAAAAATCTGGATTATCCTGATCCCATCACATGGATGGATTTAGTGCGGATTTCTGGCATAAAATTAAATAAAACTTGAAAATTGATCAAAAAAGTAATGTTTCTGATGATATATAGATTTATTTATATTTTGTACAATTGTTGAACTAGGACAGTGGCAGTGAAAATAAAGTAGGGAATAAGACATGAAGCCTTTCGGTATAGTCAAGGGAAATAAAATCCCTGTGAGATATCTGTACTCAAAATCTCAAAACAAAAAGCTCTACTGTCCATTGTATTTTAATGAAAATGACAATAATTACTATTACTCAATTCATCAGTCAAAAGTAATGTCTTACAGTTGCATCCCTGACCACATGTCCAGTCTGTCCCTCATTTGGAGAGAACATTGGAGGTTGCTCTGGTTTATTGTGATATTTCCTGTTTGTTCAAAATAAAACAAATAATGGCTATTTGTGGCCACTGGTATTTTAGGTCTACCTGTTGTTCTTGACATAGTCAGTAGGCTACACTGTTGGTTCCATTTAATGTACTAGTAAACAGGATTTGGTAATTCTGAAAATTCTGTATTTGGAAAACAGTGATCCAATCCAGTGTTGCTTTGAAAAACCGGCATAAAAGTAAAAAGGATTACCAGAGCCTGGATAGCAAAACAAGGGATTTCAAAATCCAGATCACTTTAATCCAGATTAAATTGGTTGAACAACTGGGCCCTAGTGTAGCTTCCTTATATCGTACTGGATCAAACCATGTGATTACCAGTAGGCACAGCTATGATACAGATACTACACAACTATACAAAACATCAACTATACCCCATAAATGTATTCTAAAATTGACCAAATACATTTTATAAATGTCAATCATAATAAATTTACAATGAATAGTCCACTTAATACATACCTTAATACAAATTCAACCCCCCCCCTCCTCAAAATGTCATATGGGAAATCCCATTACTACTGAGCAGGCCCCCCAAACTACATTACCCAGTAGCCACCTGGGCTTGGGTCCTTTAACTAGTGAGCCTGCCCTCCTGCTCCCCAGAAAATAGTAAGTTGAAACCTTAAAATATACCCATTTCCTCAATCTCAAAACCCATATTCCAGTTTGCCACCTGAAATATGCCACCAACAATAAACTAGATTATGTCTATAGACCTATCAAGAGTTTGAGTGCCAACCAAGTAAACAAAAGTATCAGCCTGCACCTGTGTATGTGTGCATGGAACGGGCAAACCCCATTACAGGCATGGTACGCCATCATGCTGGATGGTTGGGAGAAGTTGCTCTCGGAGAAGGTTTTGGTACCAGTCTTTATTCATGGCTATGCTCCTATTGGTCGACTAGCTGATTATGAGTGAGTGAGTGAGCCCACTCCCTTGGCTGAGAAGCAACCCCACACATGAATGGTCTCAGGATGCTTTACGGTTAGCATGACTCAGGACTGATGGTAGCACACCTTTTCTTCTCCAGACAATCTTTTTTCTGGATGTCCCACACAAAAATCGGAAAGGGGATTCAGAGAAAATTACTTTACCCCAGTCCTCAGCAGTCCAATCTCTGCACCTTCTGCAGAATATCAATCTGTCCCTGATGTTTTTCTTGGAGAGAAGTGGCTTCTTTGCGGTCCTCCTTGACACCAGGCCATCCTCCAAAAGTCTTTGCCTCGCTATGTGTGCGGATGCACTCACACCTGCCTGCTGCCACTACTGAGCAAGCTCTGCCCTGATCTCGCAGCTGAATCAACTTTAGGAGACGGTCCTGGTGCTGGCTGGACTGTCTTGGGTGCCCTGCATTCTTCTTCACAACAATTGCACCTCTTTCCTTGACGTTCTGGATGATCTGATAAATGGCTGATTTACATACAATCCTATCAGCAGCAATAACTTTACCTGTGAAACCCGTTTTGTGTAACGCAATGATGACTGCATGTGCTTCCTTGCAGGTTACCATGGTTAACAGAGAAAGTACAATGATTTCAAGCACCACCCTCCTTTAAATGCATCCAGTCTGCTATTCTGACTCAATCAGCATGACAGAGTCTCTCACCTGTGTTAACGAGAGAATCACTGAAATGATGTCAGCAGGTCCTTTTGAGGCAGGGCTGAAATACAGTGGAAATTGTTTTTTTGGGATTAAGTTCATTTTCATGGCAATATTTGCGTCATTCTCAAAACTTTTGGCCACGACTGTAGACAGACTCACACAGAACAACAACTACCCTTAATGTCAAAGGAAACCTGAGGAGTTAAAATGGTATGTGTATGTTGCCATGACGACGCTAGAACCATGGTAAAAGAAATTGGTGCAAATGAGAAGGGTAGGACTTCACAGACACGGAGGAAGAAGCTGCCGGTTTCATCTGGACAACAGGGAAATGTTACAAATAATTCTTAAAACATGGACCAACAGCACAGGCGGAGCTTTAATTAGTTTAAATGTTTTTCAGGATTAATACTAGAATTACCCGGAGAAAGCGTGCGCACCCCGAGAAACGGGTCACGTGCCTGTGACGCAACGGCCTGTCGGTCCGCCAAAACAGGTGATTTAATCGTAATTTATGAACTAACAAGTAAATGAAGCAGAGTGTAGTTGTGGATCATTCACCAAGCGCAACACCAAGGTTGTCACCGTGTCTTTTCACAGAAGATCCGCAACTACAGCAAAAAAATTAAAAAAATCTTTATTCTGTCAATTAAGTGTTTTAGTTGGCAAATGAAAGGAAATCTACATAACGCCATGCACAACTAGCGATGATAACCAAATGACGATGTTTTAATGTCACCCTGCAGCAGATTTTTTTAGAGAATTCATAGACTTTGTTCCAAAGGTGTCTAATCAGTCTGCCGTACCTGGCGAGGCAAAAACAAGAAACCTTTCTTTATGTGAAAACAGTTGTGCATCTAAATATATGTTCGAGCTACATACATTTTTTGACGCTAGCCCTCCGTACGTTTGAAACAATGGCAAACTTTTTTGAGTACGACTGCTAGCTCATGCAACAAGTCGCTCTCCGGCAGCTTTCGTAGATAAAAACTCCAAATACCGTACTCTGTTTTATGCCATTTCCGTACTCTGCTGGGTGGACGATGAGAACTGCACACGGAGTTCACCGCCCGTGTCCTAAAAGCAACGTGAAGACCTGAGTCTGTCACGAGTTACAACTGTTACGATTATGCATTCGTGTTCATATGAATCAACTTTCATAATCATAAATCAACACTGGAGACTGACAATGTTTGGCAGATTCAATTTGCAGATTGTTCAGTGAATGTTGTTCCTAAGTGAGTGTTTTACTCACTTCAAATTCATATCTGCATAAATTATTCCACCTCAGGGCGCCTCCCAAGATAAACAAGCTCAAATACCCGGGAATAAAACAGATCCCCTGGTACATTTGAACCGGTTAGCTGTCCACTTCTGCCACTAATTGGTTGCCACCCTTATGAAAAGGCAATAAACTCTCTTGCGCAACTCTGCTCACAAATGTCTTTGCCTTACCCTGGGAAGCATTTATTTAACCATGTGTTAAATAAAAAATTAAAATTAAAAAAAAATTTATCTGACATCAAATAGATTATAATTTACCTCTACTATACTACTGGAGAGAACACACCCTCTCTCTAAATCTACGGCCATGAGATATGCATTTATCCTGAAATATGAGGGCGTGCATCTTATATTTATTTACTTTTTATTATATTTTTTGTTTCATTGTATACCGCTCTTTATGCAGAATGGAATATCTGTTCATGGTATTTTTCGAGTTTTGTACCTTTAAGTGGGCTCATGGCGTGCGCGCACACGTACGGCGGCGAGGTCGGGTCAGTATTTCTGCGCGCTCCGCGGTGGGACGTGCACGCTGTGTGGAGTAGAGATGGACGGGCTGCGCGGCGCTAACGGGTTACTGGAGGCAGCTGGCATGCTTTTTGCAGTTTCATTGCTGCTCCAACTTGCGGCTGCAGCTCAGGAGGCCTCTAACGGCAGGAAGGAGCAGGAGTGTTATAACTACGCGGGCGGACACGTTTATCCCGGGGAGGCTTTCCGCGTGCCGGTGTCCGATCACTCTCTGCATCTCAGCAAGGCGAAGAGTGAGTTTCCTCGGCCCCGCATTAAATGAATTTGTTTTTCTGTGTTTTTATTGCATCTGTGCACTCGTACTAGCGCATTAAAGCTTGACGGTATGGGAGTAATACGTAGCGTAATGCAACGCTAGATTAACACTGACCATCTGCTGCCAAACCCAGCTGATCGGCTAAGCGGTTAGACTCGCATATCAATCAGAAAGGAAACCCCGATGAGCCTTTCTTCAACGTCGTTATTTAAGCACGGATTATTATCCTTGTAGTTTTGCATGTATCCCGACGACTGATTCATCTTTGCATTTTGTGTTTCGGTAATTTGCATTACTAAGATAAAAACAATTCCTGCAAATCACCATTCGAATAATCGTGAACGAGTATGTTAACATGAACATATGCGGTCGAGAAAGTTAAGCTGAATTAGCGCGGAAATTTTATGCGCTGTGCATTTGGGGCGTAAGAGCCCTGGATCGTCGCCCTCGTTAGGACACGTCATGGTGTTGGCTGCGCCCGCCGCTCACCTCCGCTACCTACAGCTCTTGTTGTTATGCATGTACGGAGTTCTGTGTTATTTTACGATTCATTTTTGCCCAGATGGAGGCATGAATGTATTATTTTAGGCGAATCATCTGCGCACGATGGCGTAATTAGGGGTTGAATCACCACTCTTTATGTGCTAAATTGTTCTGCATTACCACTATGATACTGGTAAATGGCGGGCATTTCTTGGCGTCAGCTAACGTGTATCAACGGAATGTTTTGATTTTTGTTTGTAAAAAAAAAAAAAAGCACTTTACTGATTTTCCGCGTAGTCTGAGTTTTCACCCCCTCGCGCCCCACGTCCCTGCTTGTCCCTAGTCTCCAAGCCGGCCCCTCACTGGGAAGGCACCGCCGTAATCAACAGTGAATTCAAGGAGCTCAAGCTGTCCGACTACAGAGGGAAATACCTGGTGTTCTTTTTCTACCCGCTGGATTTGTACGTATTGCTCCTGAAAGCTGCCCCTGGCAGAATCCAGCACGTTATAAACGCTGCCTCAGTCTAAAGAATCACTTTTTCCTGTGTGTGTTACAGCACATTCGTGTGCCCCACGGAGATCATTGCATTCAGTGACCGCATCCAGGAGTTCCATGCCATCAACACTGAGGTGGTGGCTTGTTCTGTGGATTCACAGTTCACTCACCTGGCCTGGTAACCAGCTGAAAATCCCAGATACGCTCCTTCCTGACATAGACCTATAGATACCTCCTCCAGTGGCCCGTTCATGAGCCGGAGGGTAAAAGGCTGTGACCTCTATAACTCTGAAATGTTGTGGTTGGACAACCCTTGGGTTCCCAAGTAAAAGGTCACTTGTTTCTGTGCCAACAGGATCAACACACCCAGGAAGCAGGGAGGACTGGGGTCTATGAAAATCCCTTTGCTTTCTGACCTCACCCACCAGATTGCCAAGGACTATGGGGTCTTCCTGGAGGACCAGGGCCATACACTAAGGTACAGGGGCTGCTTTAGCTTTCAGTGGAGACTCACCTGTCCTATCCAACCTGTTCCAGCAGAGAGCTAGCAGGTTCAGTCTCATTTTCCCACACATCCTCCTGCCCCAGTGCAGGCTTTCCTGATGTCCTTTGCTCTACCTCAGGGGTCTCTTCATCATCGATGGCAAGGGCATCCTTCGGCAGATCACCATGAATGACCTGCCAGTGGGCCGCTCCGTGGATGAGACCCTGCGGCTGGTGCAGGCTTTCCAGTATACGGACAAGCACGGAGAGGGTAGGAGCCATGATTCTGACTCTCTTCCTTGTTAAAGCTGTACCTCTGACACACCTGTGGGGCTCTGGGAATCCCCATCTTCTAAACGGGCCTGTCTCTCTCTGCAGTTTGCCCCGCCGGCTGGAAGCCAGGCAGTGACACGGTGAGTCCTGTTACTGTGGTAACTCTGTATGATTCACTCCCCCTGGGATGCAGGAGCACCCATCAGTCTGAGAGCCAGCCGACCAAAAAACTGTTTCATAACCTGAAGTTGCTGCATTGTGGGCCACCACAGGTTAAAGCTAGACTGCTGAGTAATGTGAGAGCATCAGTGGGTGGGTCTTTAAATCGGCCCCTCCCATGTCGGTCCAATCAGATTGACCCAGATGCAGCTATGAAGGCTTGGTGGCCCAAGCAGGAGCTGTAACATCTCCCCAAGATGATAAAATATGGCCTTAAGCAGGTCAGCGTTCTACTTCGGCAGACTGGAGGAACCTTGATGAGGACAGATGTTACAGTTCAGTAAAGCATCCCCAGTGATATTTTCTCTCTCTTGCAGATAATCCCTGATCCTGCCGGCAAGCTGAAGTATTTCGATAAACTGAACTAAATCCTCAGTGTCCACCTGCTTTTGTCCTTTCATACATACTGAATAACAGTTGACAGGAAATAAGTCTAAAGATCTCAGCCCTGTCTGGATTATCACAGCCTGTGGCAGGGGAGAGGGCTTCAACATTCCGCACTTCTCTGTGGACAGAAGGCCACATTTTTTTCTATACATTTCTGTGACATGTCCACACATTGGCACCAATGTAACACATTGAATTTAATTAAAAAAAAAATGGTAGAAGGTGTAAAATTTCTTGGCAGCTTTTAAGTGGTAGCAGTAAAGCATCTTGGGAATATGGATGCTCTGTTTGAGCTGGGGGGGTGGGGCCTGACTCTTGATCTTCATGAGTATCAGTCTGACAAACCCCTTTTCCACTTCACTTGTGCTGGTACCATTCCAGTGCCAGTTCCCAATTTTGAACCAATGCCACAATGAAAAGAAATTGGTAGAACGCAAATCCAGAACTGTGCGGGCTGCTGAAGAAATTAAAGCCCTTTTACCGATCTGGTTTGTGCTAGAAACTCAGTAGAAATTAAAAAGTACACATAGAAAGATGAAAAGTTGCTTTGAGTAGGCATGGTTTGTGACGTTGTTGCCACCCGGCTCCCACTGGGCTCTCAAGTCAGTGGAAATGCCGGCCAATTCTCGCTGGTTGCCGACCTCATCACCGGCACCAGTGGCGTGGAAAAGGGGTAATGGTGCGTTCCATTTGCCCTCGGAACTCGGATTCCAAGTTTTGAAGCTGGAAGTGACGACATGCGTGCTCCCGATTCTCAGAGAGCCAAGAAATATCTCGGAGCAGCACAGAGGATCCCAAGTTCAGAATCCAGGATGGCTGCTCCCTTTTTCAACAGAAGTGAAAGTTGTAGTTTTATACTGTTTAAGCACTACTTCTCGTTTGTGGCTCATTATATCGCTTGCACACAATATACCGTCCAACTTATCTGTGGATGTGTTGCTACGGAGTTTTATATGTAAAGTGCCACGCATAATGTGTTATCAACTGATATTGCTAACAAATAACCAGGCTAGAATTGGATTTCATGATTTGTCGGATTTAAGGTAGTTTGAGCTAATTGTAAAGTCAACGACGATAAAGGCCATTTAAACTGAGGTAAACTGAGTCTAAGCAAAAAATCTTTTAAAAAATTCTAATTCTGTGGCAAATGGAACGCATCCGACTGTTTTCTCAGAGTTTTTGATGGATGTGACGCAGTCTCGGTAACTGAAACTCAGATCCGAAGGCAAATGGAACGCATCATAACAGAGGCACTGTCCCCAAGCAGGAGTGTCACTTCCTGTGAGGCACCTTCCTCAACTTCCTGCTTCCTCCCCCCCCCACCCAAACAACTGTGGAAGATAAAGCTCTAAATAAAAGCAGGTCCATGCAAATGTTTGCCAATAGTGGCAGAAGACAGAGGGGCCTCCAGCCCCAGGCCTGAATGGAGGTGACCTCAGTGCTCCTGTGAGAAGTGCCGCTTTCCGTCCAGATATAGCATAGACTCTGTGGAAACAGACAAAGCACAGGACACATTCATCTGGGTTATCGAAGGCCACTGCTGAAGAATCACTGTGAGGAGGAGACAGGAACGGGAGCAGAGGCTGACCTCCATATGTTCTTGGGATGACCGCCGGCACATCCTGTGGGAAGCTGAAGGTGAAGTGGAATACGTTGGTAGTGTTGTGCTGCCGCGTCACAGGGTCCAGGACTTCCGTGTGAACTCTGACCTGGATGTACTTGCCCTCTGTGTAGCAAACCTATAACACAAACATACACTGAGGTTAAATGAGTTCAAAACTCACTTTCCAGTCCAAAAAGAAGCACTCTGCATTAGTCTCACCTGTGAGGACAGAAGCAGCAGCGAGCCAATTTCCACTGGCTTCTGGAACAGGATGTCGTCAACTGCAACCAGATTAGGACGACAGCCTCTACAACAGAGACACGGTGATGTGACTGTCTCTCACCTGATGGGTGAGTGCTGTGCACCTAGGTTCTGATTCTGGATCCTGGTCTCACCCATAGCAGCAGGCGTTGGCCCAGCCCAGCTCATATGCCTTCCTCATCAGGAAGCCGCCGAAGATGCGGTTGAAGATATTCCTCTCCTGTCGTAGAAAGCTGAGTAAAGCCTCACTTCACTCCTAACCACCCATTAGGAGGTAACCGCAGGCAGCAGCACATGGCCTACCTGAGGGTGACAGATCTCTAGTCCCTTCAGTTTGGTATCCTCCATCCACACCGAGTCGGGGGGCAGAATTCGGCTGCGGAAGCTCACTGTCCTGAAAAGCAACAGGAATCCCCTAAGCCAACTCAGACCATGAGCAGTTTAACAAGAGCCGGAGACTTTCTGTGTGGCACATCCTAAATTTCCCGATTTCAATGTGTCCCTCGGTCACTAAGGGAGGGGCTTGTGTTTCACTTCTTTTACCAATCATCACCATGTTAATTAAAACCAGTGTATTGTGTTAAGAAGCAAGGCATACCAGTTTGTAAAGTTCCCCTTCTGTTAAGGGATACAAAACATTGAAGCGTGTTAACCTGCAAAGGCTTTATGGAGCACTGTAAAGGTTTAAATAAATTTTTTTAGGCCGAGTACCGAAACCGAAATAAACTTTGGGTAATCATTTGATCATTTATATACCAATTTGATCAAATTAATGTATTCAATCCATTTTGTTTTTGTGCTTAATATATAAAAATATATATACAGTCAGGACCATAAATATTTGGACAGAGACAAAGTTTTTCAATTTTTAAGTTTGGTACATCGCCACAATAAATTTAAAAAGAAACAAGTCAGATGCAGTTGAACTGCAGACTTTCAGCTTTAATTCAGCGGGTGTAACAAAAACATTGCATAAAAATGTGGGAAACTAAAGTAATTTTTCTACACAATCTCCTCCTTTCATGGGCTCATAAGTAATTGGACAAATTAATATAACTGCAAATAAAATGTTCAATCCTAATACTTAGTTGAAAACCCTTTGCAGGCAATGACTGCCTGAAGTCTTGAACTCATGGACATGACCAGACGCCGGGTTTCCTCCTTTTTAATGCTCTGCCCGATCTTTACTGCAGCAGCTTTCAGTTGCTGTTTGTTTGAGGGTCTTTCTGTCTGTAGTTTAGTCTTTAGCAAGTGAAATGCATGCTCAATGGGGTTGAGATCAGGTGACTGACTTGGCCATTCGAGAATATTCCATTTCTTTGCTTTAATAAAGTCCTGGGTTGCTTTTGCTGTGTGTTTTGAGTCATTGTCCATGTATTATGAAATACCGCCCAATCAATTTGGCTGCATTTGAGCAGACATGATGTCTCTGAACATCTCAGCATTCATTCGTCTGCTTCCATCCTGTGTCACATCCTCAAGAAACACTAAAGACCCAGTGCCACTGGCAGCCATGCATTCCCAAGCCATCACACTGCCTCCACCATGTTTTACAGATGATGCTGTGTTCTTTGGATCATAAGCTGTTCCAGCCCTTCTCCATACTTTTTTCTTTCCATCATTCTGATACAGGTTGATCTTGGTTTCATCTGTCCAAAGAATGCTGTTCCAGAACTGTGCTGGCTTTTTTAGATGTTTTTTTGAAAAGTCCAATCTAGCCTTTCTGTTCTTGAGGCTTATGAGTGGCTTGCATCTTGCGGTGAACCCTCTGTATTTGCTTTCATGCAGTCTTCTCTTTATGGTAGACTTGGATATTGATACGCCTACCTACTGGAGAGTGTTGTTCACTTGGTTGGCTGTTACGAAGGGGTTTCTCCTCACCAATGAAATGATTCTGCGATCATCCACCACTGCTGTCGTCCGTGGACGTCCAGGCCTTTTTGCATTGCTGAGTTCACCAATGATTACTTTCTTTCTCAGGATGTACCAAACTGTGGATTTTGTCACTCCTAATGTTGTGGCAATTTCTCGAATAGTTTTTTTTTCTGTTTTCGCAGCCTAAGGATGGCCTGTTTCACCTGCACACTGAGTTCCTTTGACCACATGTTGTATGTTCACATCTCAATCTTCCAAATGCAAACAAGACACCTCAAATCAACTCCAGGCCTTTTATCTGCTTAATTGATAATGAAAGAACGAATTGCCCACACCTGTCCATGAAATAGCTTTTAAGTGAATTGTCCAATTACTTTTGGCCCCATTAAAAGAGGTGGCACATGTTAACGAGCTGAAACTCCTAAGAGTCTGCACTGAATCAAAAAGCCATAATGTTCCTAACAGTTGGAAAATGATAAAGTTAAAAAGTGTTTATAAAATACAGATTGTGCGAAATGTTGGATAAACAGATATAGTCCATCCATCCATCCATTATCTACCGCTGTTCCGGGTCGGGTCGCGGGGGCAGCAGTCAAAGCAGGGTAACCCAGACTTCCCTCTCCCCGGCCACTTCGTCCAGCTCCTCTGGGGGAATCCCGAGGCGTTCCCAAGCCAGCCAGGAGACATAGTCTCTCCAGCGTGTCCTGGGTCTTCCCCGGGGCCTCCTTCCAGTGGGACATGCCCGGAACACCTCACCAGGGAGGCGTCCAGGGGGCATTCTGACCAGATGCCCGAGCCACCTCAT
>JAODKC010000082.1:24329749-24345833 GCA_026777985.1 Mormyrops attenuatus
GGTGCCGGCGCGAGCCCCCCCCCGGGGGCAACGCCAACTCGGTTGCCGGGGGGCGGGGGCCGAAGCCAGTGCGAGCTGGCCGGGGAGCCTCTGTCTTCATCTGCGCTCGGTAGCCTCAAACCCAGTGCTAGTTTGATCTCGTTTGATTGCTTCTGCTATGTAGGAAAGTCGTGTCACCCAGCAAACCACAATGCTGATCAGCTCTGCGTGTAATGCACCGCTTCCTGTAATGCTGCACAAACATGTATGCTTCTTCCTTTAGTGAAAAAATATAAATGAATAAAAGAGTAACCCTTGGCTGTTGTGTGGTTTCCTGGAGGTTCCATGAATGATAAAGGAGCACAGCACATTAATCAGAGCCACTGTGCATGGAGCAAAACTTGAACACTCAAAGATCACCCCCCCCCCCCACCCAGGCTGAAGTTCAGTCAGTTAAACATTGGCGAGATCTAGGACTATGTGAAACAGGGATGGCACAGAGAGGACAAGATACCTGACTGTGTGCTGCATTCAGCAGCAGTGTTTAGTCGCTTGTACAGTTTGCTGCAAGGTCAGCCATCCCAACACCAGCTCTCACACTGTCACTACTGAGCTAATGTCATCTACACATTAACACACATGGCACATATGTAGCAGTTTAAGGATGTGTGGCTGCGTCAGACTACGCTGGGTTTCCCAGTGCCCTGTCAGCATGCAGCGCTCTATGGCTGTCAGCTGCCTGAGCTGGTGGTCATGAGACAGTTCGTGCCTGTCAGCAATCTCACTGGCAGTGATGTGCCATATAAATTTCAGCATTTGCTCATACTCCACTCCCCGTGAGATGCTTGTGGTTCCTTGCTCTAGAAACTCCACATCAAAGAAATAAACAATCACCAACTAATTTTTTGCCCTACTTCTTGTCATACCCACTGAGTCTGCCACGATTAGCCCTGGGATTGCGGCCATGCCCCCCACTTCCCATCACACACAAGGCAGGATCCCAAGGAGATAAAGAAGTCGAGAAGATGCCTGAGGGCATGCTTCCAGTGACACTTCACAGCTACCAGGGCCTCATGAGATCCTGTTCTTCCTGACCTGTAATGGTTGTAAGAACTCTTCCCCGCCCCCAAGCCCATAAGCACGCATAAGCTGAAATGCTGACGGAAAGCACTAGAATATTCTACTGCTTCCTCCCTTGAAGTGGGGAGGGAGTCAGCCCCTCTGCTCACAGCCAGCACTTCCCTTTCGGAAAGCGCCGGCCCGGTCCCAGGGGCTGAGTGGAGGGGCAGTGCCGGGCCGCAGCAGGCTGCCACAGACACTGCACACACACACGAGCCTGAGGAGAGGTGGAAAGCAACAGCAAGCTGAACATGTGGCAGCTTAGAGAAACAAAAATGCAAAAGGGGTGTTTTGTGGGCGTCGTGCCAGGACTGTTTGTCAGGAATTCTTCTGAGGGCATTTAAACATAAAAAGGTACAGCAAAGCTACTAGATCCAAAGTGAGATTTCAGGAGACCCCACCCTGCTGAGCAGGTGGAGGCGCTCTGCTCAGAAGGGGGGGGGGGGGGGGAGGCAGGTGACATATGGGTAGATGGGCTACATTGGGTGGAGCATCAGGAAGTGCTCAGCGAGGGTGGCAATGTCACATTACAGCAGGGGACGTAAACATCATTCTTTGCATGTGTGTGCCGGTGTGTGTGGGCACTTGCCCGCGCTGTGAGTACCTGGGAGTGCTTGTCACGCTCATCTCTGTCATATTTGTCAGCATGTAGCTGGCTGAGCAGGACTTAGCCGGTCAGATTTCAGCGACAAAACCGCGAGTTTGTGTGGGGGGGGAGCGACAATGGGGAAGTGAGAGTGGCAGAGTGCAACTATCAGAGAAAATAACCTCTCCCCCAAGTAGCATGTTACACTGGACCAGAGCACCCCCTTCAGGCTGCCTCAGAATGAACTGTTCTTAAGATTCCTGAGCAGAAACACTCTGGCACAGCATTATTCCATAATGACACTTCAGGGATATTCTGGAGCCGTTTCACTTTAAAAAATTTCAATTGTAAATTTAACTTGAATTTCATCTAAAAAATATTTAAATTGCCAGATGCATAGAAATATAACATTATTAATAACTGGCAATTATTTAAATTGCAATCATTACGTTTTGGAAATACCAAGTACTGGCTATGTCCAAAAAAGATAACATTGATTATGAAATTATAAGCCTCATTAGAAACCGTGATAGAATGTCAGCAGTAAAGCCTCTGCTATCATTTCCTTACCTTATTCATGTGTTTTCCCCTGAGAGGGGAACATTAAGGTTTTTGTTTCGTCTATCTGTGCGAACAGCGGCCTCCAGTGGCGAGTAAGCCACATCGACTCATAGCGGGTCCCTCTGATTCTAGGCGCCGGACCCAGCTGTGTGTAATGTTTCTCTAGCATACTGCAGTCCCTGCGCTACAAGCCTCGGGTCACGTGACTTTACAGCCTGGGGAACCGGCTGAGGGAGGGCAGGTGTTTGCCTTGTAAATATTACAACTCACTCAATGGTAAATAAACATTACAGTGTGAAACAGGGAGGAGTCATACCTCTCACTGGAAAGAAACACCCACGGTGTTCCTTAGAAGGCAATAGATGGATCTGTGAACTGAAGGCCAGGTAAGAAGAATAGTCATGCTTTTAGCTGATGGTGCTGCAGATGGGGAAACTCACACAAGAGTTTATCGCAAACTTTACGGTGAGCCTGGACACATGAGCGCATGTACAAACACAGAGCCATAGATGGGCACAGAAATACTGTGAGAACACAGCACAGTCACAGACTGGCACAGACACATGGTGAGCACACAGTCACAGACAAGCACAGATACACAATGTGTATACAGATACACAGCATACAGTCACAGTTGGGCACAGACACACAATGAGAACACAGCAAAGTCACAGATGGGCACAGAGATGCAGTGACTACACAGCGCACAATCACATATGGGCACAGACAAACAGTGAGTACACAGCAAAGTTACAGTCGGGCACAGACACACGGTGAGTACACAGCACACAGATGAGCACAGACACAGGGTGGGAACACAGCACACAGTCACAGATGGGCAGACACCCAGCGACTACACAGTGCACAACCACAAATGGGCACAGACAAACAGTGAGTACACAGCACAGTCAAGCACAGTGAGGACACAGCACAATCACAAACATGCAGAGCAGTCACAGACACACACAAACAAACACAGACACAAATGTGCAAGGCACAGTCAGATATTCAAAGACACACAGTGCACAGGCTGCCTGAAGCAGCACACAGTGACACCGGCAGATGTCTCACCAGACAGCAAGCAGAGCTGGTTGTACAGTATGAACGTTTATTTATGGAGTGAAGTTCTGCAGTGAGCAGCCAGTCAGCAGTAAATATACTGTCAGTAATCCTCATATTTCCTAGAAATCTGTCACCTACAAGCGAATATGTCATTTTTGGCAGAGGAGAGGATTGGAGCGTAAGAGTGTAAGAAGAGGTGGTGATGCGCTGGGGGACGAGGGGGTTATATCTGTACAGAGTATTGAATGGACTGAAATAGCTCAGAAATGTTCAAACGTGGTGGCAGCGAGAACGGACAGGTGAAAGACGATACTGCTCCATCGGGACCGGCGGCAAGGTCGCCCAGCGATGGGGACATTCAGCAAGCCCCATCCCCACTGGCAGCTGCAGCAGGACCGGCACACAGCAGGGGGGAAACGCCCAAACACACCTACTTCATTCCAGCTAAGGAGAACGCCGAGATGCCTGCTGTGGCGTGGAAATGCAGGATGGGGCAGAGGATGGGGAGTGTAGCAAGACCAAAGAGCAGCAAGGGGCATCAAAGATATGCCCAGGTCACTCTCAGAGCCACCAGGGTCTGAGAGTGAAGGAGCAGACGTGGCAGCAGGCGGCTGTGACAGGGAGCGTTTATAAAGGCAAAGGAAACACAGGACACACGAGCGGGAAATAAATACAGCAGGAAAGACGGACAGACGCTCAGACAGCAATCTACACACTCTGGGAAGCCATGAATCCAACCTCAGACAGTGCAGTGCACCCCCCCCACCCCCCCCAAATAACCCCCCACCTACATGTAGCCCACTGACTCCAGGCAACTCATCACCTCTTTTACACACATCACATCGCATTTCTTTAGTTCTGGTCCCTGCCTGCCAGCATTGCACATGGACAGACAAAACCCAGACCTAATATTACAGGTGGCCTAACATTACAGGAAATGGCATGACATCACAGGAAGTGGCATGACATCACGGGAAAATTGAAAGACCCAGAGGTACAGCTGGAAATAATAAGACTTGAGACGGACTTGTAGGGATCGCTGGTCATGATTGGTGGAAAACAATTATCCCAGAAATCTGCAAAAATCTTTAGTTTTCTTTTGATTTTTTTTTGAAAAATCTGCCTCTTTAAAAACGATCTAAAATGACCAAACCCTGATGGGGCACCCAAATCCCGGTCGGTCACACGTTTGTCTTCAAGTAAGCTCTGGTCTCGAGAATAAAAGGGGTAGAATTTGACTGTAGTATTAATTATTCCAACAGGTATAAACTGTTTTTATGCTCTCCTGTCCTTATTTAGTGTATTTATTTCGCTAGGCTTGCAGAGACATAATGTAGCCACAAAGATGGGTACTACAGAAAAAAAACAACAGTTTGGGTTTCACTAGAGGGCGTCAGCAGGAGGCGCTCCGCCCCTCAGCTGCAGCGCCGCACATGCTCCAGCACATACTCTGGGAAGTGCAGGCTGCACACCTGCAGCCCATCCAGTTTGCAAGGCATCCTGGGATACTCATCCTCCTTCCACTTGTTCTCTTCCGGGTCAAAGGTCAGGATGGAGTCGCTGTAGTGGCCATTGTAGCAGAGGCCACCCAACACCATGATCTGCTTTTCCAGCACCGCCACACCGTGGCCGCTGCGCCCGATAGGCATGGAGGCCAGGATGGTCCACTCGTCGGCCTGTGGGTCATACACCTCGGTAGAGGGGCAGCCCTGCGACTCGAAGGAGGCACGCAGCACCACACACACGCCCCCGAACACGTAGAGCTTGCCGTTGTGCGAGATCATCTTATGGAAGCAGCGTGCATAGTTCATCTTGGATTTATTCTCCCAGCAGCCACCGAGTGCGGCAGCCCGGCGGCCCCGGGGCTCCGGCACCCCCTCCCTGCTGGGGTCAAAGACGCACACCTGCTTGGAGGTGGAGGAGGACGTGATACCACCGGTGATGTACAGCTTCCCATCCAGCACGGTGCCCTCGTGGCCGTACTTGTTGACGGGGTAGGGGTCCACAAACTCCCAGCGGTCTTCAGCGATGCTGTAGCGCTCTGTGGAATAGAAGGTCTCGTCACGTGTGCGGCCCGCGACGGCGTAGATGAAGCGACCCACCACGCCCACAGCGAACTCGGAGCGTGGCACCGACATGTCGGCCATGCGTAGCCAGGAGTTGTGCCGCGGGTCGTAGCGGTACACCTTGGATGAGGCATGGAATTCGCCGTCAGGGCCCAGCTCCTCACCGCCCAGCAGGAAGACAAAGTTGTTGAGGACGGCGAGACAGTCGGGCCGCAGCGGCACCTGCGGACCCTCCAGCTCCCACCACACCTTGGGCTTGTGCAGCAGCAGCACCTTGCTGTTCACCATGCTGTGGCCGATCATGCCACGGAAGACGGCCGTCTGTGGCCGCGCCGACCGGATGCGGTTGGCCTTGGTGTCCAGCAGTGGCTGTTCGTTGGTCTGTTGGAAGTAGCTGAGTGCCTGCTCCACCTCCTGCCGCAGCTGGCGTGAGTAGCGGTAAAACTCCGAGGTCTTCACCTGGTGGGAGACAGCCACGGTCAGGGGGAGATAGAGAGCCCCCCGGTGGACACTGTTACCCACTGCATGCCCCCCACTGGGCACCGTGACCCACTGCACACCCCCCCATGCCACCAGCACCCCCCCCCACCGGGCACTGTGACCCACTGGCATGCCCCGCACTGGTCACTGTCGGACCACTCACCTTCTCGAAGATGTTGGCGGGCGTCATGAGGCAGAAGCGCAGGCTCTTCACCACGGCATCAGTGTGCCTCCAACGCCGGCGGTCGTGACGCAGCCAGGCCTGCACTGCCTCATACAGCTCAATCTCGGGGAAGCGGCTCAGCCGGTCGCTATCTAGGTACACCAGCAGCTTCTCCAGGCTCAGGTAAGACAGGAAGTCGGCGCGGGCCATCAGCGGCACAAAGTTGTCAAGCAGGAAGGCGTCCAGCTGCTCCTGCACGCCCTCCACGGCAACGCTGAAGTCCTCAAGCAGGCGCATGACCTCTGCGCAGTTCTCCAGGCACATCTTGGCCAGCAGGAATGAGCAGCAGAACTCCACCACTTCGGTGAGCTGCACGTACATGGCAGCTTGCAGGATCTCCTGCACAGTGGGCATGCTCAGCTCCAGCGTGCCGTAGTACATGAACTGCAGCACGTGTCCGAATCCAGCTGCCGTCAGCCCCTTCATGTGGATGCGGTCCTGATCGCGCTCGCGCATGTCTGCCGTGAACATGACCCGAAAGTAGTCGCTCTGTGTGGCCAGTAGTGCCTTGTGTGCTTGGAAGTGCTGCTCCTCAATGAGCAGGGTGACGTCCAGCAGGAGGCGCTCTTCGTAGAGGGCGCGGAAGCCAGAGGACACACTGCCATCATGGGCCTGTGACAGGTACACCTCCACGTCCCCTGCCATCTCACACCTGTGCCAGGTAGGGCGGTGGGGGGGGTCACACACGAAAACAGACACATGTGACCACACAACATGACTCTGTTATCCTGCTGATCCACACAAGGAACCAACCCATTGTGAATCATTCAGAGTAAACATGCATCAGAGAGTGGCCCCGGGGGGGGGTCTACCTCTTGGGTCCCTCGGGGGCTAACGCGGGCTTGCCTGACGAGGTACCGAGGGCCAGCTCACATTTTCTCTGCTTGTACTTCCCCTGCTCTGTGAAGTGACAGACACACAGAGGGAGGGAACATCAGGACCCCACAAACCAACTTGTTTGCAATGCCGCCTACCACAGATAATGCCAACTGCATGGCAGGAACACACAGCAGCCTCCTTATGTCAACCGACACACCAGCGCTGTCCTTATGTCAACTATGATGGCACCTGTCTACTGCGATGCCCAGCGGTTACAGTGCCAATCAACACCCTCTTTACGAACCTGAGCATCTCATATCCACTTGCTGCTTAAAATCGGCGCTAGAAAAGATACCACAGCTACCAAAGGTACCAAAAATGCATGCACCATGGGGGTATCGATTGAAAATAATTTCATTGTTAGATATCCTGGGTGGATAAAGTTACATGCAGACCGACTTGCATCGGGATAAACGAATCCATGTTTGAATGTAAAAGCACTGCACTTCGGCGTGCGGTGACAACCCACGCCGACATGTAGTTGTTGTTTAAACGCCAAACGTGACCTTTAATGGCATGACGCCAGAGGTGAGGCTGGTTATAAATATCCCGCTCGCACGGCCCTCGTTTCCAGTTATAACCATACGACCATCACACAGCCGGCTGCGTGGCCGCTTCCCCAAGCAAGTACGGCGCTTTAAATCATATGCCGGGCTCCGGCAGTCCGCCGCTGACACCAGGGCGCCGAGCGCTCACCTCGGCGATGCGGCTCCACGCAGCCCCGCTTCGACCAGGCGGCTCTGGCCCCTTCGGACATGGAGTGACGCTGGATACCCGGAGCGACGCGCCGGTCTTCAAACGCTCATCGTCAGCGGCTCTCCTCGCTTCCTGCGCTTTTCCCAGCTACCATCACTGACACCCGATAACAAAACAGTGTCCATGTACAGCGCTCCCAACCCTCGCAGACGCCATATTCTTCGCCGCACTGACGTCACTTCCTGCGCTTCTCAGGCTCTATCCACTGTACAGTGAACAGGGAGCAGTGAACTTCGTACAGTATACGATAAACAGGGAATAATACATAGATAATTATGTACAGTCAACAGGAAGTAGCGTGCAATGGACACCGTACAATATACGATAAACATGGTTAGTTTATAGACAACAATGAACAGGCAGCAGCGAGCAGCGAACATCGTACAGTATACAATAAACAACGAATAGTGTATAGATAACGTACAGGGAACAGCGTGCAGTGCACACCGTACAGTATGCAATAAACAGGGAATAATGTATAGATAAAAATGTACAGTGAGCTCATTACTTAATCCAGCAGCCAGTGACCATAATTCAATGAGTGATAATGATTCAGGGCATTTTCGGTGACGCAGCCTCCCGGGTCACAAAGCAGCAATATTTGAGGCAGTTCTGGGCACGGTCCAAGATCCACGGACAAAGCCTTTTGAATATTTTCCTTCAAATTTTGTCAAAGCGCCAATAAAAGTCGTTTATTTTTTCTCAAAACAATTAAAGAAAAATGTGCAGCCGTATACAATATAAAACAACTACATACCAGATAACGTTTTGTTAAAACATTATTGACGTTAATGTACTGTAGAAACAAAACAGTACAAACATAAACAATTTTAAAATATAAATCCACAATCTGTTACAGATTATTTCTCCTTTTTTCTCCCAAATCAGTTTTATTGATAAAGATAAAAGATGTACAAGGAACATAGTCCACATACAAAACATATACACGTGCGTCGAGGAAAAGACAAATAAAAAAAATACAGAATTTGACAGTGTCAAATAATCTTACATGCATTCTATGCTTTCTTGTTATAGGACATCTACAGTTCCTTTCCAAAAGCATTAAGACTACAAAAACTGTCATAATGACGTCAGAAAGAGGGGACGGACCCCAAATATTCCTGAAGTTTAAATATGACCATAAAGTCAAACGAATGTCTCATTAAACCAAAGACAGCATTTAAAATCGACGGCTGTATACAACTACCATACAGAGGACCTTGCTTAATATTTCTGTTCAAACAGGATATTTTCCAGCTAAAGTAATCTACGCAACCTACACTATTGCATCACCCGTTATCAACGGACACACTACGCCTATTTTTTATTATCAAAAGTCCATTTAAAAACACCACCTGCGTGGTTCGATAACTACATGAGTTTAATTTGTTATGGTATTATGTATAATAAATAAATTCGTTCTGATAAATGCCTCTTAATATTACGGCCCTGTAATAAAATCATTCAGGCGGCAGCGGTGGCTCCCAATTTTCTTTTTCGCTCAAGATGGCGGGTGACGAGTCGGGAGTAACGCTGGGGCAGCCCCATCTTTTTAAACAGGATTTAAGTTCCTTGGTGAGTAAATGTCTCTTTCTTACCGAGCCCGTCGAGAGTAAGGTTAGGATCTGTATCGGCTCGTGTAAAGACGCGTCGGGCCGCGTATATCTGTATGGGCGGGTAATGAAAGCCGGTAGCCAGACCGCACATGATGCGAGTGATGTAGGACCCACGGCGGCATGGTTCTCCGGTCAATGGGGATCTTCATAACACATACGCCAAAGCCCTACTCCGCCTAACATACCTCCTGAGCCCCGTTACACGCCTCGGGTCACCCGCCCACGAAGTGCCAGGAAACTCCAGACACAGGAAATTACCATCAGCTGTTGCTGTTAACGTGGACGATGCCTTATAAACGCCGTCGTTAAACTGGGTTTTACCCGTAACTGTACAGTGTCCGTGCCTTCGTACAGCGGCCCTCTGCAGAGTTTAGAGTCGCTGTAAACCAGTGTCACACAACCCTGCGTGTTTAATGTTACGGTAATCAGCCCCTGAGTGTATTGCGCCGGGCGTTTTCCCCACACTCTCAACTGAAGACTCCGATAATGTGCTACGATTGTACATACCATCTCTAACTCATTACTGTTTCACACTGTAAAAATTTAGTTAAGGGTCGGGCTGTTTTTTATTTTTAAATTTTTTTAAAAGCATTATGTGTCTTTAGCAAGGAGTTAAATACAACATGGGAAGTGTATGTTGCAAATCCCGTGGCTGGCAGAGTGATATCACTGTCTGCTCTTTGAGCAAAACTTTTAAGTGTCTGCTACAACAAATATATGGCTACTGGCTAAATAGTGATTTCTCGATTAACTGTCCACCAGAGGTTCTCAGTCCTGTCTCTGGGTCCCCCACCAAAATGTTCTCATTTCAACCCTACCTTAATTAGGCTTATATGGTCCATAATAGGCTAATATTGAATGTGGCAAGTTGAAAGCAGTGTGGGTTGTAATGAAAACATTCTGGCAGGGGTCCTTCGGGAACAGGATTGAGAACTACTGGTGAGGACTGTTGTATGAACTGGAGGTGGACGGTTTTCATGAAGGACTGCATGTATGTAAAACATTTCCGTGGTTGACCCCCCACCCAACAGGACGTCAGCACACTGTCGCCACTTTCCCCTGAAATCATCAGCAGGCAGGCCACCATCAATATAGGTAAGTCTCACGCACACAAACAGATCACTGTAGCTTGTGCTTTCCGTCTGTTTTTTGCTGATCCCGCCATACTCCTTGCCTAGGCACCATCGGACATGTGGCCCATGGGAAGTCCACAGTGGTGAAAGCCATCTCGGGGGTGCACACCGTCAGGTTCAAGAACGAACTGGAGAGGAACATCACTATCAAGCTGGGCTATGCCAATGCCAAGGTGAGGGGCTCGGTCACTGCCAGGGGGGCTGTCCGCGCTGTGTTTCGGTTTGCCCTGCCTATTTGCTCACGCCCACCACTGCTTGACCACAGATATATAAGCTGGATGACCTCAGCTGTCCCAGGCCAGAGTGCTACCGCTCGTGTGGGAGCAGCACCCCCGACGAGTTCCCCACAGACATTCCAGGCACCAAGGGCAACTTCAAACTTGTCAGGTAAGCCGGCCATCAGCTGAAGTTTGCAACTTGGAACTGAGGCTGGGCACGCACATCGCGTCAGCCAGGGAAGATATCAACACCGCCCTCCTGCCAAACTGCACTCTCCAGGAGCCCACCAGTCAAAGTCAGTACGTTTACATGCACACTAAGAAAATCGAGCTATTGTATTAGGCCAACTAAAACCGGAAATTACATGTAAACATGTTAGTCCGACTGAAATTGTACTAAATCGAATTTCTCTTAGTCGGACTAAGACACCCAGATAATGCGATTGGGAATCGATTTACTCCTGCGTGTATAAGTTCAGTCGGACTCAAACTGGCCTAGGTGCTCTGCACGTGCTCCGCCGTGTCCCCCTGGGCTTTGACCTGGGAGTAACAGAAGAAGCCGGTACACAGAAGAAGCTTGGAGCATAGCAGAGGATGTACAGCACATATGAAATGTACAGCACTGTAAAGCTGTCCGGTTCACCATACAAGCAAAAATTGCTTTTTCCACTCCACCAGATACCGTACTTTTGGTACTTTAAGAAGGTATCAATACTATGGTACTTAAAGGTGTTGGTTTTCCACTGGTGTAAAGACCGGTACCGGTGGCGAATGACATCACAAAGCGAGGTGACGTGTGATTTTAATACCAACATTGCATGTTGTGCAAGCTTTTTCTTATCTTCAGTTTGGTATGGATATTATAGCACAGGGAGTTTAAGACTTGCTAAAAAATTTTTTACTCTGTCATAGGAAAACAACCTTGCAAGTTTTGCATTTTAATGATTATTCCTCTTCAAGATTATCTAGTACATGTTTAAAGAGGAGAGAGGTTAGGAGCGTGCACTGATACAGTGCGTTGCTGCACCCATCACATGACAAACCACCTCAGGGATGAGAACCTGAGTGCAGCCACGTGGCGGGTGATACCACAGCACCACACTAGTCCGAATGGACCAGTGTGAATTTTTTTCTGGTGGCTGGAGTGCAAATCCTGCCACCAACCCCCAAGTTTTTCCCCTGTAAGTTGGAGGACCTCCTTATTGGGCTGGATGTAGATTAACGTCAGACCCAGGATGAAGCAATTGCGGATTAAGGGCCTTCCTCAAGGGCCCAATGGAGTAGAATGACTCTGGACATTCACAGGATTTAAACCAGCAACCTTCCAGTTACAGGCACAGATTCCTGGCCTCAGAGCCACCACTCCACCCATGTTTAAAAATCAGTTAAGTTTACCTCCGCCGCTTTTGCATGAGATCTGCATGTGTTCTCCAAGATAATCATAATCATTTTCGTCCTTGCTGTTTAAACTCCTAGGCGGGTTTGTGAGAAACTCCTTTTTTCATTTCATAAGTACCTCAATATTTATTACAACGAAATCACATTGCAATATTTGAAAAATACCGTGCTGTCATAGAATATTATACAAAATACTTTATTTGTTGTTCTGCTATCTTGATCTTGTTCTATCTGTTCTTCCGACCAGATCACAATTAAAGTTTGTCACTTAATCCAGGCATCCATTCTTATTAAATAAATTATTTTTTTTACGTCTGTGATGTAATAAGTCTACCGGAAAAAGCCCAATTCTAAGAAGCTGAAACGAGCCATATCGCCACTTCTAGTAGCGGAGTCAGTCATACTTCGTTCAATAAATCGATTCCCCCTCCCATGCATGTATACTGGGACAGTAGCTTGATTAAATGGCATAGTCCAGCTATGACCGTAGCTCGGTGAACGTACTGGCTGAGGGAGTCAGAACAACGCGAGCCATGTTATGTCGTCTTGCCCTGCTGTCTGACGAACACACGTCCACTTTTCAACAATGGCAACTTTTTATTATGAAGTCATCTCTATAATTTATATTTGTTTGTACTAGTTAGAAATTTGTATTCACGATGCCCGTATGTATGATTACTTTCAATCTCCAGTTTTAGTATTGCTGATAGCTATATTAGTGACATCATTGCTCACTGTGAATGTAAAGCCAGATTAGTTTGTATCTTGTTGACATTGACATATTTGCCTTGCTGACAACAATCCACGTAAGTTCATTTAAAACATTAAACTGTTCACTGACAGTTATGTAAAGATAGGTTTCTATTTTTGGTGCTAAGGGTGTCTCATTACATTATAGGCTAGTCCGTAAAGTAATTTCTGTGAAAATGTGTTTTTTCACGCTCCTGAAGTAATGGATTTTCAGAGATTCCATTTTTCATTGGACAGTGATGGTAAAATAGGATTGGGGAGTGAACACCCAGGCCCTGAACCTGCAGGGCCTCCAGTAGGAGGCGCTGGTGTCTCACCCTGCCTCTCCCCCACAGGCATGTCTCCTTTGTGGACTGTCCCGGTCACGACATCCTGATGGCCACCATGCTGAACGGAGCAGCAGTGATGGATGCCGCCCTCTTACTCATTGGTGAGCAGCCACCTTCCTGTCACTGGGACACAACATGTCGCTTGTCGCTCACTTACCCATAACTCTCTTCCCCCCCACAGCGGGTAATGAGTCGTGTCCGCAGCCCCAGACGTCGGAGCACCTGGCTGCCATTGAGATCATGAAGCTGAAGCACATCCTCATCCTGCAGAACAAGATCGACCTGGTGAAGGAGAGCCAGGCCAAGGAGCAATACGAGCAGATCTTGGCCTTCGTGCAGGGTGAGGCATATGGGTTGGGCTGGGATGCCTTCATTGTCATTGCAACAAGTTACAAGGAAATACAATGTGTGTGATTATCCAGCAACGCTTTGATGTACATGTGAATATTAAGGGTAAAAAGATGAACTAGATTAAATAAATAAAAATGTAAAGTATCAAAAAATATAAAATATGAGAATATGAAAGATATGAGGTACAGAAAGCAACTTTGTTTGACACATGGCAGCATATTTAGTAAACATTTACATATTTCTGTATATGTATGTAGTATGAGGGAAGCATGTATTACAATAGTGCAACCATGAGTACATCATCTGTGCCCACCTCAGTTGCCATACGCTGCGCTGCGAGGCCGAGGCCTTAAGATTTGCTGTGTTGTCTGGTGCCCCCTGCAGGTACGGTGGCGGAGGGGGCCCCTATCATCCCCATCTCTGCTCAGCTGAAGTACAACATTGAGGTGGTGTGCGAATACATAGTGAAGAAGATTCCCGTGCCGCTGCGCGACTTCACATCCGAGCCCCGTCTCATCGGTGAGCCGCCGCTGCCGCTTCCAGCCTGCTTCTGTGGAGGCGTCTCAGAATGGTGAAAAAAAGGATGGTCGGTCCACAAGGGTCTGCGTTTGATAAATTATCCATTAGTGAAATGCTCAAGAGTTACATGTTGTTCCGTGGGGACCAGATAGGCAAGAAGGGAGGTGGTGTTGCAGTATATGTAAAACAAAGCTTGCAAGCAAGGGAGCTCAATGATAAGGAAAAGCTACAGAAGCTATATTGGTAATTGGTGACGCTAAAAACTCAAATGACCTAATTGTCGGAGTTTGTTATTGAGCACCGAATGTAGCTGCAGAGGAAAGCAGAAGGTTATACGATGATATCAGGATTAAGAGTAATTAAAATGATGTGGTAGTTATGGGTGATTTTAATCTACCTGGGATACAGTGGGACATAGTCTCTGTCTATATTGTAAATGAACTTGAAATGATGGAATTGGTACAGGATTGTATTTTTACTCCCCTACCAGGGAAGAAGCCATTCTCAATCTTGTTTTCTCTAATAACCAGGATAGGATTGGAAAATTTCCGGTTTTAGAACCACTTGACAGTAGTGATTATAACATGGTTAAGTTTGAGGTTAATTTTAGTGTCTGAAGAGCAACAAAAATATACAGTGTTAGGAAGACTAATTTTAATGATATGAGACTGAAACTAGAAACTGTAAATTGGATGGAGTTAAATAGCAAGACTGTTGAGGCATGGGAAATTTTTAAAGCACATTTTTGCAAGCGCAAGAGGACTTCATACCAACAAAACTAAATCTAGGAAACTGCAACCAAGGTGGTTTATTACTGAAATTAAGAATAAAGTCAGGAGGAAAAGGGCTTTCTTCCACAAATGTAAAATAACTAGTGATGTCAGAATAAAGCAGGAGTATCCCAAGTATAGAGGTTGACTTAAAAAATATTAGACTCGCTTAGTGGAATGTCGAAAGGAATATTGCATCGGAGGTTAAGGATGACATTAAAAGTTTCTTTCAATATTTTAACTTCAAAAGAGCTCTAAAAGCTGAAATCACTAATAGTAGGATTTAAAAGTAGTGCAGGTTAGTAAGGGTCTGATAATTGAAAATGAAACCGATATACTTAATGAATTTAATAATTGTTTTGCACAGTTTTTCACTATAGAGGACCCGAGTAACATACTAACTCTTATTACTAATCCAGTGTCGCCTGGGGGAAAAACGTGAGACCACTGTATTTTTAAATCCTGGTTTAATCAAATAGAAGACTATACTGAGCAGCAGGTTGCTTCCAGGCTCAAAATTTCTAAGACTGCAGTACACAAGAATAGGCAGAAACAGGAGACACTGGGACTTTCTAATGTCAGAGATGACCGTTAACCTATCTGACAGTTTCTCATGAATCGTAGGATGATGTCAAGTGACCTTCAAAGGGAAAGGAAAACAATAAGTGCAGGTGTGAAGTGCACTGCAAGGACAATTTGTATCAGGCTCCTAGAAGCAGGACTGAAGTCCCATAAAGCAAGGAAGAAGCCCTTTGTTAATGAGAAAGAGGGAAGAACCAGACTGCAGTTCGCAAGGAAAATATATTATTCACAGACACACAGAGAAATCAGTGAAACAAAAGAAGTGCTATGGTCTATTAATTGTTTCCAAAGAAAACAGAAGCTGATGTGTCACAAAGCCTTGTGAAGCTTAAATTGCATGGCCCTGATTGCATCTTGCTTTATCGTTTTAAAAGAGATTAGGGATGCTGTTCAATAACATAGTCACTTCAGTATTAGTTCAACTTTGCCATTTCAGAAACCCTTATCTGCTGCTGTGGTACCTTCTGATTGGAAGCATGCTAATATAACGCCCATATTCAAAGGTGATAGAAGTAATCCAGCAAACTATAGGCCAAGTAGTTTAGCTTGTATAATTGGAAAAGTAATGGAAACTATATTCCAAGCGAGAATGGTAGATTACCTGGATTCAAATAACTTTCTGAGGGATAACCAACATGGATTTAGGAGAGGTAGATCCTGTTTAACTAATTTACTTGAGTTCTTTGAGGAAGCTACAAGAGAAATTG
>JAODKC010000082.1:24360945-24383221 GCA_026777985.1 Mormyrops attenuatus
ACCTGCCCCCCCCCCCCCCCCCCCCCCCCGTCAGCAAATTTTATTGCCAAATTTTCTAAGTACGGGAATAGTGTTGCTTTTGAAAATGCTGTCTAACATGGCAATTCAGTGTCTGGACAGCAAGGAAGAATTAGATGCTGCCCTAGTCTGACCTGTCCCTGGCTCTGGAACGCAGAGAAGAGTAAACGCAGCCAGAGGACCAGGGGGTGGGGGGGGGTATCCCAGGCAGGAAGTGACCTGGTGGAGGACAGTTCCTCACTTGGCCAACAAATCGTGCGTTTCCTGCCGCTGAGCTCCCTGACTCATCACTGTGCGATTGTTCATCACGTTGCTCTTTGTAACAATGCAGATGATTGTATTGTGCACAGTTCAGTCAGCCTGTGCCCACGCAGCCCAGGGAGGGCCAGCAGGCCAGTGGCATACTGTCCATGATATATTTGTAAAGAAAGATTTAAATAAAACGGACTGTTTTCCCCTGACTTGAATGTTTCTTTACAGGCAGTTTTGCAACAAGCATTAGCAGACAGCAGCTTGGGCTACGCCAGCATAGCTTTAGGGGAGATTGCAGCAGTATTCTCATTGGAATTCTCATTTCATACAGATACAGATAGTACATAGTTTCTCTGTAGCTATAGGCACTGTTACTCCTGCCTATACCTCTAATGACCTGACTCCCTAGGTTTGAACCAAACATACCCTGACAATAATGGTTGTTACCTAATGTTTTGATGACACACTGCCAGTGATAGTTTTGATTTCCATAGAGACTAGAGTAAAAGGGGGCAATGTAAGAGACTGACAGTGTCCCCAGTCACATCCTGTGTGTGACAGCAGCTTTTTCACTAGGCACGAGGCTGTACCAGAGGAGCCCAATGGAGGAGATCCCCCGCCCCTGGGCCCGGGCTGTTCCCTTGGCTTGGGGATGGGAACAGGGCTTAGCCACACACATACCCACACCCAAAACTGGGTTTATAAGTACAACAGCTCCCATCCTTGTGAGGGACTGACAGAGCCCCCATTGTGTGATAAATGCCTGAAACATTTCCTTTGAAACAGAGTTTATTACAAATGTAGACCAGCAGTGTGTTTACATGTGGAAATTAATGAGGTCCTAAGCCGAAGCAATGACCAGCAGGGGGTGATGGGGGTGATCCCACAGAGGGACAGAATGCTTCATCACTGCCAGGTCACAGTAATTACATGGCCCTGATTCGCATGATGGGGTGTCCCACAATCCAGCCGTCATAGGCCTGGAAAACAAAGATCTGTCAGGGGTCAGATCTCATGAATCTGAAGCTAATCTAGACCTGGTTAATGATGCTACATGGTTATACTCCACCATCACATACATCTAGACATTATTGCAGTTTATAGAAAAAAAACAGAAAGGCAAGTCAAAGGTAAATAATAAATAATACAAATAATAATAATTGAAACAGGAAGTGTGGAGTGGCACATCAGATGGGAGATGGGAGGGTCATCACAGCCACAGACAGTAAGGGGAAGTAGTGGTGTAAGGAGCCCCCCTGCAGGACTGGAGGGTCATCACATGTGCAGATGGTAAGGCTCAGGCACAGCCTGAGGAGCAGGGCACCGGCAGCGGGTCACTCACCGTACTACAGACTCTTCTCAGCCACCTCGCAGAAACCTGCCCAGGAAGATAACAGTGAGACAACACTGCACCCATATTTACACCCCCACACTGCTCCCCGCTGCTGTTTATCCACCGGATGCATGCCTACACTAAGGTCAAAAGTCACAGTTCTGGGCAGTGATATGACATCCAGTGCAGTGTGTCCCTGGTATATCACACACGGATATGCAGCGTATTCATACGGGCATGCGACAGACGAGTGTGACCCACCATACTTTGGGAAGGGGTAAACGTGGTCGATGGCAATGTCCTGCTTCTCCGCCAGGTCTTCAAACCTGTCCAGGATGCTGTCAGGCAGCTGGGTGGACCTCCCTATGGGAGACAGAGAAGAAGGAGGCATCGTGTGAAGATGGATGAGCTGATTGGCTGAGAAGGCGTCACCCTGAGAGAGTGACACTCAAACCCACAAGAGAGAAAGCAAATGGTGTAAGACAGAGTGCACACTGTGCTGTGTGCCTTTGGCTACAGTCAGCAGTGCTTTGGGTTTATGGGATGCAGTGGGCACCTCCCTGACAACACGCACTCACCATACAACTTCATGGTGACCTGGTCACGCTTCTGGTAGTACAGGAGGGCATAGGAGATGTAGTCTGTCTCAGAGACCACAACTTCGATGTTGTCACGGCGATCTGGGGAGGGGAGGCATGACAATGCAGTTTAGGAGCCGGAGGGCATAGCAGCTAGGGGTCTATGGCGAGGGTGGGGCCAGGCTGTACACCTGAGGAGGTGCTCTGAGTGGATTCTGAGAGGCCTCTGCCCACAATATCTAGGATTTTTAATTGATGACCACCTGTCTTGTAAGGAGCACATGAAGTATATAGCAAAAAAGCTGAAGTCCCTTTCAGGATTTTATTATAGAAATAAATCTTGCTTTTCCTTTTATGTAAAATTAAAACTGGTTGAATCGATGCTTTTGCCTGTTATTGATGTACTGTATATGCATGCATCTGCTCATTATTTTCGCATGTTGGATAGTGTGTATCAGAGCACTGAGGTTCATTTCAAACAGTGGTTCTCTTACTCATCACTGTGTGCTTTATGCTAAATTAAATTGGTCATCTTTACAAGCTTGTCGGCTTAGTCATTGGTATGTGTTTATATATAAAGCCATTCTGGGTAAAATTGCTTTTTATTTATCATCATTCCTGATCTGGAAGCAAGGAGGTCGTAATCTTCGCTCGATGGACCTTTTAAAACTGGTTGTTCCAAAAGTAAGAACTGAATTGGGAAAGAAAGCTTTTAGGTTTTCAGCACCTGAAGCATGGAACACTCATCAAGCTGAACTTTGTCTGAAAAACTTAATACCCTTGAATTTAAAGTTTTGGTAAAAACTCTAGAGTCTAGGTTGTCTGTGTGGAAGTGTATGGTTTGAGTATGTTTTTATGTCATTTTATGTAAGACTTTGTACTGACACTGTGTTGCTGCTACCTTGGCCAGGTCTACTTTGCAAAAGAGATCTGTGATCTCAATGGGACTAACCTGGTTAAATAAAGGTTAAATAAAATAAAATAAAACACAGGGCAGTGCCGTCGTCACCCAGACACGGCCTCACAGTTTAGCTTCACCATGCTACGTGCTAATGAGCAGGACACAGAGGAAGGAAATGTCACTAATGTGCATGGTGCCTTCAGGGTGGGGCACACCAGACCTGCTATCAGGAAACGGCTGCTGCTCTGGGTGGGGATGTACTCCTGCGTGATGTTCCAGCACTGCTGGTTCCTAGGGGACAGAGATGTGGTCAGCTGGCTAAAGGCTAAGCATGCTAATGGTGACATGATTTATTTATCTATCTATCTATCCTTGGCTCCACATGGTTTTGAAGTTGCTAGAGGGTTTTTGTTCGCAAGGCTCCCCCTAGTGGCACAAACGGGGTTGCACTCACAGCTTCCTTAGGGTGGACACAGTAAGCGGGGAAGTGGGGGAGGTGGGCGCCGTCAGAGTCATGGAGGTGCTCTCCAGCCGGAAGTTATTCTCCTGAAGGTAGCGACATTTTGACGCAACACTAATCAGGAGCCACTTTCCACTAAACTGCGGATAATCAGGGATCAAATAAAGAGAAAATAAAGTGAATGCACTAGAAAATGTCTATGCCAGGGGTGGCAAACCTGGTCTATGGAGAGCCAGTGTGGGTTTTTGGGAAGATCTCTCAATCAGCCAATAATAAAACAGTGGTTCTCAACTCCAGTCCCGGGGACCCTCTGTTGCTGGCTGATTGAGAGGTCATCCCAAAAACCCGTACCCACACCAGCTCTCCATGAGTCAGGTTCCTCACCTCTGGTCTAGTCAGGAATGGCTTTTAGCATAAGGCGTCATCAGCTAAGAAAATAATCCATGCCCATTTCATGGCTAGGTATGTTACAATCTCAAATGAAGATCAGCACCTTCTTGACAGTAAAACAGTTTTCTGTTACAAATTCAGGCATTTAAGCACTACACCTCCTACTGGCCAGTGAAAACGCTGTCAGCAGTCAGCGATGCTAAACCTACCCGCTGCAGGTCCAGGCTGTGTACAGCAGGGATGTTGCTGAGGGGCCGCTGTGCCGGTGGCCTCTGGCGGCCCCTGGCTCGTGTGCCCCCCACTGGCCCCAGCAGGAAGGCCGTCACCACAGACACATATAGCCACGTGGCCTGCATCTCACCCCGGTCTTCCCTGCTGTCCCACACTGGTCTCGTTTCCCTTGTTCCTCTGACTTCAGCCTTCCGCTCAGCCTTCCGCTAGTGTCCTCCTTTCTCACTCCTTTCTTTCTCTCTGTCTCTCTCTGCCTCTCACTCCAGACCCACAGGGCAAATAAATTGTTGACACACCAGTGCAGACCCCTGACTTGTGATCACTAGACCGGTTTATCATTAACTCTCAAAGATTACGGGAAGTTGCTGGAAACTTGCCACTGCATAGCTCCAATCACTTCAATTTATCATTGTGTCAGATGCATGAATATTGTTACTAATCCCTTTAAAAACGATATCAATATTTGTATATTTCTTTTAATAGCAGAGTAGAAATCATAGTGTGAGTGGGCCGGCAGAAAATCAGGCAAGCCAGTGCTGTAACAATCCACTAGGCTACAAAGAAACACTACAGACTCACATGGAATTTTTTTAAATCAGTTGTTAAGTGACCCGTGGTATTTCCGAAAGCAAATGAACGAAGACAATGAAAAATCTATTTGCATCTTCAGAGCACATTTCCTTAGATTGATCTAACCACGCACGAACACACCTGTCATACGTCTTATCATACTTTATCGCCCGCTGTGAACGCTTGAATGGATGCGTCTGAGTTCTATACTGGGTGGACCCAGGGCCACCCGAACCAACCCATATGTAGTTTTCTATTAATAACAAAGTGCAAAATAGTGCAAAATGGCAGAAAGACGCGAACTGTTCAACAATCACAAGTTATTGTGACTGTTTGCTTTCTCGAATCTGGTATGGACAAAAACATAAGACGTTTAATTTCTCCCTAATATTTTATACACGGTTTCATGATGTAAATTAAATCTATGTTGTGAAGATCATTCTGATGCACGCACATGGCGCCATCTGTTGGCATTCTTGTGTAAGGCCACAGCTGGCGCTGCAGCTGAACACGGATTGTCGCTTTGTGCTCCAGCACTGCGGGCTGCCTGCTGCGGGCCTGGAAGCACGTTGCGCATGCGCTACATCGCCAACCGGTGGGGAGAGGCGAGGAAGCGCTCGGTGCGCATGCGCATTGTAATACCGGCTGCTCGGAACTTGCGGCGGCCTACATCGGAGCAGAACCGGGACTTCAAAACGGAGGACGGCTGGACAGGTCAGTCGGGCAGGTCGGTGTCAGGAAGGAGCACCACTTTGGTGAACTATACGAGAGCGGCCGGCGCCCGGTAAACATGTGAGTCAGCCTGTTAGCTGCCCCCGTAAGCGCTAGCACCATTAGCCTGTTAGCACAGGACGGGCGGCCGCTAAATAACGTCCCCACTGCTGCCCCTTACCCGGCGGCTACCCGACTATTTCGGGCGCTGGATAGGGTATAAGGCTTCCGCTGCAGCATGTTTATGTGTCGTAAAGTTTCACATTTCTATGTACTGGTAAGATACGTAATAGTAAGATTCGTCTCGGTGGCTTGTGGGTGGCCAGCAGGTGGCGTGCCGGTTAAGGACACGCAGGCGCTCTGAAAGCTACAGGTCAGAGTCCCCAAGACGGGCTCATAAGAAGCCGGCCGAACCCGGGACAGTCAGACGGGTAAAGGGGGGCCTCCCCCATTTGTATGCTTTACGAGTCAGGGTCCTTGGCTTCGTTAGATATCCGTTAGTGGTGCTAGCGGTCCATTAGACACACGGGACTCTGCTGACGTTAGACGGGCCTGCTAGGCTTTGGAGGGTCGAGGATGGGCCGTTAAACCCTAGATCGGAAGAACACAGCCGGTGTTATGCCGAAAAAGGCATCCCTGCCGTAGAATGCATGCCGGTGTTAGGTTAGTTGAGCTTTTAGGGTTTTTTTGGGGGTTGGGGTTTTAGGGTTTTTTTGGGGGTTAGGGTTAGGGTTAGGGCTATCGATTAGCACTACGGTAGCCTACCTCGAAAAAGTAGCTCAACTCGTTTCAGATCAGCGACCTATCGATCATTTAGAGACAGGCATGCATTGTACGGCAGGGATGCCTTTTTCGGCATAACACCGGTGACGGCTTGACGCTGTGTGAATGTAAGGGAGCATGTGGCTATGGACCCCTGAGACATACTTCAGGCCCCTGAACGTCTTGGTCTCTGTGCAGTCGGCAGGATGAGCCTGGCAAAGGAGAACGCACGGCTGAAGAGCTACAAGAACAAGTCGCTGAATGCTGATGAGATGAGGAGGAGGAGGGAGGAGGAAGGCCTGCAGCTGCGCAAGCAGAAGAAGGATGAGCAGGTGAGGGCCTGATTCCACCTGCTTGCCTGTGATTGAATGTGCCGGTCATGTGATTACGGGACCCTGACCTTACTCTCAGGCAAGAGTTATTTCTTTACATTACTTATCTGTGTTTCTGTCCTGGTGAGGAGGGAGCTGAGCTTTCAATTTATTGGTTGATCTACTTTCCTAACCTTACCTGGGATCATGAGCTTTGGGTAGTAACTGAAAAAATGAGATAGTGTGTACAAGCGGGAGAAATGAGTTTCCTCCGCAGGGCGTCTGGGCTCAGCCTTCGAGATAGGATGAGGAGCTCGAACTTTTGGGCGGAGCTCTAAGTAGAGCTGCCTCTCCTCTGCATTGAAAGCAGCAAGTTGAGGTAGTTTGAACATCTATCTAGGATGCCTCTTGTGACACTCTGCGTCCTTCAGATCCATATCTGTGACCTCCCTGTGGACCCTATGACTCTCTGCATCCCTCATACCTATGTCTGTGATCTCCCTGTGGACACCGTAACTCTCTGTGTCCCTCATAGCCGTGTCTGACCTCCCCGTGCCCATTGTGACTCTCCATGTCCATCATACCCTTGTCTGTGACCTCCCTGTGGACACTGTAACTCTCTGCGTCCCTCATGCCCATGTCTGTGATCTCCCTGTGGACACTGTGACTCTCCACGTCCCTCATACCTGTGTCTGTGATCTCCATGTGGACACTGACTCTCTGCGTCCCTCATACCCATGTCCATGACCTTCCTGTGGACACTGTGACACTCTGCATCCCTCATACCCATGTCTGTGACACTGTGAGACTCTGCATCCCTCATTTCCATGCATGTGATCTACCTGTGGACACCATGACCCTCCACATCCCTCATACCCATGTCTTTGTCTTCCCTGTGGACACTGTGACTCTCTGAGTCTCTCAAGCCTGTGTCTGTTGTATAGCTATTCAAAAGGAGGAACGTGGAGGTGGCAGAGGATGGGCCTGCGGATGAGGAGGACATGTCAGACAGCGGATACCTGGAGTCGCAGGCCAACAATGTCGACCTGATTGGGGTGAGGGGGACAAAACGTGTCACACGTATGTCAGCCATAAATGACACAGAACCTGCCTGGCTCACGACGTATCCTCCCTCCACAGACCGGTGTTATCTCAGAAGACATGATCCACATGATTTTCTCCAGTGCTCCAGAGCAGCAGTTGATGGGGACCCAGCGTTTCCGGAAGCTTCTGTCTAAAGGTTGAAGATCGGTCACAAACGCTTGTTGTTACTGTGCATTCATGTGTCAACTTTGGCTGTGTGTGACCCCGAGGCCTCCTCCCTGACAGAGCCCAACCCCCCCATCGATGAGGTCATTGCCACCCCAGGTGTGGTCGAACGATTTGTGGAGTTCCTCAAGAGGAAAGAGAACTGCACATTGCAGGTACTGGCACTGCAGGCATATTAAAGCTATTTTGTAAGGTTTAGTGACAGAGAGACAGGCTGTTGGTACAGACACTCCATGTAGAGCCAGGATCCATGACCTCTGTTTGGATCCACAGTTTGAGGCGGCATGGGTCCTGACCAACATCGCTTCCGGAACGTCCCACCAGACGCGCATGGTGATCCAGGCTGGGGCTGTACCCGTCTTCATCGAGATGCTCAACTCCGACTTTGAGGACGTGCAGGAGCAGGTGGGGTGGGGGGGTCCTCCCTGTAGAGGCGTGTTTTCCCGTGCCCGTGCTCCCGCTCTAACACGTGTATGCTTGTCTCGCAGGCAGTCTGGGCCTTGGGGAATATCGCGGGTGACAGCACCGAGTGCAGGGACTACGTGCTGGACTGCAGCATCCTGCCCTCCCTCTTACAGTGAGCCACCACCCCCTTCCACTACTGTACTGCATTCCCACCCAGCGCACACATGTGTAACACATATAATACGTGTAAATGCCCTCCCCCAGGCTGCTTTCCAAACAGAATCGGCTGACCATGATGCGGAATGCTGTGTGGGCCTTGTCAAACCTGTGCAGGGGGAAGAACCCACCACCAGACTTCTCCAAGGTGAATGTGGCTGGCCTTAGCGGCACCCCCTATGAGCTTAGTGGGTGCAGCACAGCTTTGTGACTCCGTGCTCTTTCCCATCCCATCCTCAGGTGTCCCCCTGCCTTGGAGTGCTCTCCTGGCTGCTCTTCGTCAACGACACGGATATCCTGGCTGACGCCTGCTGGGCACTGTCCTACCTCTCCGACGGACCCAATGACAAGATCCAGGCAGTTATCGACTCAGGGGTGTGCCGGCGGCTGGTGGAGCTGCTCATGTGAGTGCATCGCGGCCTAATCTGCACATCCGGGGCCTCTGCGTGATGTGTCAGGCCCCTCAATGCCTCTTCCCTGGGTTACAGGCACTCGGACTACAAGGTGGTGTCACCAGCGCTGAGAGCTGTGGGGAACATCGTTACCGGAGATGACCTGCAGACTCAGGTACATGGACAGCCTCGCTTTCCTGTCTGCTGTGGCTGTGCCCCTCTCATTGCCTCTGTTGTTTGACCCCCACCCACTCTCAAACTGTCTCCCTTGTTCAGCTCCGCCTCTCTCTTCACCCTCCTCCTCTCATTCGACTCCACTTTTCTCTCTTTGTCCTCCTCCCCTTGTTTGAGTCCACCTCTCTGCTCACCTCTCCTAATTCGACTCTGCCTGCCCTCCTCCCCTGGTTCGACTCTGCCTCTCTCTGTCCTCCTCCCTTCGTTCGATTTTGCATCTTCTCTCTCCGCCTGCCTCTTTTGTGGGTCCACCCCTCTCACTGCTGTAACCCTGCCCCCTTTTCCTCTCTGACCTGCAGGTGATCCTGAACTGCTCCGCCCTTCAGAGTCTGCATCACCTGCTGAGCTGCCCCAAGGAATCCATCAAGAAGGAAGCGTGCTGGACCATCTCCAATATCACAGCTGGCAACCGAGCTCAGATACAGGTGTCACTCTTTCTGTGTCTGTACTGCTTTGCACTTGTCTACAGTTCAGCGTGTCAGATTCTCTATAACATGAATGAATTCCTCCGCTTGCCAGATGGTGATTGACGCCAATTTGCTGCCAGGCCTGATTAGCATATTGCAAGGGGCGGAGTTTCGCACCAGGAAGGAGGCGGCCTGGGCCATTACCAATGCCACCTCCGGGGGCTCCGCTGAGCAGATCAGGTGTGCCCCAAGTGGTGTCTGATTGGGATGTAAAATGGGGTCTGTGATGAAATGTATAAAGGTATGATGCCCCATGATCAATGACCATCCGGCTTTATGACCTGTGTTGCCCTCTGCAGGTACCTGGTGGAACTGGGCTGCATCAAACCACTGTGTGACCTGCTGACTCTCATGGACGCTAAGATCGTGCAGGTGGCACTGAACGGCCTGGAGAACATCCTGCGGCTGGGCGAGCAGGAGGCCAAGCGGAATGGTGGAGTCAACCCCTATTGTGGCCTCATTGAGGAGGCTTACGGTACGACTTTCCTTCCTAAGCACACCTCCTGGGCACCTACTGTGTCCCTGGGCCCTTTGTGATGATTCATAACTTTCATCCCCTCCAGGTCTGGACAAGATGGAGTTCTTGCAGGGCCATGAGAACCAGGACATCTACCAGAAGGCCTTCGACCTGATCGAGCGCTACTTCAGCACCGAAGACGAGGACCCTGCGCTGGTTCCGTCCGTCGACCGGCAACAGGACCAGTTCCTCTTCTCATCATGCGAGGCCCCCATGGAGGGCTTCCAACTATGATGTGGGCCCTGCCCACTGTCACTCTGACCCCACCCCAAGGGAGGACCGCAGGCACTCCTACATGGGGGAGATGTCGAATGACGATCATGATTATCAACAAAGCCGTACAGTTGACTCATTGCACGCAGTTTCTGAATGAGAGCCCGTTTCCCATCATCCTCTGCAGCACTCTGAGAACGCCCCCCACCACACAGGCCAGCCAGACGCACACACTGGACTGACTGTGACCCCCACCCCCTGACTACTTGTCTGGCTGCCAGATGCTTGGACTAACAAAGGAAAGCACTTATGCCCTGATGTGGCCACCGCGCTCGCCAAAGCGCCTTTTTTTTTTTTTGTGACTGCCTTGGTTGGTGCCCTGTGCCTGGGCTCACCGTGCTGCTCATGCAATAAAGTCACGGTGTGATTGAACCAGGGGGGTGGAGCCTGTGGGACTGACCAAATACCATTGCTTCTTTCGTTGGACGAGACCGCACATTCCTTGTGCAGGAGTGTTACCTATTGCCAGGCCCCACCCCCTCGGAGGTCTGCCCCCCACAAGACACTCAGGAGCCACTGGGACTTTGCCCCCCTCCAACACAGAGACAGGTGAGCCGGCAGCTTGCTCCTGCCCGTCTGGCGATGGGATGCTCATGGCGAATCCCAACAGCCATCCATTCTATGACATTAGCACTTTTTCTGGAGGTTTGAGACTGAAGCCGACATGGAGCCGAGTTCTAGGCCTCCGCTGGACCGAAAGCAGCCCACCCCCGCTACCACCCCTGATGCCGGGGTTGGCAGCAGGCACTGTGGGGAGAGCCGGCGAGCCTGCCCTCCCATGTCCACAGCGGCTCTCCAACTCTCTCCAAACCCCTGCCCGGATCTGTGAACACCGCAGGTGCCATATTTTCATTTAGTAAAGAACCAACATCCAAATTAAACTTGAAAATACCTAGTTGTTTTGTTAACGTACAGAGTAGATTACCAGCTTAATTTTTTTACTTCTAGAACGAATGACTGATCGATTCGCCGTGTTCGATGCCGATGTCGTGCTGAGACTCTGTCTTATGCCATTTGCATAAACGCTGTTTCATGGATCCAGACTTGCTCTTTGACACATGCACGCCTCCCTCACTCCCCCCCTCCGCAAGCCGGTAATACTGAGCGGCACCCAGTTCTGAAGGCTGTGGGATCTCAGTCCAATTTAAGCAGATGGTTACACCAACAATGCAGTACGAGGGGAGGTTCGCGGTCAGATGTGTACATCCAGAGCTGTGAATTATATGGTGCTTGAGAATGTTCATTCCTGTCCCACTGTCCATCAGCAGGGCTCAGACACATACACACACGGAGGTATAAGTCCTTTAATATTTCCCGAAATAACAATTACAGTATTGAGAAAAATAGAAGCATTTCAATAGGAATCACACAACTCTTCTGCAGGACTTCCTCTTCTTCTACCGCAGCTCCCACTTTGGCACAGAGGGGGCGCACTCTCACTCTTCACTGTAACTTCCGGTCGACCACAGAGGCTGCCTCTTGCTCTTGCTGGGCCTCCTGTCTCCAGCGAGCCTTCCTCTCCATGTTCCAGGAGGTCAGGGACTCGTGTCTTGCTGCAGCCTGTGACATGGGACACACGTGTACACCTGCACATATACGTGTACAGTCATGCCATCATGTCCGGACCTGTGCTGACCTACCTGTTTCCCCATGACAGCCATTACTAGGCAGCCCATAATGGTTGCCACTATCATCAGATAGCAGACCTTCACCCTGACTTTGTTCCTGGCTGCCTCAATCATCTCCATCCTGTAACGCAGACCAGACCACCCATGTTTTGCTTGGTAATATGTCATGGCTCCTGGAACATCCTGTTTCCAGATGAGTCTGATAACTTAATTTTTGCACCAATTAGCTGCCATTATAGCGGGGCACACTGGTTCAGAATCATAAACAGGACACTTACGACACCATGTTGGGAATCTGCTCCTTAGTCTTGAATCGGCCAGCCCAGATCAGGATCTTCTTATCAAAATCTGTGGGCTTGTGGCCCGGGATTCGGAACACAGGCTGGGCTGTGGGACAGAGGAGGAGTCAGGAAACACGGAGCAGGTTGTTAGCTCACTGAGGCAGATCAGGTGTCACTTTCCATCCACATCTCATGACACCACAGTTGCCTGGACAACCAACAGCTGGGGGATTAGGTGCTGGAGATGTCAGTAATATTACAAGCTTCCTAAAGAGCTGGAGAGTAAGGTAAAGTAAGGGTATGTAGATCAAGGTCAGTGTTCGGTTCTTACCAGCAGCAGGCGTGCCAGGCTGAGCTTCGCTGGCTGGTGGTTTGGCCGTCTCCTGCGGTCGGCTGCACAGTCCCCTCTGGCCCCTAAAACGTGGTGCCGGCATGTGCCCTCGAACTATGCGAGAGCGCGAGTTTATTAGGATCCCGCGGGGTGGCGGCTTGATGACAAACGGCCCTGAATACAACAATCTGTACCCCAACACCCATCCCGCCCTTTTCGCTCTCCCTCATTTTGAGTTGTATTGTTTTGTGTCCGACTGCGTATTAAAAGCTGCAGCCGCTTAATTGAAATCTCGTCGGTTAATGTCAGATAACACGAACTTAATACTGTGATGATGACCGCACAGCTGAACGAGAGAAATGACCGGCTTTCATCTGTCACAAAAAATGTCACACCTGACACAAACCCGGATCTACCTACACATCTTTCACCGTTTCAAGAAACCCGATCACCTGACACTGACAGGCACCACACAACATGTGTCCCGAAGCAAATCGGTCAAATTAACACCGACCAACACGAAAGCTTCCGTGATAACAACACAAAAACATAGATACGTATGTAAAAGAAGTGTAAACACTGACCGATTAACGTCCTGAAGGCCATACGGGACCTGTGTATCGTACTGAGGATCATAGTGACGTTGAAACAGGGTAACTCAGAGGCTACCCGAAAGAGATATGAGGAACGCAGCTCCCCGTCGCAGTTATGAAAGTCATCCAGCTCCTGACTACACAGAATCCCATACTGCACTGCACATGCATACACTCAATTTCCCATGAGGCAACCATTTCCTATGCACGCAGGGCCCCTGGAATCATGTGTGGTATGCCTAATTAATCGCCTGTTTTGCCAAATTGGGTATCCTTGTACAATGGTGCAGTGATATTCCACGAAAATAACAAGTGCCCGCGTCAGTTTTAATATTTTACATGATTGTCATGTACCATTCTAATATCAGTAATTGGAATGGTCTGCTACTTCACGTGTGTCACGTACGGTCCTCGCGTCCAACATGGCGGCGCCCGGTGAAAGTCTGAGTTGTGAGGACTTTTCAATGTTTCAGGTAAAATAACTGTATTCGGCTCTTGCGTGCATGTTAATCAATGGCTTCGTCCAATTTAATAAAAATCAACTCTACCGAGTCGATCAACTACTTAAAGAAGTACGTGGTTTTGTTGTTGTGAACGAATGACCCTGGGATAGTGTCGGTCTCAACCTGTGTATGCTGCTGGGGTCTAGCAATTAAAAAATATAAATGCAGTTATGAATGATGATTATGGGCAACATCGGAACAGTACATTTTTCAGACGTATATTCAACGTAAAGCCGGTCAATTACTCTGATGCTGATATGATAAATGTTGAAAACAGTCCCACGTTATCCCACCATACATTAAAGCGTATGGGGGATTAAACACTTGATTTAAGATACAATTAACTACGCACTACAGTTTTTCTAAACGGTACATGTAAGATTTGAATATAAACCTGCCTGTTGATGTTTGTCGCTGCATTCCACTATTGATTTGGACATTTCTCAACTTCATTCAGCTGATCTTTTTCCGGGGTATATAAATGCTTCCTCCACTTGGGAGTTGAACCTACAACCGTTTGCTCGAAGGTGAACTCTTGCTCCACTTACTGGCTGACTTGTGGGTTTGCGTGTCCTTGTTTGGCTGTTAATTGTGCAATAGGAGACACTGAAGATTATGCGCACCATCGATGACCGGATAGTGCATCGGCTGAACACCACAATTCCCACAGCCTCCTTCAAGAGGAAGGTGGATGCCAGACAGACCTGTGAGGAGCTCTATGAATCTGTGAGTTCCTCATTATCTCTGATTCAGCTAAACGGCACAAAAAAGAAAACTGGTCAGGAGATGGGAAGGACTTCCTCACACAAAGGACAGTTTGTCTGTACTTGGCTTTTTGCTAGTGAGGTGGAGGTTCAGTTTGTCAGGCTGAACTATAGATGGAGTCCTCTATTATTCACATATGAGCAGGAGGAGTTCAATTGATTCCTTTGTAATGCTTCAGTTAGGGGTTTGTCTTCCTGGGTTTTTCTTTGGCTGCTTTCTTCTGAGATCAGTGTCACAAAAAAAACATGGTTATGCTCAGAAGCAGAAAGCAGCTGCCTGTTGCTATAAAAGGCTCTGAGGGGGCAGCTCTGAGTTCCCCGTCTCTCTCTTGCAGCTAAGGAAAGCCCACGAGAGCCGGGATGGGGCCATTAAGACCTGCATAGCACAGACTTTGACCACAGTGAACCATCTGCGAGAGCAGAGGGCCAAAGATACTGACAACCTAACACTGATCAAGCAACTCAGGAAAGAACAAACCAAGGTAACGCACTGCAGTACCACCAGAGGACTCCAAATGCCCAGAGAAGAGAGGAGAATATAAAATGGGGGGGACTTAGTTAATTTTCATGGGGTGTGTGCATTAGGGGTGTAATCGTGTTTTCCCACAGTTCGGTATGTGTCACGGTTTTTGGATCACGGTAACGATAAGATTTCAGTATCTTTATGTTTAAGAAGAAAATGAAAACACATCACCCTTTAATTAAGCAATGAACTTGCGGGAATGTTTCCATATAACAACTCCCCATTCAGAAAAATGGCAGCATGACTACTTAGGCTACCTAGACTACTTTATGTCACTGCTGGATGAAATCAAGGAGAGAAAAACATTAAACATAAAAATGCTTCTTAACTTTGATAACCTGCAGGTGCTTTGTCTATTCTATTTCAAATGAACAGTGTACATAGTATATACCGTACCTGTACAGGCAATATACAAAATAAAAAAAAATAAATAATGAAGTGTAACATCAAGTGAGCTACCTATCTATGCATTGTGTTAGCATTTTCTCTAAGCTTTGACAACATTGAAGTGATTTGCCTCCTCAACTTCATATAAACAGGATACATACTTGTGTATGCAATACTAAATGTAAAAATAACACGTCACTGTGAAAACATAAGTGCAAAATCAAGTTGGTACCCTAAATGAGAGACCTGTTTCTTTATGGTGAGGTTTCTCTGTAAAAAGATAAACATGTCAGCACTCTGAAGCACAGTGACTGCTTCCAAAGATAATTTGTCAAGTACACATACGAAGTGAAACAGATCACAGTTGAAAAGTAACTGCAGGCAATCAGAGCTCTGTAAGTGTAGATAGATAACCAATATTACAAACTCCACAACACAATAGAGTGCAGAAAGTTTTTGATACAGCAGACCCATAAATCGGGCAAAAAAAAACAAAACATTGTGGCAAGTGGCCGGGTCATTTTAATAAAGAAGATGACCACGGGTTTACAGTTAAATACTGTCTTTATGAAATGCCAGAATTGGTTTAATACTAGCAGTGGCACAGACAAGGAAACCATCAATTTACACGACACTGATGGCTACATGCTAATTCAACCCACGCGTTCCACGGCAAACATTACAGTCTGCCAGGAGGAGGATAATTTACAGCTGTATAATGACATTTAAATTCTAGCCCTCAAAAATAACACAACCTCAGTTTTTAAATGTATTTTTCTGGGGAAAAAAAACATTGTCTTATATCTGCAGCAGTAAGCAGTACATATGGAAAAATGACGTGTGTGTATGGAGCCGTCGGGGCGTACCACACGGTTCGCATGTGCGTATGGAGCCGTCGGGGCGTACCAAACTGTTCGGTAACATACCGTGTACTGTTATACCTCTTGTGCATCCTGCTGAAATCTCAGCAGTTCAGTCATTTTTCCTGTTATTTTGTTATTTTCCTGGTATTTTTTTAATGTGATTTTTATGTTCCAGTTAAAGCTCATGCAGTCAGAGCTCAGTGTTGAAGAAGTGGTCAATGATCGCAGTCTAAAGGTAAGGTGGAGGGGGTGCGATTCCTCTTCCTTTCATCCCACTGACCTGCGGACTCTGATCCTTTCTTGGGGGTGGGGGGTCTTCCTTTAGGTGTTCCAGGAAAGGTGTCGAGCCCACTACAGCCCTCCTAAGGCCCAGTGAGCCTCTGCTACGTTTCTGTGTGGTGCAGTGCTGGTCTACACATTTGAACTTGAACCAGAACTGGATCTGAGCCATGGTGCTGCCCATCCCCCCCCCCCCCCGGATGCATGTGCCAGGACCCCCAGGAAGGCCATCCACCGTCTGCCTTCCTGCATTTTCTTACAAACGTTGTACAAAAAACAGGATTTTATACCAATGAAGTGTTTCCAAGTGGTCCTGGCTGTGTGTTTTTGCCCTTTGATCTCCTGAGCTGTTCGTGATCCTAGCCGCCATCTTGGCTGCTTGTTTCACGTTTACTGGTTCCGATTGGTGGCCGTACATCGGATCTGAATTAAGTTTCACTGTCCATGAATGTCTGTATCCTCAAGCTCTAAATACTGGAATTCATGGTGTCCTTCTGATTAAAGCGGAACATTTAAGAATCATATTCAAAATGTGTATCCCAGCTTGGGGCTTGTGTTAGGGCTTCTGCTGCATTTCATCTTATAGATTAGTGCAGCAAAATATAATAGAGTGTAAGAGCCACAAGCACACTTGACTGGCAGCAGGCATCTTTCTGTTCAATTTCCGTTTACATTTCAGCTAGAGCCCAAACCCTCAGTGTAGCTGTTAAAAATTGGTGGATTGTGGAGGAACAGGAGCTGCATGGCGCGCCGCTGCATATCGTTCATTTCAGTACAGAGGAAGACTTCAGAAGGTGCCAGACCTTTGTTTGTAGAATGACGTGGGAAAATTGTCCAGCAACGAATTAGGGCAGAGAACCAGAAATGGGTTCAGGAGCTTCCCTCCATGCAGCACGTTTTAAAGGGGCACTGGAGTATGGAACCAACCGCTTCCTACCGGAAATGCGCAAATAATAATCCCACAATGCATTTAGACAGTTAATTCCATGATTTCGTTGCAAAATTTGCTCGTGATGTTGAATGATTCTTTAAAATTGAAAACCTGAAACAAGTATTTTGTCAAAGTAGGAATGACAGCTGTTGTAATTCTGACAATGATAAGGGCAGGATGGAGAGGGTAGAACTTCGTTAAAAATGCAGGAGTTGACTCCGCATGCAAGACCCACATTGATTGTTTAATCACCACCAGAGGGCGCTGTGGCATCACTGCACCTTAAATGTCACCCGATTTGCTGCTGCTGTAACCCTCTCTGCAAAGTGTCAACACACCTTTAGCCTGAGTACCTTGCACCGATTTGATGGATAATATTTGTTCTCTGCTGCCACATCTGAGGTTACAATCTCCTCTGCTATGCTGCTCATTTTTAGTTTATTTCACTGCTGTCACTATGCACCCATATGTATGTTATTTTTTGCTATTTAAGGGAACAAAAAACTTTTGACACTTATGCAGATGCGGCATATTGCACATTCATTTACCTTTATTTGGCAAATTGAGGTAAAGACAGGTGACAGAACTTTAAAATGATTACAGATCCATATTATAAGCACACTGCATAGATAAGCAGAGCTTGGGCATCAGGGGCTGGATGTGTGTCATTCTCTGCAGGTATTCTCCATAATCAGAAGTACTCTATGGAGTCTCCGGCGGCCTTTGCTGCCTGCAGGCTGTGCAGTTCCAGTTTAAGACCAGCGTGGGGCAGCGTTCTGTAAACCCTCAGATGAACATACTCATGTCCACCGACATGGACCTGTGGAGGGAGAGAGTCAGCATTCTGAGGAAAAACCCTCCGCCTCATCAAGTTGCACTCTGAACAACTCTGAACATTTATCTGCATAAGACTCTTTCAGATGTAGATGTTTAGAACTTTTAAAATGCTTTTGTGAAGGCAGGAAATAGCAAAAGGGATAATATGTAATTTAAGGCTGTCAGTGCACATCCCACCGGGGACCCAGCCTCATACTGTCACGTGTGAAGGGCGCACCTTAATGAAGAAGTTGGTCCCGGCCACGACTTGAGTCTTGAATGACGTCGCTGTGAAAACATCAAAATTTCTTCCAGCTTTAAGTTCTGCTTGCGGTTTCATCTGAAGAAAAACAAGTTTCATACATAATCTTTAAAAATCGTATGCTTGTGTTATTTTCATGTATTTATTTTAAATTATGCATTTACAGAATAAAAACTCAGAAACAATCTGAATAATCTGGTTCCTAACAACAAGTGGAACGGGAAATGATGCTAGACTGAGAAGTTATGAATATGTCTATCCCTCTAAGTGAGTGAATCTGTGACCGAAAGCTCGCCTGTTGAAGTTTCAAACGCCGTTACTGTCACTCACCATGTCGCAGATGCCTTGTACTTCGGCTGTCGCCTGCTGTAATTCTCCGATTCCTCCAAGTCGCCGCATCAAGGACCATTATCGACCGCACCTACCCGAGTAAAACTTGTTGCCTCGAAGGATTCCTTTGTCGACTGGACCATTTCAACTTAAAGTGGTGGAAATGAATCAGGATTGTGTTGATTCGTTCGCTTGAGTGAATTATATAGTGTATATATAGTCAGGCGATTGTTAACATTTTATTATTTACTACGTCTTTGAAATAGTTCAATGCAGGACTGAAAACATTAATTGAAACATTTCTTTGCCTTCCCCTCTCAGTTGGATTGCTCATAGGCGCGGCTTCCGCTGTCCGATGAGCTGCTGTGATTCGTTCTGCGGGTCATCGATATACGATCCGGTGAGAAAAACTACATGTCGTCATTTAAGGGGCGGGTGTTTGTTTCAGGATATTACAGATGTTTTACCGCCCACGACACTTGTCCTAAGTGTTACTTTGTATCTTTCGAAGCTCGGTAATTCCCGCATAATTCAGGTTTGTAAACTGGACATTTTTCTTAACTTTGAATAAGTATAAAGGATGCAGCTTACTTTCCATTGTCCGAGCCGGCAGGGGGCGTCGTAGGGGCGTGCCCTTTCCGCTCCCACATGGGCCGCGGTAACGCCTTCCTTCTCGCACAGGTATGCGTTCGGGGCCGCTCGCTGCTATGGTGGCTGCTCTCCTATTGATGCGCAGGGTCGTGCTGGCGACCGCTGATGCTGCCGCTGGGACAGGCGCTTACTGCGGCCAGCGTGCCGTCGGGAAATGCGGCGTGAAGACCTCTCCGGTGGTGCTGCATGAGTCCCGGGCACCAGGTAAAATGCACGTTGGTTTTCTGCAATGTCAGCCCTCTGGCCGTGCATTTAAAACTGCCTTTAATTGGATGAAACTTTGTTTAAATGTATAATGAAACATTTCGCAACCGGTAAGTGAAAGTGGCCTGGCCCGTGTAGCTGCCTCGTGTCACGTATCATGTTACGCATGTATTTATTTTAAATACATTACTGTGTGTCTTCACACCCCCGTGGGCGGTTCTGGGGGGCAGTGACAACATTCATGCCCCCGGGACCCCCATAAATGTGTATGTTGCTTGGGTCTGAAATAAATGTAAATCATCATTACTATTATTGTTATTTACATTTATATAGGTGGGCGAAAATTTTGTGCGCTGAGGACATGCGTAAGCACATATTCTTGGCGGTACGCCAGGTGGTCGGGTCGCTTTAATAGGTGAAAAGTTAACGACAGAACAAATAATTAACCTTATGGAAGCAAGACAGTCTAAACAAGAAATCAGAATGAGTCATATACAGTGGTACTTCAGAAGTCGAACTTAATCCGTTCAGAACTCGGGTTCGAAGACTAAAAAGTTCGAGTTCTGATCGAATTTTCCCCATAAGAAGTAATGGAAAACCAATTAATTGGTTCCCGGGCCCCAAAAATTACACCTAAATATGTTTTTTTTAAAGCATTCAAACACACAATGAACAGGATAAAACAAGAAGAGCATATACTAAACACATCTAAGCACATTTATCAAAATTTGTAAAGTAAGAAAATAAATGTACCCAAACAATGTGTAAAGTTAAATAATAATTTTTCAATTTTTTTTAACCTAACTGTGGTCTTGCGCTTTACGACTTTTGGTGTTGCTTTTTTTGGAGCTATGGCTACCAATAAATGATTAACCTGAACAAAAAAATTTGCAGTCTTCATTTTTCGCAAACACTGCGCCAACACTGTACGCCGTGCGTAACATTTTTTCCTTAATGGCTTCCAAAACGATAAAGAATGTACCCCAACACTACAGCAAGCCATGACCCAACACTGCGCCAACACTACACTGTGCCATGCGGTCCATTGTTTATTTTTATTATTACTCTGTATTCGGTAATTTGTTCGTAAATCGCAAACTTTTAGGTTGTAACATTTGTTACCCTGTGTTTCCGCTGACAGACGTGCTGCGTGACTCATTTCCCCGCGCGTACAAGTTATCTTAGGTCGGCGTTCACGGTTCGACTTCTGAGATTCAGATCGAGTTCTAGGTCATTTTTCTTTTCGAACTGGTTGGCTCGACTTTTAAGAAATTCGAGTTCTATTGAGTTCGAGGTACCACTGTATTTGTAAAAACTGTACAAGGTGACTAAAAATAATTGCATAAATATCTTACAGTTAAAATTCCAGGTTTTTGTGATGTGAAAAAATTAGACCAGGATAAATCATTTCAAAGCTTTTCCCACTTTTAATGTGACCTGTAACCTGTACAATTCAACTGAAAATCAAAAAAATCTCTTAGTAATTTGGCTTTACCGGCTGGTTCTGTGCTCGCACCTTCACCTGTACCGGAAGCTGCCGCAGAGACCGTGTGTGCTGTGCATGACCTGGCTGTGGCTGCTATGGGCTTTGTGTGGCAGGTCAGTGTCGGTGTGCATGTGTCATCATTGTTTGGGGTGTCTCTGTATCCCTTCCCAGCCTATAGTGCTACATCGGTTTTTATCGGTACACCAGCAGGGGGCACCCAGCATACACTGCATCTCTCCAGGGTTGTGTTTCCCCAGCCAATCCTAGTAATGCCGACTCTCTAGCTGTGCATTGTGACTCTGGAATTGGCATGTCTGTGTACATTGTTTGACAGAGCATATGTCCATGTGTCCCAGAGCCCGTGGTGTCATATGAGCAGCTTAAGATCATGCTGTCCAGTCACAGCATCCAGCTGTTTGATGTCCGGAACCCAGATGAGTTTCAGGCGGGACGGATTCCTGACGCCACCAACATCCCATGTGAGAGTCTGTCTCTCTGTCTGTGGGTCTGTCTTGCTTTCCTGCTTTCGCCTCCCCCGTGACTCCCTTCTCATGACAGTGGGGGAGCTGGAGGAGGCCCTGCAGTTGACCCCTGACCTCTTCAGGAGTCTCTTTCATGTCGTTGCACCCAAGAAGACAGACTCCAATATCGTATTCTACTGTCGGAAAGGCAACCGCAGTGCCACTGCTCTGGAGATCGCATTCAGGCTGGGCTTCAGCAGGTACAAGCCATTCGGGCCACTTTGGACCCTGCTGTCTCCCCCATGCCCGTGTAACATGGCCCCCACCCCCCTGGCAGGGCGCAGCACTACGCGGGCGGATACACAGAATGGGAGCAGTATGAGCGGCAGTGAGCCTGCGAGCTGATTGGCTGGAGTGACCAACATCCCAGAATGCAGTGCAGCACAAAAAGTACTGGATCAGCTGCCCCCAGGACCAGGGCATCAGAGGAAACGGTGTCAAGTTCATCAAAATAAAATGGTGTTTATAAACTGGTCACATGAGTCTGTGATTTAATATAGTGGTGGAAGGGCATATTTTATTAACATTATTTATTTCATGGGTAACATATTATAATATACACTCACCTAAAGGATTATTAGGAACACCTGTTCAGTTTCTCATTAATGCAATTATCTAAGCAACCAATCACAT
>JAODKC010000082.1:24438759-24452357 GCA_026777985.1 Mormyrops attenuatus
AACGGGAGCCCAGTGAACACAATTTGGACTTACAGTCCTCTTCGTTCGTATGTCTGAAAGTTTGTAAGTTGAACGTTTGTAAGTAGAGGAGCGTCTGTATTTTACATTAGTATCTGTTTTATTGCAGTTTTATTTTAGTTTCGGAAACTATATTTATAGTTGTTGTTTAGTTTATTTTAGTTTTGTATTTTATGTCAGTTTATGGAAATGTTTTCATTAATCCTGCCTCCTACAATATAAGTACGTAGTACGTAACATGGTTGGTTTTCATAAAAATTCTTATAACATCCTTCACAAACGTGGCTCTTAAGAGCAGCTTGGCTCTACAGCACTACCCCAGGCCAGACGCAAGAGTAAGAGTACACACTGGGGCTGGAAGTACTAACATTCAGGATTGCGGACAGTCCGGCATTCATATGAAGTAAAAACCAACCATCAGCGGTGCTAGCAGACGAGAAGGCAGATGCAGTGCGACTGGCCCATATGGTGGTGGCATTCATTCTTATGTAAACAAATACATATGTAAACACAATTTGGCAAAATACTGAGGTCAGAAAAAACAATGGAGTGTGCATATATTGTGTGATAAGTCGATAATGTCATTCCACTGGCAGGTCTATGTGGGAACCTACATGCAGGGAGATAATGGCCAGCATGAGGTCAGTGGGAAGAGAAACACAAACACCAATAGCCTCACCCGCTCGTCCCGGGACAACCACACAGCGCCACCCACAAGGCCGCGGAAACCCGAGATCCACCCCCCCCCCCCCGACTCAGAAACTGCCCTTCAGGCGTCTTCAGGTTTCACATCCTTCCCAAAATGTCCCTTCATCAGTCGTTTGTCCCTCACCCTGACAGGACACGGGTGGCTCAGAGCCGCCCCCCACAAGACAGGCACGTGGATTTACACTCCTTTCCGAGCTGTATAGCACGAGTAAAGCAGCACCCTTCAATACAATAAACTTAACATACAAGTGACTTCCACAAACTTCACGAACAGGAATATCAGTACAGCCACACAGTTATGCACTACAGGGCCGTACAGATAACAGAGATCAATTCGCCTGATAGTGCCACCCACTGGCCATCCTAGGTTCCTGCAGCAAAACTCATCGAAAGTCTAGTGTGGGGCAGGCAAACATCCCAACAATGCTCCAATTTACGCATCAATAAGCTTAATGGGAAAGACCTCGGGTGTGTGTGTGCATGCGAGTCCGTACCTCTCTCCCCTTGTGCGTGACCAGGGCAGCGAGCGGCTTGGCGTAAAAGCGGCTGTATGAGAAACCCAGGCAGCCATACATGCTGTTGGCTGTGAGCTTCAGGGCCTTCTGCCGGATGTCGAACTACGGGGGGGTCGGGGGTAAAAGGGGGGCACAGGACTGCATCAGCTGTGAGCCGGCGGGTGGAGACTGCCAGCCCCACTTGGGCGGAGAAGCTCACCTGCAGGCAGAGGTCTGGGTGCAGGTCTGGCTGCTTCATCAGCTGCTTCACCTGCCTCCGCCGCTCCACCAGCTTGCGGATCTCCTGGGGTAAAACCCCCATCTCCAGGTCTGGGTTGGGCAGCTCAGGGATCTCATCCAGCTCGTCCTCCTGGCACCAAGGCGACACACATCAGCGGATTGGGTCAGAGTGATGCACATGCCCTACTTCCTCTCCCCCAATGGCGACTGAGAGCTCGCAGAGACCCCGCCTACCTCGGCCTTGCGGGACCCACCCTCAGCCGATCGTGCCACAGTGGTGAAGCAGATGTTGAACTCTTGGATGATAGACGGGTACAGGCTGTTGAAGTCCAAGAGCAAGATGAACTTGTCGTAGAAGCCTGACGGGAAGACAGAAACGAAGGCGGCTCAGGTGGAGGAGACGTACCCGTCGGTGCCTCCCAGCAGGCTGACCCCACAGTTCCCAGTGCTCCCATCACACACTCACCCACTTTGGGGTCCAGCACCAGCCCCCCAGCGTAGGCGGCCTTCCTGCGTGCATTCCGGGACTTCCCCTTGACCCGATCCAAATCCTCTTCCTCGTCTGTCTGATAGTAACCAGTGCGGTTCAGATAAGTATTAAAGCCCAAAAAAATGGCCTCCATAACCTCACCCTTGCCCCCACTCCACCCCAGCCCTACGCCAAGAATGCGGCTCACCGGATCCACTGGAGGCTTCTTGAAGACGGGCTTGTCGGGCACGATGTAGTCCTTCTCATAGAAGGCATGCAGTAACAGGTATTCGTTCCTCTCTGCACGGCCGCCCATCAGTGTGCGAGACTACAGGGGGTAGCAATACGGCCGTCAGCACTACCCAATGACACCCCTCCGCCCCACGGGAGACTCACCATGACGTTGCCAGCGATGTTGGTGATCTGCAGGGCCAACGGCAGCACGTTAAGCTCACACATGATCTGCAGCACGAACCGGGCATCTATCCAGGTGGCCTCCAGCAGGAGGAGCAAGTGAGGCGAGTCACTGCAGGGGGGAGAACAACACAGGGAGATGGTGACTTACTGAGGCCCGGGCTGTCTGGCACCGGGAAAGTGCTGGTGTAGACATCCCACCTGTAGAAATCTCTGAGCTCTTCCGGGGGGATGTCGACCCTCTCGGCCTTCAGGACCTGGGCCACCAGCTCCGACAAGTGGTAACTCCGGCAGCGGATCAGCTCCTTGGCGGAGATCTGCACATCACACACCATGCGGCCACAGGTGGCGCTCTTCTCCGCAAAGCCGCCGCGGCCCTAAGGGGGAGGAGAGCACTTTAAAGTAATGTGTCCAGGAGGTCGACCAGCCAGTGGCTCTGTCTGAAAAGACCGAGGGCCTCCTCACCCCCAGCTTGGGCATGTTGGCGCGGCGCAGCCGACCGATCCTGGACCACTGGGGCACTTTGCATTCAGCCATCCTCTTCAGGAGCACCTCCAGGTCGAAGCCGTAGATGTCATGACCCTGGGAGAAGGAAAAAAAATCAACAAGGGGTTGGCTGCAGTAAAAAAGAGCGGGCAGTGCCCCTGAGATTTTCGGCGGGAAGAGCGGATTCTGCTCACCACAATGACATCGGGGTCAATCTTACACATCATAGCCAGAAAGTAGGCCAGCAGTGTCCTCTCGGTGGGCGCAATCTCCACCTTGCCTTTCTGGAGAGGAAGCAGAGGGATGTCATGCAAAGGAGCCCCACAAGCCAACCCACTGCCCGCAGAGAAATGCATCCCCACCTTCCTTCGGACAGCCTCCTGGAAATCGAAGGGAAAGATGCAGCTGGACGGCTTGCTGACCGCTGCATTAAAAATGAAATTAATTATAATTAAATATCTGACTGAGAACATGCTTTCCATCACATGAGCTCTGAGCCCCAACAGCCCCGTCCGCATACCGCAAAAGTGTGTCTGGAAGGGGGGCCGGGGGGGCGCTTTGTCCAAGGGAAACTTGTGATGGGTGAGAGCAGCAAGACACACAATCTGGACAGACAGGAGACAGGAAGTGGTTAAACCCCCTGGGGTCGAGTACATCGTCGGCGATGCAGCGTACTTTTTGCGTCTATTTCAGTTTATATCTCGCTGAAATGTTCATGTAGAATCATGAAAAAAAAAACCGCTGACTAAATCCGTAATCTGTCTTCTGTTTAAAAAGTATTAAAGTTTTTAAAATTAGGTTAAAATCGGCAAAAAAGTAAACCATGTAATCTTTCTTTGTTTTACCTGCATCGGGGGTGTGTAGTACCGCCTTCACGCGAAGATCGCTATTCGCATTCTAAATAGCCACACTTCCGCGTACTGCAATCGCATTTGCATGGTAATCTAATGAACAACGCAGCGGCGAAACGCGATCCAGGTAAATCCCCGTCAGCGCCATAAAAGGAGGGGGGGGGGGCATGTGGCCTGGTGTGAATGGCTTACACATGAGAGCTCCTAAATATTCAATGGGAGGAGACCAGAAATAGTGACATGAGCTCACGTTTTCTTAATTATTTATCCAACTGAATGTTGCAACTACACCATTTAGTCATCTTCATGTATCCAAGACTTTGGTGACCAGATATCTGGGATCAAAACAAATTGCCACCATTGCTATGGAAGTAAATTAATGACAAAAGTCGTTGATGAAAAAAAACATGTTGAATTACACTTTAAATAAAAACGCAGTGCCTTAATGATGCTTTGAATTTTCGGGGACTGTAATTTAATATGTGTATACATTTAAACATTGAATATTTCAGCTGAAAACATTTCAATTGTAATTTCATTGCTTAAATATTCAGTACAAAAATATTCGGCATCCAAAATTCAGTTCCAGAACATACATCTTTTAAAGTGCATCTTTATAATTCAACCACATGAATTCAGTTAATTTATTTTCGCATCAAAATAAATTTCAAAAGAACAAATTCAGGCGAAAATATTCGATGTGTTTTATTCGCATCTTTATTATTCAAGCGGTAATATTCAGTCCTCTTATTTTTGCTTTACAATATTCAGTCCTGCTATTTTCGCTGTTTCAGATACGCTGCCACAATTTCAGTGGTTTAAAATACGATCCGAAATTTAACCTTCTTCATCCGGGATTAGCAGGATGAGCGATAGACTGCTGATAGAGTTCTTCCCGGGAACCACGATCAAAATGGAGCAAAATGGCCAGCTATAGGTAGTTGGGATGGGATAGTAGTCTTGGGGACTGACATGTCCGCAGTGTCGCCGATGACACCAGAAGACACCTTAACAGCACTTTGAAAGTATTATATGCCTAATTAAGAAAAAGACGGTGAAGATGAAATGGCATCCAATTGGGCTGGGCATGAAATATCGCACGGATCGTGTTTATGAACATTCATATTGTCAATGATGAATTTTGGATGCCAAATATTTTTGTACTGAATATTTAAGCAATGCAATTACAATTGAAATGTTTTAAGTTGAAATATTCAATGTTTAAATGTATACACATATTAAATTACGAAAATTCAAAGCATCATTAATGCAATGCGTTTTTATTCGGTAAGTGTAATTCAACGTGTTTTTTTTCATCAACGACTTTTGTCATTAATTTACTTCCATACACCCCCATCATTCTTGTTTTTTCTATTCAAAAACTTGAGTTCATATACGTCTATTTCAAAGTCCACTCCTTTCTACATATTAATCCATGTCTCATATATTGCAATCACACTGAATGGGTATACAAATTTACTTAAATATTCTCTTATGTTATAAAAATTGTCATATAAACTTCTACTAAAGTGGATTATGGACATTTTACTATCAGCCTTGACAGTTTTATTGTAATGTTCTTCAGTATAATAACAGCAGGTGTTACTGATGTTAAAAAAGTTCAATTCTGGGTCAATGCCCTGATCTATGAAACGTGAGTTGTGTTCAGTATTTTGAAGTGATTTCAGCTTCAAATTTTCTTGTTTTTTAATGTTTTAAAAAGATTTGGATTTGGAAATAACTTTAGAAAATGGGTCCATCTATTACATAAAAACCCCACACAGAAATTGTTACAAATAAAATTATCTCCAAGTCAATTTCTACTAGAAGAGGTTGCAGACAGGGCTGCCTGCTCACTCCGTTGTTATTCACTCCATTGTTATTATAGCTATAGAGCCCCTTGCAATAGCTATAAGAACGCACCTGAATATTTATGGAATAGAACATGGAAATACTGAACACAAAATATCGCTCTATGCTGATGATGTAATTTTGTTTGTTACTAAATTGGAAAGATCAATCCCAAATTTAGTACAACTAATTATATCATTTGGTGACCTTTCAGATTATGCAGTTAACAGTGTTGGGCAAGCTACTTGCAAAGTGTAGTGAGCTAAGCTATCAGTTACTCAATAATAAATTAAGCTTCACTACACAAAAGCTACTACCCATACAAATATAGCAAGCTAAGTTACACAAATATGGCAATATGGAAGCTACTTCACCTTGTACCAACCTAATGCCAGATCAGTGCAAAATGACAGTCAGATATAATGGTTAAAACATTTATTAAAGAACAGCCCATGATTTAACACAGTGTAGACAATGCATTATGTGAAGCATCGAGACATGAATAAAAGCTTACTGCTGGGAATAAACAAAATAAAGTTATTGGCCTACCATCTAGTAAACAAACTATTTAGTACCAAATTAAAGCTACTGTGTACTGTTCAATGGGCAAGACATGGCTATAGGTTTAAATCAATTTAAAATTTCTAGGGAAAAGAAAAACATTTGTAGGCTAGTTTCCCCCTGCTAGTCAGCATGGGCTAACATTCGTTACATGACGTCATTTACATTTACAGCATTTAGCGGACACTCTTATCCAGAGCGACTTACATTTTTCTAAATTCAGGGACAATCCCCCTGGAGCAAAGTGGGGTTAAGGGTCTTGCTCAATGACAGTAGTGCCAGAGGTGGGACTCGAACCCACGATTTCTTGGTCCAGAGGCAAGCATCCTAACCACTAGACCACCAACACTGCCACTTTCGCTGATTTCTAACAATTTAAGTCAAACTGTAGGGTATTTTTCACACACACATTTCATTATAGCCTACTGCAGTAGGGAAATGAAAGAGTCACCTGAATGTGGGTTTTCAGGTTGGTGTTAGATGTCGACAACAGTTTGGTCTTTGGATTGCAAAGCACACATCTAAACACGTATTTTTTCTCTGTCGACTCAACAAGTGTCATATTTTTGCAGAAAAGGCCACAGCGTAACGTGAGTGGACTGCTCCTCTTGTTCTCCTCCTGTCTCTCCCTCCTCCATCCTCTTGTGTGTGTGTGTCACTCTCGGTCGCTCTGCTAGTTCCACTGCCATACGCATGCGCGTTTCGGTAGACAGGCAGTAGAAGCAGAGTAGAAGGTCGCGCATGAACCTGCTTTATTTCTGTCTAATTGTTGCATTTCAAAATCATACTGCAGAGGAAACCTCTACTTTTCTCAGACATGTCCTGGAAATTGTAGCTCTTGTGGATGCTACGTTGCTACTTCATCAAAAAAATAACGTAACTACTGGAAAGTTATTTGATTCAGAAATCAGCGACGCTACAGCCAAGCTACTAGAAAATGTAGTTAAACTAATAGCTTTGCTACATGTAGCAGCACTACCACCCATCACTGGCAGTTAATAAAGCAAAATTCTCTACATAACTCCTTAATAAAATTGATAGAAAAAATCCAGCCTTAGATGTAGTACAGTTTAACGTAGTGGAAGAATTTACTTATTTGGGAATAAAGATTGTGCCAAAATTAAAAGGTATTGTAAATGCTAATTATGAACCTTTAATGATGAAAATATCTGATTCAGTGTATAGATGGATGTCATTGCCAATCTCTGTAATTGGGTGAATTAACATTTTAAAGTTGAATGTATTACCAAAATTGCTTTATATGTTTCAAAACATTCCTTTGTGCCCACCAGTGGATCTGTTCTCAAAGCTTAGAAAGCTATTTGTTATATTCATATGGAACAATAGAAAAGCCAGGACTCGCCTGTCACTGCTGTATTTGCCTTGTAATAGAGAGGGACTGCAGTGTCCTAATCCTATGTGGTATTACTGGGCAGCGCAGCTGAGGTCTGTTATGTTTTATTTTACACAAAATGTTTCCCCTCATTGGGTAGCTATGGAACCTTGTGGTTTGAGGCTCCCTTTATCCTTATATTTCTACTCACACATCAGTAAAACTGCGGAAACAAACAACTAACCTGATTGTTAGACGTATGTTAAAAATCTGTTATTATATACAGTACAATAAATACTAACCATTACACGTGACATAACACACAGCACATTTACAACAACACAAGCGATTACCGTGAACTATTTACACTGGCATCAGTCCAACATGCCACGCTGCCCGCCAGTCCCTCCGCGCTACACTATTTTTCATTATAGTACAACATAATTGTACTTTTAATTACTTGTGAACTTGAATATGCACTGTATATTCACATTTGTATATTCTTGCTAATTGAAACCAATAAAAACGTTAAACATAATAATAATTTATGCTTCGCCAATATTTATGGAAATTAATTATTAGTTAATTAGTTAATCATTATGTTTGAATGGTTTGTTTCTTCAATAAATATTATTGGGGAAGTCCCAATTAGTCAGTTACTGGAAGATTTAGTTTCCAGATATGAATGAAATTCATTAATTACAGTATAACTACTTGGGGTAGATCCTTTATCTCGCGAACATAACTCTCACCAGGTATGTAGTAGCTCTGTAGCAAAACTGTGTTCACGGCCGTAGAGAGAGTCTCGTGATACTTTATGAAAAGCTTGGGACTTCAGAAGCTTAGTAGCGATTTCACACCAGTGAAGTGACTTAATTATGAGCATTCACTCAGAGATTTAAAATGTATACAGGGCATGCATTTATTTCAAACACTGCAACTAACACATGGCAGACATTACTCTTAACAGAAAACAAACACAAAATAACAGATCAAAACAGAAAAAAAATCCAGGGTGGAATGTGGGAAGCCAGTAACTTAATTTGAATGGATACCCTTAAAGGTTAATACCGTTCTGCACAGCAACTTCAGCAAGCCCTTGATCCTAGAAGCTTGACACAAAATTATAAAACAGATGAACAGGACAGGTTAGATTATACTGGTATACAGTGATTTTGGTGCCAACGATGTCTGAATTGTTTTATATTAAATTTATGGTGCTGATTAAGAATATGACTTCGGTTTTGCCAGATTGGCTCTAGTTTCTGAGATATTTAATTTTTAATTAATTAATTAACACATGTTTGAAAGGCATTCAGAATTGCAAGAATATTTTTATTTTAGTTACAACTAGTAAGTAAACAGTCTAACATACAAAAAAGAAATTAAAAATATCTTACAGTGACAGGAAAAAGTTATGTATGATTGGATTAATTAATGCAATATTAATTAGTTATTAATGTCAATGCTTCCAAAAATGCTGTTTATGCAATTTCCTTTTATGTGTGTCATCAGGACAATCACGTTGGAGACTCCAACAGTAGTCTGCCATCATGTCCCATCTGCCTTGATATCTCTCCTCCATCACCTTCAAATCCTGGTGGAACCTCTCGCCTTGTTCCTCGCTGAGGTCTCCAAGGTTATCTCGAAATCTGTTTAAATGGCTATGGAGTGCATCTTTATGCTCATATTAACTCCCATATTTCTGAAGTTAGGAAGCATATCTTGCACCAGTTCTTCATAATTGTCTGCTCTGTGATTACCCAAGTAGTTCTTCACAACAGAGACAAAACTCTTCCACGCCGAAGCCTCAGTGGCATTCATGCATTTGGTAAAATTGGAATCGTTCATGAGTTTACGAATCTGAGGACCATCAAAGATTCCAGCTTTTAGTTTTTCCAAGCTCAGTCCAGGGAATGATCTAAAAATGTACTTGAAGCAATTACCCATTTTGTCCAAAGCCCTAACAAATTGCTTCATCATTCCTAGCTTAATATGAAGCGGTGGGAAAAAGATTTTGTCCACCAGCGGCTTGTTGATGATATTCGCAGCGCCAACAATCATTTCTTCCCTTGTAGGTCATGACACTTTTGTCCAATGATCTTGCTTTGCCCTGCTATCCCAGAGGCACATGAAGCATGGGTATTTTGTGTATACCCATATACACAATTGTCTTGAAATACAAAATAATTATATGGGATATTTCATTACCTAAGATACTGTTAAAGAGTCAAAAGACAGACCAAAAGCTATTGCATTTGTTATCACACACAAGTCTCGTTGGGGAAATGTTTATGGATGTCCATTATCTCAAAAACTAGAACCAATTCAGCAAAAGTAATGAAAAGATTTTTTAATTCAGCACCCCTAAATGCATTCAAAAAACCTTGGCACCTTTTAAAAAAAAAAAAAATTTTGTAGACCTGAGTTATAAAATGAATGAAAGGGAGTTTACGTGGTTGGAGATGGAGTCTCTGGAAGCTTGTTGTGGAGGTGATGAAATGATCGAGATGGAATTTGGCGGGGGGGGGGGGGGTCTGGAGTGGCTCTCTTGCAGCTTTTAGTAGATTTGAGGCTTTTCCTCCCCACTTCTGTGCGGCTGTTCTTCATGCAGGTATTTTCAGTCCTTCAGTTCAGCTGCACCCACAGAGGAATCCGAGATGTGGTGCTTTTAAAGTCTAAGGTCCATGAATATTGATCATTGGGAATTCAGCACACTGACCAATGGCCTGAGACATCCAAGCTGAGTCCTGGTCTAGGGGTGTGTATAACAGCTCAATGGATTTACCACCTTATACTGAAGCAACTTTAGAGTCCATAACCAGGTTCATATTTAAAAGAATTTTTCCATCAATTTGATACCAAACATGATATTGCAACATGGAGGTTTACACATTGTGCGATCTGCATTAATTAATTCAAAATTTTTATTCACATTGGTACATAGTACGTGATGTGTCAATATCTGGTGATGTGCAACTTTTTGATAAGTTTCCAGAAGTTCTATTGCAAATTACAAACAGCACATCTTAATCCTCGGGTTATGAGTTGCCATTAATTTCCTAGAGTAACAGTTTAAATTAAGCATTTGTAAATTACAATTTTTTGATTAACATGGGATTATTACAATAATTTGATATCTGTGTTTAACAACACACCTATTGATTTATTCATTCGATGTAAGGAATGGAGGAATGTAAGAATGAGTCAAATGGCTTATTTATGAGTCTTCAAGATTGGGGGGGCTGTCTCTGAAGTAGTTTAAACAAAGAAAGTACTCTCCTATAAAGGGTCTTATATGTTAATATATTATAATAGGCAGGGTGATAACTAAGGGCGCTTGTCCACTGCACCAAGTACGGTAATTTTGTTACGGTACTTTTGGAACTTTTGGCTTTTTCATTGATTTCTGGTCAAATACCAGTACCAAAAGTACCAGTTCCAAAAGTACTGAACCAGCTGGGGTATTTCTTTGGTACTTTGGGGTGGGACTTCAAACACTTTATTTGTGGATTGGACCTGCCTCTGAAACACAATACAAACACCACCTTCAAAGCAGTTGCAAACTTTGAAAACAACGATGAACAAAGTAAAAAAAAAATAAAAAATTGCAATCTGGTCAGAAGAACAGATACAAGAAAAAGATCAAGATGGGATGACAAGAAATGAAAAAAGTATTTTCTTTATTATACTAGGACAGCACGCTATTTTGTTTAATATGCTTGGACAACACACACACAGCATGTTGTCCTAGCAATGTGATTTTGTTATAAATATAGCAATGCGATTTTGTTGTAATAAATATTGGGGTATTTATAAAACAAAAAAGGAGTCCACGAATTTCTCACAAACATCTTCAAGTGATTTAAACAGCAAGGCTGAAAATGATTATGACAGTTTTGGAGAACAAATACAACACTCATTCAAAAGCAGTGGAGGCAAACTTTAAACTGATGTTTAAGCATACATTACACAATCACTGAAAGGAATATAATTAAAATTTCAAATTTGCCAGGTTTTTTTCCCCTATGACAGAGTAACAGAGTAAAAATAATTTGGTGAAACTTTAACCCTCTGCACTATAATGTCCATATACAGAATTGAAAGTAAGAAAAAGCCTCATCTTAATCTAGCTTACTAGCGATGCAAGAACTGTATGTGCATAACATTCAGTGTTGGTATTAATATTGGACATCATCCAGCCCTATAATATGCTGCAGCCATTTTTCGAATTCAGTACATAAATACCCCGCCTCGAGGTATGATGTCATTCAGCGCTGGTACCAGTTTTAGCCAGTGGGAAACCAATACTTTGAAGTACGGTACTTTTGGTACTTTCTCAAAATATGTATGTATGTATGTATGTAAAATATGTAAAAATGTATGTGTGTGTGTGTGTGTGTATGTAAGTGTCGTGTATATATTCCTAAAACACTAGCACTCTTTGTTTCACTCTTGCTAGTTCCTAATTGTGCATACCTTCCTATACTAAGGGTACCAGCTTGCTCTAGGCCTGGACCCTTTAAATAAAGGCCCAGGTTGTTATTCCTAAGTTTCTAAATTTCTGAGCCATAAAACTGGGAATGCTGGCTTTCCTTTGCCTTGTTATCTGAATTACCTGAATTATCTACCTCCCACACCACCTCAGGCTCCTTTCCCCACTAGAAAGGTTACATTTTATGTGCCAAGAACCAGTTTTGGTAGCCGATGATCCCCATGATTGGAGTCCCGGCCACCAGGCACTCACCTTCAAGCTCTTGCCCCAGGCCTGGCTCCAGGGCAAGGCCCTGGATACAATTTGCAAATAAATATAGCTATTATATTTCCAGAGATCCTGTTTTCTGAAGCATTTTGTGGACTGTAACTCAGGTTCCAATTTACTGTGTGCTTACCTTGTGCTGTGGTGATAATGGAACCATAGGCTCCAGGGAATACGTATGGCTTTACTGCCCCTGCCACAGACTCTTTGCTTGTGATGTCAATATCTCAAAAAACATTTAACAGCTCTCTTACAAACTTTGCAGAAGGCTTGTATGGGTGCCACATTGGAAGTTTGAAAAAGATCCATCAAATGGTTATTGAGTTATCATCTTAATGGTGACAAGTGTCACTACGCAGTGCTTCTTCAATTTAGGGTGATCTGTCTCATTTCCTCATCCATGCAACCCTTTGTATTCTCCGAAGGCCAAGCAATACAACAAAACCTGCAGTCACTTTTTAAGAAAGACCTCAGTGTTTTGGTAAATGCAATTTCTGTTTGGTCCTTTTGTCCTTCATGAGATGCTCTCTCTCATTGTCCAGGTGTGAAGGGTCCTCCCACCCACCGGCTCTCTTGTGGCCAGTCCCCCAGTTCATTGACCAGAATATGGAAGGAGAAGCTCTGCCTCCTCACTGACAGCCAGTTTATCCTGGTGAGCATGGAGAAAGAGGTGAGATTCTGAGCTTGGTTGTAGTGTACATCTCTTGTTCCAACATGCTAGTTTTTTTTTATCCCAGTTCTGTTACCTGGTGGCTGCTGAAAAATCCATTTACCAGTTTATATACTGTTGCCATGAAGGTTAACACTGCTGCAACTGATTATCAGTGATGTCTTGTGGGGGGCTATGCCTATGCTTGTGTTATGTAGACTCAAACATTTGTATGTTTCTGATCTTGACTTGTTCTAGCCCTGTCTTGGTCTTGTCTCAGTCTCACCCTGTCTTGGCCTTGGTCTTGATATACTCAACTCTTGATAATGACTTGGTCTCAGTTTAGGTGGTCTTGATTACATCACTAATTGGTCTTAATATTTTATATGTGGAATCTAAATTGTATTCATTACTGAAATTATTTTTCAGCTACACAGTTAAAGATATCAAACTCTGGGTTAAGTGCCTGGAAGTGTACTACTGTCATTTTGCATAGCCAAAATTGCTCTTGTAAACAGCTTTATAAATGGGTAAAATTGTTTGGGGGAAAAGGAGTGGCTAAGCACAGAATAGTATTGAAACTTTTCCATTTTATTGAGGAATGTTTGTATTTACATAGGGCTCCAGTGAATGAATTGACTGAAAGTTCGTTATCTGCTGGTGTGGTACCTTCGGATTGGAAGCATGGTAATATAACGCCCATATTCAAAAAAGGGGATAGAAGTAATCCAGCAAACTATAGGCCAATCAGTTTAACTAGCATTA
>JAODKC010000082.1:24456551-24504946 GCA_026777985.1 Mormyrops attenuatus
CCCCCGCCCCCGCCACCCGCGCGCCCGCGCCCCCCCGCCCGTGGGCGGGGGTCCGCGCCCCTGGGGTGAGGGCCACAGCGACACTGGGGTTAGAGACACACTGCCAAGGGGAGGGGGACTGCGACAGTGGGGTTAGAGACACACTGCCAAGGGGAGGGGGACTGCGACAGTGGGGTTAGAGACACACTGACAGGGGGAGGGGGCCTGTAACACCAAGGTTAGGGACATGATGCCACCCACCTGGTTCTGTGTTAAATTACACTCATGTAGGTGTTATGGTAACATGTAACTAATCTTACATGGCTTAATTTTAAATTACCACAAAAAAATGATAGCACATGTAAATTGTGTCTGCGGAACCGAGAGCATCGGCCCAGCCGAAGTGCCAGCGTTTATCATTGCGCTGGATTCCGGGCAGACCGCTCGTGTATCAATCGGGCCCGGCCCAAAAGATTCTTCAGTGTCTTACTGAAACAACTCCGGTGAGACAATGACATACACAGGTGGGGGCCTGCTTCTGACGGACACTTCAAATGTCAAAATGCTACTTATTTATACCACGGATATGGTATTTATAAAGTACCCTTTTCCCAATCAAAACACGGACATGAGAAAAACCTTTAGGACACAAAGCGCGAGTAGGGCGCGCGCAGTACAGTGAAGCTATCTGGAAACTGCGTATCATTACCGCTATTCGCACGCCTCGAAAGCACGGCGCGCCATCCCCCCACGGCGGCCCCGATACGTACCGCCATCCGGGACGTCCACGTCCCTGTCAGCATCGCAAACTGGATCCATAAAATCACCCTGTCCCACTTGCTGCCACACAGACACTTTCCTCCAAAACAGCAGCTTTCCGCGCCAAATCGTCAATCCCGGCGGAAGTGACACGTTCACAAAGCCAGCCAATGAAAGGCCACGTCCCTAAACGTCATTTCCTCTGTGTGCCGGTGACCGAGACAGTACTGTGTTGTTTCAGCAAACAGACACATGGGGACGCTGTTGACAAGAACGAATAGCTTATTTTCCACGAAAATAAATATTCCAGTTAAACTTTGGCGTTAAGCGTCGATGATATCTTTAATTTTGCGGCCTTATTCCGTGACAAAGGCACGGGCATCTCTCCCAAACTGCCTTTAAAAATGCATGCTACCATAATGCATCTGTTTAATTTATCAAGCCTCAGACAGAATTTGTCTTCGGCTACTTTGCTCCACATTGCCTTTTAAAATAAGCAAAAAAATATGGACCAAAAAACTGGAATGAAATTTAAACGACAGGTTTAAAAGCAATGGCATTTGTACATTAACTGGGCCATTTTGATTTCAGAAAAGCACATACAAATTTAAAGTAAAAATTAAACAGTGAGCTGTCTTTGCATGTAATTATGCCCCTGCCACAGCACGTATGAGTTCAAAATGGCCTACTAAAGCTTTTTGGTGAGCGTAAGTACGACGGGCTTGTTCCGGTAAGCGGGGGTAAATGTCTCGGTCTGAGGAGGTTGTTCGGGGAGGTGATGCTGTTGCCATGGCAGTCCGACGGAGGCAAAGTACCAATAGGAGGTGGTAGTAAATGGGGTGATCAGACCCATCTAAACTGTGGCAGGTGGTGAGCTTGTGTCCTTACCAAAGTAAAATTAAAAAAACGCTCTATTCGCTGGCCCCGATCCACACCCCACATTCTCAAATATGTCTGTTCGCCATATAAGTCCATCGCCAAATAGGCAACATGCAAACTTGCCTGCGTCTTAAAAATGGCAGTTATCAGCTATTAATGACGGTCAATGAGCGTGAACGTGAGGTAAGAAAAATAATTAAAAAACGATGCAAAGAACATGCACCAAGAGAAATTATTCTCCAAACAAGTCCCACTGTCATCTGTAGGACATTTACAAATTGACAGTTTTTCCACTGTGGTGCTGCTGAACTTCTGCAGGCAGTTAGAGCAGCAGCTGATGAAATGAAATAAACGGGTGACTGGGCACCGAGGTTGGTCCTTCCGTGGATAACACTTTGGTCGGAGGAAGAAGCCGACGGCATTGTAGACAGCTTTCACCACTTCATGGTGGGAAGGGATGAGAGCGGAGCGGCGGCGGGAAGGAGCACGAAGAGTCTCGAGGAGTCGCGCTGCCCTGCAGGTACCGCTCCGGAGCGGAGAGGAGAGGGCAGCGTTGCCGGTATCTCGGTGTCCCTTCAGCACCCCTCTCTGCCACTTTACTTGTAAATTGCACCAGTAAAAACCCAGTTCACTCCCCCAGCGGGTTGTTTTCTTTTTTGTTTTGTTTTGTATAGTTAGCCTAGTACACACGAAGCCAAGATCTGTTATAGTCGAGCGAGTTCATAAGGCTTTTTGTTCCTGTGCTCTGGTTATGGATGGTCGATTTTCCGAAGTGTCAGATTGCATTAATTTTAATGGCTTGTGTCTGGCTCTACCAAAAATCGTTCTAAAAATATCTGAAATATAATTGATGTCTTACAGTAAATATAATCGTCATATATACTGAACAATGGACAATTTTTGCAAGACGTCGTGTAATCAAAAAGGAAAAAAAAGTCAACACAAGATCAAATACATAAAGATATAGAATAAGGGTTCGCTGGCCGAATGTAATTTAGTTGAGTCCCTGCCCATAAGACTAAAATAACTTTTTAAACTTAAACGATTCAAACAAACAAATTAATTAATACAACAACAATAATAATAATTATTGTTATTATTATTATTATTACTATTAGTTGTAGTATATAGTAGTAGTAGTTGTAGTTATTGTTGTTGTTGATGATGTTGCTGTTGTTGTAGAAGTAGTACAAAATACTTAATGAAACGTTGTGCCAAACACGGGACCGGAGACCGAAGACAGCGGCATATGGCTGTCGTACAAGATCGTCGTCAGAAACGCGCTCAGTTCTGTAATCTGTGTGGCTCGTAAGCTGTGGAGCCTATGAAGCTGGAGACGCGCCAATTTCCCAACACGGACTGCAATCCTTGAGAGACTGACTTAACTATTGGCACCTAAAACACTGAAACAAAGAGAAGTATTAAAAGGGAGCTTGAACCGGCTCAAAGCGTGAATAACCATCCTGGGTTTTGATTTGGAAAGATCTGTTTTTGCTTCGTGTGCGAATGACATATTCTGTCATAAACTGGTGAAACTTAATATGAATTCATATCCCATGTTCCTGGAAGGGGGCTGTTAACGTGACACTGGGCAGTGTTGGCAGCCAGGTGCACCCAGCTGGGATTTGGTTAACTGCCATCAGCACCACACACACACACACACACACACACAAACCTTCACAGCACCTGCCTTTTTTCAGACTCAGTCCAGGTGTCATACATAGATACATTTCATTTTTCAGTTTAACATAACATTTTACCCAAAGCAATCTTCTGCTTTACCTGTTTATATGGCTGGGCATCTAACTGCAGCTCCTCGGACTTAAGCTAACAGCCACTTGGTTACAGGGTTGTGTCCTTCACTGCAGACCGGTGCAGCCTCTTTCACAGCCCCCTAGCGGCTGGCAGCACAGCAGCTCTGCAGCAGCCTCACACAAAATCCCCCAGTCAGCACGCGGCTGACAGGGGCATGGGGCAGGCCGTGGGGCTTGCCGGGCCGAGAACCTGATGCCGTACGTGGACGGATCACCCCGGGAGACGGAGCTGTCTCCTAGCAACCTCCCACTGACAGCTTATCTGCATAAAGAGATGCTCCCAGAAAGCCAGAACATCCTCCACTGTGGTGGTGCTATGGCTGCCTCAACCAATCAGCACTTTACATGCAAATGAGCTGGGCGTGTCTACATCTGATTGGACCACTGCTTCCTTTGCTTCCCCCCTATTGGGTTCTCCGTCTCATTGTTGTCATTGTGGTAGAGATCTCTCTGGGCGTGGGACACTGCATCACGATGCTACAGCCAAACCTGCCGTCCTTTCTCTAGGACGTCGTGAGGGGTGGGGGCACCAGGAGGGTGGGCAGTCGAGTCGGGGAGTGGCCGGACCGAGGAGCACGGTGGGGGAGGGGGGGATGAGGTGTGACAGAGGAGCTCTTTCAATCGGGGCCCGGAGAAGCTGCAGCCGCCGCCGTGCCATCCGATGCTGAGTCACAAGGGCCGCTGGACTCTCTGCCATCTCCCATGAGCAAGCTGCAGCCGGCATGGAGGAGCTGGAGCACACCTGTCCCCAGCCGCGCACGGTGAGCCAGGGGGATCACGCTGGCAGGGTGGTTGGGGTGGTATGCATGTTGGGTCAAAGGCACTTTTTCCACATCAGTTTTGTTCCTTGGGCTCACAGTGAGTGTTAGGGGCTCGCGGCGCTTATGCGTGGCTTTAGGTCCATGTTGTTGAATGTAGCTCCTGTCTTTCCGTCCTGCCGGTGCCAAAGCCTGTCAGAGTAGGAGGAGTTATGCCCCCCCTGAGCCTCTGCCTGATGCAGGTGCCCTCCGTCTGTCACCACCCCCCCCCCCCGCCTCGCCAGGACGTTAGCCGCGCCCATACTCTGCGTTCCTTTGCCCGTGACTCAGCTAGCTCTGCTCCCCGCATCTCCACACCAGCATCCCCAGGGAATAATAACTCCCAGCCACTTTGGGACTGAGCCATAAAGCCGGGCCCGGACCTCCCTCATTCCTGGCACAAATCATTCCGGAGCAGCAGCAGAAGGACAAACTGCCCTCGGCTTCCTGCCCTCTCCTGTCCCGCGTGATGCGAGCTGGTCACCCGCTCTGCGGACTTGACTGCTACAGACCCAGGCTGACCCGGTCTGGCCCGGTCTGGCCATATTGAACTTCCTGTATTGGTGGCCTGGATAGCATTTCTGGAACGGAATACTATATCCACAGTGATGAGTCTCTATTCTGGCTTGAACCTTATAAACTAACATGAAGTTTCAGAGATCAATCCATAGACCTTAAACGCCCCCCCCCCTCCCCCACACCTCAGCTGTCCTTCAGCCCAGTGCATTTTGGGTAATCAGTGTGGTGGGAGTCAAACTGCTCATTAGTGACACTTGCTGGAAATGCCTCTGATGGGTTGCTGGTGTGATTTAACTTCAGTCGGCTCTGAAACCCCACCCCAACCCCCCTCGCCAACTTCTAGCACCCCGCGCTCCCCGCTGGGGGTGGGACAGAGCCACCTGGGCAGGGCAGGCAGTGGCTCCTTCACATTATAGGCCCACCCTTGCTCAGAGGTCCTCCTTAGAGCAGAGGTGTATCAGGCAGACGTCCTGCTGCGGAGACACAGCCATGTGGCGTGCAGGGGTCACGCCAAGATAACCAGGCAGCTCATCCCCCCATTCCAGTACTCCTGCAGCTGTTATTTTTTATTTGAATTCAAATCCATGACCTTTGCATTGCTGGCACAGGGCTCTACATGATAAGTTAAAGAAGCTGTCTGAATAAATATGAATGTAATTATATGTAATCGGATGGTCAGAATGGTTAGAGATATGGGTCATTGTGCTCCTAACATGTGGATGCCCTCCCTCTCTACTCCTGTTCAGAGGCTGACGGAGCCCGCAATCTTCGCCAAGGAGACAAGCTGCGATTGCCGTGCCCCCCACGAGAAGCTGAGCATCGCACAGGCACGCTGTGGGACGCCAGGTCTGTCCCCCACCTCCTTCTGCCTTCATTGGTGTCTCAGAGTCCATCCTCACCTCCTGGTGCTAGAAAGCTGGTCTCAGTGCCGCAGTGTCCATCCTCACCTCCTGGTGCTGGAGAGCCGGTCTCAGTGCCGCAGTGTCCATCCTCACCTGCTGAGGCTGGAGAGCTGGTCTCAGTGCCACAGTGTCCATCCTCACCTCCTGGTGCTGGAGATCCGGTCTCAGTGCCGCAGAGTCCATCCTCACCTCCAGGTGGTGCTGTGCTCTTGTCCCCACAGCTGACCGGCCTGTGAGGGTCTATGCAGATGGGATCTTTGATCTATTCCACTCCGGCCATGCCCGAGCACTGATGCAGGCCAAGAACCTTTTCCCCAATGGGTACCTGATCGTAGGAGGCAAGCTAACGGAACACACAGACACATGCATGCACACCCCCATTTACTGACACACACACACACACACACACACACACCCTGCGCCATGGTCTCGGATGTGCAGTAACACAGGACTCTTTGTGTGTCAGTCTGCAGCGATGAACTCACACACAAGTACAAGGGCTTCACGGTGATGACTGAGGAGGAGCGCTACGAGGCCCTCAGGCACTGCCGCTACGTCGACGAGGTGGTTCGGGATGCACCCTGGACCCTCACTCCCGACTTCCTGGAGAAACACAAGGTCAGTCAGGCTTGCCCCATTGGCCGATCCTTTGCTGATCTGCCTGACCTCATTGGCTTATTCAGACCAGTTGGGCTCACCCCTTAGGCTCACAGATCACATTTTATTTCTCATTTAAACGGTCGCTCCCAACGTCAAGAGTCTGCCTGCTCAACATGCCTTCCTCCTCAGATCGACTTTGTGGCCCATGATGATATCCCGTACTCCTCTGCGGGGTCAGAGGATGTATACAAGCACATCAAAGAGGCAGGTGAGGAAACCCACCATGACCTGTTACACCCAAATGATGATGACGGGGTTATGTACCTGTGTGTCAGCAATTCTTTCAGGTGTCACTGTTCATTTCAGGGGTTTGCTGTGTGATGGATTGACCTGCTGAGTCATGTTTATTTGCACCAGGTATGTTTGTGCCCACCCAAAGGACAGAGGGCATTTCCACATCCGACATCATCACCCGCATCGTACGGGACTACGATGTCTACGCCAGACGCAACCTTCAGAGGGGGTACACAGCAAAGGAGCTCAATGTTAGCTACATAAACGTGAGAGCAACCATTAGTCAACATCCTGTTATAAGAACATGGTTTAACCAATGTCTGTTACAGACATCTCAGAGCTGGACCACATAAGATCTGGCACACCCTTCTCCAGTGTTCCTCAAATCCAGAACATCTCCCTGCTGTACAAGCGGAGTGGCAGGCCAGTGCTCTCACATACACTTTCCTCCTCTCCTCCTTCCATCATAGGAGAAAAAGTATCGGCTGCAGAACCAGGTGGACAAGATGAAGGAAAAGGTGAAGACTGTGGAGGAGCGCTCCAAGCACTTTGTGAACAGGGTGGAGGAGAAGAGTCATGACCTCATCCAGAAGTGGGAAGAGAAATCCCGGGAATTCATCGGGAACTTCTTGGAGCTCTTTGGCCCTGATGGAGCCTGGGTAAGATCGGAAGAGGAGCCTGAAAAGGGTCAGAGTAGAGACTGGGATAAGAGAGAGACTGAAGTAGGGACGATGACAAGGTTTGAAACGTGGCCTAGGTTAGGTTGGAGTAGAAACTGGGGTATTACTGGAGTAAGGGTCTGGGCATGGTTGGATTAGAAACTGGGATCAGACTGGAGTAAGGGTCTGGGCAAGGTCGGAGTAGAGACTGGGATAAGATTGGGGTTGGAACCAGGATAAGACTGGAGTAGATGTTTGGGCAAGGTTGGAGTACAGAATGGGATAAAACTAGAGTATAGGTCTGTGCATGGTTGGAGTAGAGATTGTGGTAAGACTGGAGTAGGCGTCCAGACATGATTAGAATAGAGACCGGGTAACACTGGATTAGGAGATTGGGTACTGTTGGAGATGGGACCGGGGTAAGATCTGAGTAGGAGACCAGATAAAATAGGAGTAGGGGGCTTCACTGTTTTGCTAACGTCTCCTGAAGAAGGGTTCAGGCTTAGCAAAGGCCCTGAAGGGTTCTTGGACATCTCTAGCTCCATGTGCAGCACATGCACCGCAGCAAGATGCTCTTGCAAATGGGCTGTGTGCATCTCAGCTACTCAGGCTCCTCTGTGGGCTAAACAGAGTAACCCTCTTGGGCTTTTACACAGACCTCCACTGCAGATCTTCTGGGAACCTTTTTTGTGTCTAGGCACATCCTGAACAGAGATATCAGTTAATCAAATAAATATACAGTAAATATATCGAATATCAGATTCTGTATCAAATGTAACATAACTGTTCTTTTGTGTCTCGCACCTCTCCTTTTCAGAAGCAGATGTTTCAAGAGAGGAGTGGGCGTATGATTCAGGCCCTGTCACCTAGCAGCAGCCCCACACGAGAACTCTCTCCATCTCGCTCGCCGTCACCCCCCTCGCAATGGCCGCCATTGTCCCCCAAAGGTGCATCAGCCTCTATCAGCAGCATGAGTGAAGGAGACGACGACGACAAGTAGCACTGCCCAGAGACCATGCCCCCTTACAGACCACACCCCCTTATAGACTATGCCCCTTACAGGCCACACCTCCTTATAGACCACCATGCCCCATACAGACCACACCCCTTTATAGACCATGCCCCCTTACAGGGCACACCTCCTTATAGACCATGCCCCCAACCACCTACAAATGAACACACAGACACACATACATATACACAAGAAGCAAACTGTCCATGCACACATATCTACTCACACATGCTCACATCCCCGACGGCGACTGGATGCCAAGATTTTGTAGCTCCCGCCTAGTTCCTCCAAGTAGATGAAGAGGGCCATGGACACCACAGATCAGTAATGATGGTGCTTCAGTCCCTATAAGGAGTTCTGCTTACCCAGGCAGCTGTGGATGCCCGAGGACTGACAAGAGGGAGAAACATCTGTGTACTGCTCAGGACCACTGCACAGAGGACAACTTCGATTCCCAACCTCACTTCTGCACCTTGATGTTTTCCTCACTTAAAAAGTCTTTATTTCCTGTGTATAGCGTGAAGTAGAGCATCGCATGGACAAAGGCCAATAAGGAGACACTGAAATGGTGAAGCAGCCCTATGCCAGTAAAGACAGCAGGACCAAAACTGGGCCACAGCTGCAGTACTGTGAAATACAGTCCGATAGACTAACAAATTTGGGTGCTGTTGGGTGCAAGAACCTGGTGGAATTCTATCCCACTGCACTTTGCATACATGAATCGAGCAGTCCTGTGACCACATGGTAGTGTGATAGCTATTATAGAATCACCAGGGGTGAATTTCCCGAAGCCTTCTTAACGCTACGTCATTCGTAAGTCCTATCTTTTAATACAGAACTTAAGAACGACATAGCGTTAAGAAGGCTTCGGGAAACTCACTCCAGAGCATTATCTTCTAGAGTGAGCTGCTCAAACAAGCCTTGTCCCGTTAAACTTTCAGGGATGACACTGCAAGGCCCTGGCATGGCCAGTCAGATAAGATGTCGTCACTGAGGTCTCCGTCCATTCCTTGGTTCTCACTCTGCTCGATATGATTTCAGAATGCGTCATAACTCAGACGTGACCTGCGAACCTCAAGGAGTAGAGTGAAGACTCTTGTTGTGTTCATAGTCTTCGGTCTATCACCTCAGGACACTGGTAAGTAAATGGAGGAGCTTGTGAAAGGAATGATCCTCAGGCAGGATGACCACTGATGCAGCTGCTTCCCATGTGACTTTCGGGTACCTGGCTCTCACGGACATGGTGGGACACGGTGTCACATGACCACAAATGCATATTCACGCACCCATCCAGGCTCCCATTGTCTTCTGTGTTCTTAAAATAAAATGTTTCTTTTGTAAAACGTTGTTACTTCTATTATTTTGTACATACTTGCTTAGACAAACTCAGTAGAGATGACAGGTAGACAAACTCAGTAGAGATGACTTTTGTTGCTCCTACCATTTCAGCTTTAATAGTTTTCTGAATTCAGTCAAAAATGTCAGATGACAAGTCAATCTGTCAAGGCAAAGAAATGTGAAAGACCACTTGAAACTTTTATATTTCTTGGTCCCTTTGTTACTGACTGGAATGTTATGCATTTTATCTTTCAATAAATTACCAAAGAGGCATTAGTTTAATATTAAAATGGAATCCTATGAAATTTTATTCCATTTTGCCACAAACAATGAAATGCAAGAAACACAGTATTTGCTTAAATGTGCTTGATACAGCTTTAAGTCAACAACACAGCCTAAAGTGATAAGGGAAACACCGGTGTACTGTGGCTACATAGTGCATTCAGAGAACAGCCCAATTACAGCAGAATGGCAGAGTTCAGCTAGACAGGTAAATGCAGCGGCGCCGGGACGAGTCCAGACCACCGATCAGAGATGCTCCTCAAACCTCTCCTGCAAAATGTGACTCATGCATTTCCATGTGAAAAAGCTGCCAGGTAATCTCATGGTAGATGGGGGGGGGGGCTCACCTACTCATGGCTGGGCTGCAGCCGTAACCACGGTAACACTACTCATAAAGTTTAAAGGCATCAGCAGTGAGCACAAGCGAGATGACATGACCATGACCCGAAACATGCCAGTTCCCAGAATCCGCCAGGAAATAAATCATCAACAGCACTACTACACAGGATTCACGTGTCAGTGCATGACACAGAGCGCCCTCACTTTCCAGGCAAGATCCTCCGTCTCTCTCATACTACAAACTGTATTTACACAAATACATGTGCGCATTTTTTGATTTTATCTATATATATTATATACTAAACATAAACCTCTTTTAAGGTCACGGTATAAACATATGTAAGGTGCAAACTATTCCAACATATCTGCAAATTTCAGGACAGCACAAATAAAATAAAAACACATAAGAAGTGCAAAGGCGTTCTGCTCCCACTCCCCCCCCATCCCCCCAACCCGTCCCCCCACAATTACAGCAATGGGGGCCCATTTCCATCTCAGAAGACGGGGCCCTTTAGGAGTGCCAGAGGAGCTTCCACACCTGCGAGGGAGGGGGCAGGGGTCAGATATGGGGAGCTGCAGTGGTGTTGTGTTCCAGGTGGGGGTGGGGGGCCTATCGGTTGGCTTTGTACTTGGAGGCGTCGCGCGGCTCGCGGCTGGGGTTGCTCCAGTCATCTGCCTCAGGGCCCGTCTGGTAGTGCCGCCACGCTGACTTGTTGAAGACGGGCAGACGTTCAAACGACTCGCTGGACAGAGCCTGGGGGTCGGAACACCAATCAGAGGCCCTCAGTGATGTCACAGCTTTATGGTCCGACTTTATGGTCACAGCACGGGGGGGGGGGGCAGTATCTCACCTTCAGATAAATGACAGCATCTGTGCCCACGCCCTCCATGGAGTAGAGCTTCAGGTCGCCCTGGAAGTAGCGTGCGTAGAGCCGGGAGATGGGGAGCCCGTACCCAAAACCTGCCTGGGGGGGCAAAGAGAGGTCCGGGGCACAAGATGAAATCCAGCAACAAGGGAATTAGCAGCTCAAACAGCAAACAGCTGGAGGAGATTTCTAGCACACGTGGCATTTATATCAGTCCTGAGCAAAAAAGGCTAACAACGAAGACCCAATGCCAGAATTATTGGGTCCGAGACGGGCCTTACTGTGGCATGCTTACCAGCGGTGTGGCGCGCGACGGCTGCAAGCTGGGGGAGGGCGCTGTTGAGTACATGTAGTTGAAGAGGCGGTCAATCTTCCTCAAGGGCACTCCGCCACCCATGTCGCTAATCTGAGGGTGCAGAGGTCAAAGGTCACACAGGCCCGACCAGTGCATCACTGGCATCACATGCTTAGGTTAATGGCCATGCCGCAATTGGTCTCTGGTGTGATCAGCAGGTGAAATCCAGTACCGTGATTGGCTTGTGCCTCTGAGCTGACCTTTATGGAGAGGTCCTCCTTCCCCAGGGTAACGAGCGCCTTCACTGGGGGAAACCCTTCTGCGGAGCCCTCATGAAACTCAACCGTGGCCCTCATTGAGTTCTGCTCAAAAAGACACACAGGACAAGTGTCCTATTCAGTCTGATGACCTAATGGGATGGGGGAGACACCCATGGCCTGGGGGGGACTGACCTTAAAGAGCTCAAAGAGCATGTGGAACAGGTGGGATGGGACGTACACCACCTGGATGGGCTTCTTGTGCGCCTTGGCTGAGGAACAGAGGATCGGATATTCACTCAGACAATAACAGCAGAGCATGGTGCTAATCACATCCACCAGGCCATTTAGTAAGCCAGCCGGTCCAGCACCTGGCCAGAGTCACTAGCACCTGGCCAGAGTCGTTTGACGCCCAGCAAGCCCAGAGAGTGGGACAGCCGCTCTGTCCAGCGAAACATTACCATTGAACTCCTCGACCTTCAGCTCAGGAGCCCCCATGTAATACTGCTCACACAACATCCTGGCTGTCTCATAGGCATCTGGAATGGTGAGCAAGAAGGCGGCGGTCAGGTACAGGAAGGCGGCGGTCAGGTGACAGGAAGGTGGCGGTCAGGTGACAGGAAGGCGGCAAATGCAGTCAAATGTTTATAAGCACCAAAATTAACAGGGAGTACAGAGTATGCCATCCATCCATTAGGTTACATCCAAGCCTGGACCTCTAGAAAACCCCACACTGAAGTTCAGAAGAGCTAGACATTGGCTCACCTGTAACCACCTCGGCCACGTTACAGGTGGGGTCGATACTGCCGATGTGTTTAGGGTGGGCAGGGTTGGTGTCATTACCGAAAAGGAGGGCTGGAACAGAACCAGAGACAAACAGATGTGGATGAGGAGCAGAAATCTCACCCAGAGGAAACCTGCCTCACTGTCCTTTTCAGGGTCAAAACACCGATTGGAGTCCCAGTATTTTCTGTTCTTCACCCTCATCAGCTAGGAATGCGCCCTATACTGACTGGTACTCCCTGACGTGAGCTTCTTACACCATGAAGGTGAACGGCACCACCCGCTGGACAGGCGGCGCCCTGAGGGCCACCCCGGGCCTATCACAGCCTACACCATCCACTGCACTCACTTTCTGTGACAAGAGGCCGGTCATGTGCTGCATGACAGCCCTGTCTCCATGGTGACAGTCACTCACTGTGCTGGTTGATCAGCATGCGGAAGGAGACACGGCTGGTGTAGAAGCGGTCCAGGAAGTACTGGGTGTTGGTGCTGATGAACGGGTCGAAGCCGAACTTCTCTTTGTACTCGATCACGCCTTGGGCCATGGTGGGCACTACATCATTGTGCCGGTTCCGGATCTCGATCAGGACATCCAGGAAGCTGCAGAAGGTGACGTCACACGCAGGTTAATTTAAGGCCTCAGACTTGTGTGGTTTGGAACCATCCCAGAATGCTTGGCGAAACCCCATATCTGAAATGCGGAGACAGCCCAAAATGAAGTGGATCCACTCGACATGGAGGCGGGCCGCTATATCATGGGGCCCCTGCCCGACCGCCCCCCCCCCAACCTACGTACTCCTGCAAGGTGCGAGCATCGTCTGGGCTCCGGTCCTCAAAGTCCAGCAACTCCACAAAGCTCTGTATGTACCTGCGATGGACACAGAGAGACGACACCGTCAGCTGGGCTGCTCGGCTCCTCAGGCCAAACTAACCGGCATTATTAATTAAAAAGCATTATGAGTACAGCAGGGCATGCTGGGAGTCCTTAGGCAATGCAGACCCCCACTCAACTCTGCCCATGACCCCACCCCTGAACACTGATCCCACCCATTACTGACCAACTCCTCCCTGACCACACCCATCAACATGATGGCCCCACCCCATCACACCCACGATACCCTGGCCCCACCCCCGCACCATTTCTGCACCAGCTTGACGGATGGCTGGCTCAGCAGCTTGTCGGGCAGCAGGTTGACCTCCCGCATGGTGTTGGCCAGCCTTACGGCTAGCTCCTTGCGCAGGAACATGTAAGAGGTCTTCTCGCACGCATTGTCCCTGCCTGGGAAAGGGGGGCAGGACAGGAGGGAGAGCGGAGGGCATGTAGGAGGAAGGGGGGGAAGGAGGAGGCCAACATGGAGAGGGTATGGCAGAGAGACGGGTGAATGTGTGAGACTCGTGCCGTGGCCTGTGCTGAGGAAGGCCCGCCACACAAACCATGGTGAGTCACTGTACAAAACAGGCCGAGGCCAGCAGGAATTTCCACATCAGGATCTCCCTTTCTCTCCCTCATTCAGCCACGTCTGACTGCCCCTACAAGCAGACAGAGCCCTTGTGACTCTCTTAGTCTCTCTCTCCCTTTGTTCAGAGTTTCCTATCCATTGTTCCCCCACTCATGCTCTCCCGCCTGGCCTCTCCAGAGGAGGACACGTGCAACAGTCCCTGGGACAAGGGTGCCACTCTGTAGGAGGATGGAGACTCACCTGGGAGCCAACAGTACAGGTGGGGGATCAAGGCCCAGCTAGTACAGGCACCGATTAGAGTTGGGCTGACTCACGTTTCGCTGAGGCACAGAGCGCCGTTAACAAACACCTATTGCTGCCCCTCGCCCCCCCCTGCAATGGAATCTGATGCTAGGAGAGCTGGCTGCTAATGAATGCCTGTCTGTTTGTGTGTATCTGCATTACAGATTCAGAGCCTTTTACTCAAAGCTCTGGCTTTTTCTATACTGCCAGTAAAGAGACATGTGCCCGTGTGTGTGTGATAGGAGTCCTGATTGGCTCTGAAGTCACATGTCAGACAGACCACCAATCCGAGGCCGTGACTGATACCACCACACCTTATGTAGTTAGGGTTCTGATATTCCACAGGACAGGTGGTGAGGTGTGGAGCCTGGAAAGGCCAGAATGTCTGATTCAGGATGTTCTGCTGTTATATCCAAAACATAATACAGCAGTGCATAAAGATTTATCTGGATAAAGAAGTGGCAGTGACCAAAGTCACCTGAAGCAGATACACAAAAACGCAGAGCTACCGCTTCAAAGCAGGAACAGCGATTTAACATGCACACAGTGGTCCCTGGGCGGAAAAAGATTCATCCGTCAGTACATCAGTCCCCAGGGCCGCTGACCCCGGCTGCCAACCACGGGACAGCAGACCGACACGCATGATGGTAGAGATGGTATACACCGGCAGAGACGAGCAAATGACCGAAAGCGTCCCGAAATCTCTGAACCGGGCTACGTGAAAAAGCCGGCCGGGACAGGACAAGAAAAACAGTCGCAACGTGAGGCTCAACCAGTAAAAGCCTGCATGAAAACTTAAACTTCATACTCACCGAAATCCAAAAACTGCTTAATGGAAAGCGGCGAGGGCGAGAACCGGGAGTAATATTCTATCTTTGCGTTGGATTTCTTTAGCAAAAATGTAAACAACCTCATAACTGCAGTTTAATTACAACGACGCGAAAAGAGACACGGTCAGATGCACTCAACGAATGAATCCCCCATCGTTTATGCCCTCCCCGGACCCTCTGGAGCCGAGTCTCCTATGGTGACCTTCATTGATTTCGGAAATTTGCACATTTACAACATGCGGAATTCATTTCCTGCACGATCACCGCTGTCACATAGCTGCACTAAACCGCACGTACGCGAGCTCGCAGCCCACCTACGTCACCGCCCGCTCCGGAAATAGGAGCTCCGACCCCATTGGCTGAAACGTGAGGAAAACAGAAATACCACATTCTGATTGGCCTCTTGCTCTGCCCTTTATTGGAACTCATGGCGATGATTGGGTTGTTGGTCGGGAAGCAGGTTTAACGGTACAGGTATCGGAAGTCGCTTTGCGCAGCATTTACAGCCATACAGTGTATCAAACCTATACGTCTCTAGTCCCGCCCCTTCGTGATAGCTTGCATATCGATGCTAGCGGGACCATTTAGCAGACCCCTCGACAATGAGACAGTTGCACAGGTGAAATAGCAGTTGTTGCGTCTGCAAAGAAGCGATTCACCTATGCCCCGGCAAAATAGACTGTTACCCAAGCTCTCTGCGGAGATCGAGGCACCGTCCCACCACTAGGGGTCTCCAAATGCGCGTCGAAGAAGCGACGCACTGGTTACCCTCCTTCAAAGACTCCGCGTTGTTTAATATCCAGTCCATATCTCGTTATGGAAGCCAAAGTGAAATGCAAGAGGAGGCCATGAGTGGAAAGAGTTTATTTTGATTTCAGCGGACTGGAAGGTGGGGCTATCTGTAAAAGTTACGAAGAAGTGCAGTGCAAATGAAATGACTTAATATCTAAACAACAAATAGGGTATCCTGAAACACTGTGATAATACCGCTTCATTATAAAGCTGTCTGACCTACAGTAAAAATTTTAGATAGATAGACAGTTTTAGACAGACAGAAAGATAGATAGATACTTTATTAATCTCAAATAATTTTTTCTTGAACATGAGGCATTTACATTTCTTTATGTCCACTGGACTGTTTGTAATTGTCTACAAATCACTTCCTCACAAATCAGACATAATTTTTGTTTGAACTCCTCTTCCATTGGTATAATATATTAAAAATGTCTGTTTTAATAACAGACACACGACCAGTGTGTAAAAGATTAAAATAAATACAAATTCTGATGGAATATGGTAGGTTTTGTGCCGTGTCTATAAATGGCATCATTCTGAAGAACTGCCTAGCCATCCAAACTGTTTTTAAAAGCTTTCTTGAAACTGGGCAGCACTGGCTTTTCTTCCGTCACTGTGAATCATACATCGCAGCAATGCGTCTGACCTCAAAGCTGAATTTGTGTTTCAAACATTTAAAGATGACAGGAGCCTGAGACATTAAGACTAAAGTCAATGGAACACTATCAAACTAAAAACCCTCTGAATCAACAGGTCAAAACTGTACGTCTTAAAACGATGTACATGTTAATTCAGAGGGTTTTAACCCTGATGCGTTCCACAAAAGCCTGAATTATACTTCTGCGTTGAACTTGTGCCGCAACCTACACAAGTGGCCAACGCAGCCACCAGAACTTATACTTGTGCACCGGCGTTATTCAGCAGTTACACCCCCAAAACACTAGGCGATACATAGCTTTGAATGTTGCATTTATTGTCCTCCCACCCTGCAATATTCAATTGTTGAATCATGCAATTGAAACAGAAAAAAACATTTAATAAAGTATCCCTTTACTGAGTTCTGGTTACATTTGTGCTGCTCCAATCATCCTGTACACAAATTTGGAAAAATGTCGAGCTGCCACAAAGTCACTGTTTATGCATTTGCTAAAGTTAGTATACTATACAACTTTTAACTTTTTTTTAGTCTTGTAAAGCACAAATATACTTAATGGAGGTAAGTGAAATTGGCCCTGTGATCCTGAGTGTTTTGTAGACCTGTTGCTATGATGCCCAGGGTGGGATGTTTAGTGCTAGATATAAATAGCTATTCAGTTTCAAGCAGCTACATAAGTACAACTGGGATGTACACTTTCTTCGCTCCCATAATAAACAATAATCGCTATGAAAAGTGGACCAATCACAGTTGTTGCAGTCTGTGTTACTGGGACCTATAGTTACATTTCTGGGGAGGGGCACAGGGTCCATACCCAAAGTACGTAAGGCATTGACGCAGCAGTATGAATCAGCCTGGGGGGTTTGGGTGTTATGCCGTGAAATTAGCGGAAAGACAGCAGGATGTGTAATAAAAACATGGACCCAAAGATGGGAAGATGGCAGCTTGAAATACGGGAAATTCCTCCCACTTTGCCCTCGTGGGTGTTTTTGCTACCTGACTGTGCAGGCTACACGGTGCCAGCTCAGGGCACCCTCATCGTTGACATGAAGCACTTCCTTTCATGGCAGATAGGCTCAGCATAAAGCTTCTGCTCAGGAAGCCCCCAGCCTCTGTTCTTTAGTTGGAGATCTCGCCGCTGAAGCAAACTCAGAAGCTCAAAACAAGCTCAAAACTATGGGGGCAAACTTAGACCTTGCTGGCAGACTTCGGAACCACAGGACAGACACAAGACTGACTTTGCAAGAAAGCACTGGCTACACAATGGGAATGTGACAAATGTAGTGATGTTGATCACTCCTTCGGGTATACCGGCAGCGTGTCGCCCCGAGGTCATGCCGTCACGTCTGTCAGCTCTGTTTGCAGGATGATACTGGCCTCCCCATTCTCCCTGGCGTGTGGAGCCGCAGGCAGCGGCCTGTATTCACGGCGATACAGCAGGCGCGTCACAAGTGTGATGAGGAACATCTCGACGATCAACAGCTGCTGGTTCATCACTGCAGGGGGGTAAGGCAAAATGCCCTATGGTTTTCGATTGTTGTCGTGTGCCTGTATGGTTGCCCTGGTGGCAGACGCAGCTCACACTCATATTGTGGCGATAAGGTGAGTGAGGTGGCTCTTACAGTATCCTCTATACTGCGAGGAGAAGGGTGGTGAGCAGGGGATGACACGATTCATAGCCAGGATGTTGATTATGGCCGTCTGAAGCTGGCTCAGGATCAGCACCATCTGCAGAGACATGAGGAGGCAATTTCAGCTGATGCAGACCTACGTCAGAGCCCAAAGCCGCTAAGCAGGAGCAGAGCAGGTTAGCTGGCTGACTGACCTGATACATCGCGTACTTGGGCACTATCTTCAGGTCCCTCAAGGTGTCACGCAGGTGTATGAAGATGATCGAGACCGGCCAGAGGGCGATGATGGTCAGAATGCCTGTGAATGGACCGATCCAGATGGAAGCTCCCGTGATGTTCGTCTGTAGGCAGGGGGCTTTTCAGCAGATACTCCCCACAAAAAGTGAGGCTGACAGGTCACCATGGCGATACTCACATTCCAAGGGTCAAAGTTCCCGTTTGCCGACAACACAATGGACAGGATGCTCAGGACGGTTTTCAGCAGGGCAAACTGGTATGAGCCCAGCTTGAGAATGAACAGCGTCCTCCTGTGGGGATCCAGCAGAGGGAGAACCCCACGGCGTTACGTCACATACAGACAGCCCTCAAACAACCTTGCTTAATTCAGCCACAATCCATGCAAAAACAAGCACGGTGAATGGCTGGCTCCTTTGTTGGCATGTTTCATGGGAGAACAAAAATATTTACGAATGGTATTCTGGATGTATTCAGGATTGAAAGTCTCATGCCAATGTAAGCATGTCACGTGTAACCTCACATTGTTCCTTATCACTGTGAAATCCTTTCCTGGAAAGAGGATCGTGACATCACAGGGCACACGCACGCACAAACTCCGGCGGACAATGGGCACTTAGGGGGCAGAGATTAGCCTAACTGAGTGGCTCTGGAGATATCAGTGGAAGCTGGAGTCCCCCACACGAAAACCGCACACAGTGGTCACAGCAGAAGTCCAGTCAGTCCGTGTGCCACCCATCAGCCATCTCCCTGTGACAGGTCACCCCTCCTGGCATACCGTGAGATGCCCACGTAGGGCAGGCATGGACAGCAGCAGCAGCAGGGCCCAGTGCTGATCTTGAGTTGGTTCTGGCTATAGCGCCGCAGGAAAGCCTCGTCCCCCCCACACTCCTCTATCATCATAACCAGGAACTGGTACACCACGATGGCGAAGTACCTGCAGAAAGGGCAGGGGTGGGCGATCCAGAAGCTAATGGCGTCTCGGGACATTAAAACCACAGGGAGGCACCAGACTCACGAGTTAGAGGTCAGATCCGTGAACATGGTGGCCTTGGGGATCCACATGGCCAGGCAAGACATGGTTGCGATGACCTGGCAGGGGAAACGGGAGATAGGGGTTGGGGTGATGGAGCTCCAGGTGGGAAGAGGAGGAGGGTGGATGAGCTCACCGGTGCTGCCCCATTCACCCAGATGATGGCAGTCTTCTTGGGGTATGGAAGCTTCTGGAAGAAGTAGACACATTCCTCCAGGTAGAGCAGCACAGACAGCAAGGCCATGAGCGTCAGCCCGGCATAGAGAATGATCCACAGCGTGTCCAGCCCTGCCGAACAAGTAATTGGTAAGAACAAGTAATTAGCCATCTGTCTGTCATAAAGCAACTTTCCCAGCATTCACTGGGGCCCGGTACCACGGTACATCACATGGCACATATACTGTACGAATAGCACGGAGATGCCAGTCAGCCTGAAATCCCCTCTCCATGAGGAGGACATGCAAATTCCACATATGGTATATAGCACTGGGACTCACACAGCCACAACCATGAGGCTACAGCGCCACCTACTGAGCCATGATGCTGCCCAACTTTTCATGATCACTCTGAAATGATGATTGATTTGATTGAATCTGGAACAAACTGGTGGTGAAGGATGGTGCAGGATGATATGGAGTTCCACTTAACCCTGACTAATGTGGAAACGTTACTCCCACTGGCAGGCTTTCCCAGAAGCTGGTCCAGCAACGAGAAATGGAAACATCTGGCAAAAGCCTTAGGAATTCCTAACTAAGAGCACTGGTGCAGAAATCCCCCCAGGAAAACTAACTTCCAGAGCCGGGACACACAACCCCTCCAAACCGCTCGTGAAATGAAAGTTCAGCAGCAGTCTCCAGTGGCTCGGGTCTGGAAAAGCCACTGGGACAGTGAGTCTCAGGAGTGTGGGGATTTTGTCGGGGGGGGTGGGGGGCAGAACAAAACAGGAGCAGAACACTGACCCCACCCCCCAGCTGCTGGCTTAAGAACAATCAGAAGTGAAAGGAAACTGAACACACTGAGACTCGTTGTGCATCCACTGAGGATACCCCTCCACCCCCACTAATAACTGATGCCGGAAAGTGCAGCAAGCTAGGAATTCCAATGCACATTTCCTGTAATCACCTTCTGCAGATTTTGGTAAACACCCTGTTTGTGGGGTGCAGGGGGTCTCCCACCTCTCTCTCTCTGCCAGGGCTGCACTAGGATTAAAAATCAGCCCATACTGGCTCACCATACTAACATACCAATAGTGCCGCCCTGGTCCCTTCGGAGGCTGCTCTCTCCCACTGCACCTTTCCCCACTAACAATCACTTTCTATTTCTGCCGTTTTCCTGTCCCTGGAACGCTGACAGTGAGACCGCATCCCCGCCTCTTCTGTCCCCCCACCTGATCAGAGTGATCACATAATTCCAGAATCCACAGAGGGTTACACTAACAATGCACCTTCCCAGCAGCCTTTGCAGTAGTACGCTAACAGCCCTCTGACAAGGTGTGTACCACAATTACACCCAAATTATGTAACACTGAGAAACAGACTGTTGGCTGGTTTATATCGCTTGAGGAATGAATTATGCAATGAAATTTACCTCCCATTAGACCCTGATGATGGCTAGATGCAGGTCAGATACATTAATATACAGAACCATAGAACCTTTTTAAAGGGCCACTGTCCCTCCCACTGGATACCTACTAAACCCATTTGTGGAGCTCACAGATTTGGCATCTGGTACAGAATCTATCACTGATATACTGGGAGGGTGCGTCTCAGTGAAGTGGGAGGCAGGGCATGTCCAGGCCTCCTAAGCAGCTGCACCTCACCGTGCTCCCTGACGGGCCTCAGCACATACCCGCAGATTCCCCGCCACGCTGAGTGCAAATCCACAGCGAGCAAAGAGTGACGCTCCAAGATAAACTTCAATTCTTCTTTCTGTAATGTTCTGACTGCATTTCAAGCTAATTTTTATGATCTTTATAACATGCGGCCTGCACCAACACAAGCAGAATGGGAAGTTCATGGATGTATGGATGGATGTTTTTGATCTTCTGTACAAGCCAGAGTATTAAGTGCCCCAGGGCAACAGTGCACATTATGACATGTCAGACAGGAATGGAGCTGCTTGGTAAGCCATCAAATTCAGCGATGTGTCTGACATCGGGGAGACACTACATAGGTTTTTCAGTGAGAGCCATATTAAAAGATGGTATGGGAGGCCCCCAGCTGGCTGTCCCTGCCCTGTGCTCCTGTCCCATGTCGTGATGTCTCGCCATGTACAGCCCAGTACCTGGTCCAGATTAATTATACTTGGATTTCGGCACATGCCAAGGGACACCATGCGCTCAGGGGGGCATCAAGCAGTGCAGCCCCCCATAAGCACACCCCCCATGGTCCCATTCACAAATGTCATTTAACGAGTTAATCCGATTTAATATCTAATATATTTAATATGATTGTATATGGATCTTTTAATATTGCACTCACTGAAAAACCTATGTAGTGTCTCCCCAATGTCAGACGCATCGCTGAATTTGGTGGCTTATCAAGCAGCTCTGTTCCTGTCTGACATGTCGTAATGTGCACTGTTGCCCTGGGGCACTTAATAATCTCAGTGTGGCCCTGCCCGGTACTATCACAACACTGATCTATTATCAGATGAAGTGCAGCAGCCAAGTTTGATAAATATGTCATCTGGGAATCTTGAACAGGGTCAGGCAGTCAGTTGACTCTTGACCTCCAGCAGTTTTTTTCTCCCGATTTGGAAGAATTTGGTTAATCTCCTTCATTGTATTCTGGCTTTCTTTCTTTCTGTCTGTATAAATGATGTGATGATTAATTTAATCACACTTATTCCAAGTGCCTTGGGGCGACTCTGTTGTGAAAGGCACTACATAACAATGAATTGTACTGAACTTAATTACTAAGAGCCCAGAGTGTAGGTACTGTGCACAAGTACTTGGTGTGTTACGGCGTACCAAACAGCGCCTATCTGCCTGGACAGGAACCTGAAGACAGCAGGACTTGACAAGCAGCGATGCCAGCATTTCAGAAAGGACATGCCTACTTTATGGTGTCCATGAAACAGATTTACCAAACACGTTACACATTTCGGTGCACAAATAATGTATAGGCAATTAAGGTACATTACCATACTATATTTCATTTGAACTGTATAATCAAAATATATTCAGTAATATGTTACATAATTATAATAATAATAAATAATGATAATAATTCAAATAAAACGCAGATTAAGTTAATTCAATGATATTTCATTCTGTGAGAACATTTATTTGATATGGTGTATCAGTGTAGATACTAAAGTCAACAATACCGTGATTTAAAAGTTACTTTCTCACGCTTTTTAATAGATTATTTTTTGCTGGTATAGTTTTACTAATATACATCATTTTGAACTGAAACAAATTTTAATTTTAACGGCAGATCGCTCTGTGTGTGGAGTTTCCCCCTCATTCCGAAGTCATGCAGTCATACGCACTGGCATGGACGTCGTTAGGTCCGATCAATCGGGGCTGAAGTCCCGAGTATTTTACCCCCGATGCCAATCTTCCATCTTTCAAATAAAAAGTCAAGCCTGGGTAAACTTGACTTAGCCCCTAACTTTTTTTCATTAGCTAGAAACGCCGCTGCCCCCCTGCGTTCCTTGGTGTGTGTCCTTGCGCCCTGCGATGGCCTGGCTATCCCATCCTGGATGTCCTGCGCTCGCTGGCCCGGGATAAGCGACTGCGTGACGGAATTATTTTTTTAATTCATGGTTTCCTGTATGAGTTCGACTTACTCACAAATACAGCTGTCTCATTATCAGCAATTTGCATTTGATTTCTCCTTCAAATCAGTTTAAAACTAATGTTTTTTCTTCCTCTGACACAGCTTAACCAACCAGCAGGGACACGTTTTTACGCTCTATTTCACTTATCGACATACACTCCGTATACGAATTGTAATAATAATAATAATAATATTAATAATAATAATAATAATAATACATTTTATTTCTAGCGCCTTTCAAGGTACCCAAGGACACTGTACAATAAAACAAAGCATAAAATAAAAGTAGTTAAGCTATAAACAAAGTAGCATGTAGAGACAAGGACACCGTTAAAAGACCTTCCAGTGCCAGATTTGCGTAAGTATTAGAGTTACTGTCTTTCGAATATGTTTACTAATTATGAATTGCAATATTTAGAGAGTGGAAAATGGGGATTTCAGAATTAAACCAAAAAGAAGGAAACGGAGAGCTTGAAACTGAATTAATGAAAAGCCAAGATCTCCGCTAATCCATCGCTTAAGTGAACAGACAAAGTAATGAAATGTAGAAAGTGCCGAAGTGAGCGTCCGTGGCGCACCGGTCCACCGCGTATCCAGCATTCGGGCACATTTCCTGCCAGTGAGGCGCCTTTCAGCACATGGGAGAGTAGCCGAGAAAAGCGCTACCTGCAGGGGCAGGCTGAGGGATCTTACCCTTAATAATGTCGATGGCCAGGGGAGGCGGTCGGGAACACCAGGGGTCCTCGGTGTCATTCATTTCTTCCGTAGCGTGTCGTGCTGCTGCGATCTCGTCTTGAGTCGCCCGTCTAAATCAGAGCCTGTCCAGTCGTTAAAGGCAAGAGGAAAGCGCGATGGACGGTTTAAGTTTTTAAGTGAGCACCGCCCATCTTGCGCATTTCGGCGGCTGTTTGACTGTGGCTCAACATGCTGATCGGGAGGGGTGCACATCTGCAGAGCCGATAGGGGATTTAAAGGCGTGTCATAGTTTTGGTTTCGCTGAAGCTTAAAAACATGCCAAGTGCCAGTAATGATCGACCTGCCTCTTTACTGCGGGAAGGCCCGCGATCGGCACTAACAGGAAAACTCATGGGAAGATGGACATGACGGGAACTACGTCTCTGTCCCACCGCACATTTCTGTGGAGTTTGTGGTGACACTGTCAAGTGGCTGCCTAACCCTAACCCCCTGTCAATTTGCCCCACGGGATTACTTATTCATGAAGTGCTTGTGCCGTAGAGCTTGACAGTACAGCTCTGGGGTCTTGAACCTTAACTGCCATGCCCCCTACTGGCAGCGCAGCATTCCAGCACTCCCTGCAATCGTCATTCCATATCACAGTTGTTTGTCTGTTTGCGCCCATCTATTGCTTTTGTGTTGGCTGTCAGTAGCTACTCCTACTTGCCAGGAATCAGTGAGGCCGCCTTCTGCTGTTGAAAGTTGACCTGGTGTCTGATTTCTCCCTCGACTGGGCCCTGCCCAGCTCCCTACCCCATGCAATATGCCAAGTGTGTGTGTGTGTGTGTGTGTGTGTGCGTGCATGTGAGTGTGATATAACATGTGTGTGTGTACATGTGTATTTGTGAGTGTGTCAGCATGATATGATATGGGTGTGTATGTGTGAGTGTGTCAGTGTGATATGATGCAGGTATGTATATGTGTGTGTGTCAGTGTGATATGATACGGGTGTGTATGTGTGTATTTGCGAGTGTGTCAGTATGACGATACTGGTATGTGTGTGTGTGTGAATGTGATATTATACAGGAGTATACATGTGTATCTGTGAGAGTGCCAGTGTGATATGATACAGGTGTGTATATGTGTGTGTGTCAGTATGATATGATACAGTTGTGTATGCGAGTGTGTGTCAGCGTGATGTATATTGCTCAAAATTCATGAAGGAAAATCTTGATTTAGTTAAAAAAACGTATTGTCTCATATTTTTCCCAATATCAGCAGCTGTACTCTATACTATATAACTCTATAAATTTCTGTTGCAGATGTTATGATCCAAAAAAAAAAAAACATGAAATTTTAGACAAGAAAACAAGTCTCACTTGCAAGGACACACACTGGTGTACAGCTGCTGGTGGCAGTGTGTGCGTGTGTGGTATGCAGGTAATGAGGCATGCTTTGCTTCAGCACCTGTGCTGTGGGTCTGTGCAGCTCTTCTTTATCTCGGGACCTGTGCGGCTCTCCATCATCTCGCTACTTGTGCCCTAGGCCTGTGCAGCTCTCCTTTATTTCGCTACCTGTGCCCTAGGCCTGTGCGGCTCCCCGTTATCTCGCTACCTGTGCCCTAGGCCTGTGCAGCTCTTCTTTATCTCGCTACCTGTGCGGCTTTCCTTTATTTCGCTACCAGTGCCCTAGGTCTGTGCAGCTCTTCTTTATCTCGGTTCCTGTGCTCTGCAGCTTCCCAGCAAGGTAACTATGGGTCCTATTTTACTGTACCTGCACAAAGGGGGTTATAATCGCTCCTAGAATCTGCCCAGCTCCTGCCTGCCTCGATGTGTCCATGTTTAAATGTGGCCGGCCATGCCCACTGGCGTGCCCCCCAAGGTCACGATCGGCAGGCCGTTCCCCCAGCGACCCTGCCCGCAGGGACACTGACATTGAGGCCATCAGCCTCCACCCCCGCCCTGAGACTTACACATCACCCTGAGCCAGGATGACATCACAAGCAGGACTGGCCCTGAGATGGGGGGTAAACAGCCCCCTGGCAGAATGGGGGGGTGTTACGGGTCATGGTCCGTTTACTCAGTTCTGTCCTTACACTTACACGTTCTGTCCTTAGACTTAATTATTAATCATTAGCTCAGCCACATTGACCCTGGACCAGCACAGAATTATCAGTGGCAAAATGGACCCAAAACTCACCGAAGCCATGCGGCGTTTCCTGGGCCCAAAAGGGGAGCTCAGGTGAGGGGAGGGGTGCACTATTCTTCCAATCGGATCGCTCAGACTACTCCTCCAATCAGATCGCTCAGTATTGGCATTCCTGCCACCCTTTTGGGGTTCTTGTTTTATGCTTCTAATTTATCCACCATAAAAACAAACCTCAGGGCCAGATGGAATAAATTAGATGGCAGCTATGACCGCCACCTCCTGCAGACGGCCTCAATCCCATATGTGCATGCAAGAGTGTGAGAGCAGCTCGCTTCCTGGGACTCAGAGCTTCTGGGCTGTGTGAACTGGGGCTGCATCCTCCCTTATGCAGGTAGAGGTCCCTCTCTCACTGCAGCCGGAGTGTCGGTCTATGTCCCAGCTAAGACGCAGTCATGAAAAAAAACAAATAATATTTAAAAATTCACAAAACATACAAATGTGTCAGAAGCTTCCACAGTGGCACGGAGAGGCCCGGCTGTTCCTCAGTTACCGTAAGACACACACAGGACATGCATACAGGGTTTGATGACAGCACTGTGTATTGAGAAACAGCACATTAAAAGGTCATTTGCATTTTAACTGGGATACAAAGATATTACACCATACATGCGAAGCGGGGCCCAGTCAGCGTGGTGGGAGAGGGGGGGTTTACAGACATCATCCGCAGAGCGACTTTGACGCTATGGCACGATACCCTGCATCACTCAGCTGTTACACAACGCAGAGCTTTGCGAGGGACAATCCCAGACAGGAAAATCACCAAAGGGGAAAAACATTTTCCAGCCTAAACGGTTGATTACGCCCAGAAGTCATGCATGACGATGCACTCAAGCACGTAGAGCGCTCTCGTAGGGCTGGCGAGACAGGATTGTCCGTCGGAGTGACACCTGCGCTGGGTGAGAGTCATTCTTGGGGGAGAGGTACCGCTGAGGGCATGGCGAATTCTCACACAAGACAACGAACAATCAGAGCAGATTTCCTTCCTGGACACGTAATAGCCGAAGCAGGATATAGGTCACCAAAAACACTCAGCGAGTGCTAATACTGAACACTAACCTGTAAATACGTTTTGTAAATACCAGCTCTTTAGAGAATTGCCAATCCTTATCCTTGAAGCTCGCATGTGGGCTGGACCTGCTGCCATTAGCCCAGAGAGAACGTGAAGCATGCGAGACCATCACCACTGACTGACTCGAGGGGGGCGAGAAAGGCAACCGTCTCCCCCTGCTGACCATAGAGCAAATTACACTCCAAAGGGATATCTGACAGAAAAAGCCCGGATCATCACTGTGGCAAAGCTCTGTGTTGGAGGAGCACTGAGAAAATGTGTAGATGTCCGCTGGGCTATTCTGAGTGGGTGCCCAAGCCCAACAACGTACTGATGGATTACACTGTTCTGGACCAATCAGCATCAGTTCACACGCATGTAAGCTGAAGACAGGTCAATCACAGCAGAGTGTGGGACAGGGCTTTGGCTTATTAACCAGAGAAGCCAGACTGACGAGACAAGCAGCATCTGAACGAATGTAAACATAACCTCGCCTTTGTAAAGCATACAGAACCTCCTTCAACAGGGGGCGCTCTTGAGCAAGCAGCCTGTGGGGTGGACGCTGCCTGTCCGCAGTCTGCTTTAGTGTGTAAACAGAGATGCATACCCACAGTTTTGTACAAGGTACGGCAGGCGCCGGCCGGGACGCCACTTCAGACGCACTTTAAAATCCTAATTAAAAATAATGGGACAAAGAATCATGGGCAATCGAGGCAAGACGCAGGTGTCCATGGCACTGGTCTGTAGCAGCGCGGGTTGAGCTTATTAAGCCCCCACCCACAATGCATTTCCACAGTGACCTGTCAAGATGGCAGCCCTGGGTGCCCGTTCTGATTCCTCTTCAGACGATTCTCATTCGAGTGATTTGCTGGCCAGGCAGCAGCTTGAACTCCGTCCGCCGTGGGCTCTTCAAACAGGATAGTGCTGTGCAATGGAGCTCCACACTTCCCCCTACAGTCCGCCGGACCTTCTTACAGTAAATGCAGGGCATCCATTAACAGATCGATTAGCCAGTAGGAGGATACCTGTACCCAAAGTCAAAAACATCATCTTGCTACACCCCTCCTTTAAGCGATTCACTGTTCAGCTTGCAGACCCCCCCAGCTTCTTGGGGGGAAAAGGACAGTCTCTTTTGGTTTGAAATTAAAGCATGTTACATCAAAAGCCATGTTACACTAAAATGCACAGAAAAATTGGTTAAAATAAATGTTTTAAAATCCTTGGTCCTCCTTTAGTAAGAAACAATGTAAATTCGTATGAGTGCCTGATGGAGGAAGGGCACAGGGGACCAGCGGGCCCGCCCATTTCCTGGTAGGTGTTCCCATGGCGACAGGTATCCATCCAAACACAGTTAAGGCATCTGATTGGACGGCTGTGTGCCTTGGCAGGTTCCCACCCTTTGTATGGGCAAGATGCCCTCCCCGCTCCCACCAGCCCTGTGGAAGGGTACGAGGGAGCTGGTTAACACAGAGAATTCCACAGGAAATTAAATTAAGCGGCTTAACTAGCAGCTCACCTGGTTACAACTCCTTCTCCAAAGACACTGTGACGGACTCATGGCCACCTAGAAAAGGTCAAAGGTGAAATAAGCATCAGCGATAGCTGGATAAACAAAGGTAGGGCTTCAGCAGTACAGGAGAGCCTTAAGTAACACTCACACACTCACTCACTGAAAGCCATTATCAGCCCACTGCAGGGCCAAACAATACAGCCAGTGTGCTCCAGTGAGCTACACTGCCATTGGCTGGGGGAATGAGCCATGCTCCGCTGTGATTGGCCAGAAGAGGAAGTCGCATTGCCATTTGCCAGAGGAACGAGCTACACTCTGCTGCAATTGGCCAGGCTCTTACCCGCTTTGACTCCGTTGGGCTCCAGGTGGTTCTCATTGCAGTGGTTGTCGAGGAGTTGGTTCTGCGATTCACTGAAGGAGTGGATGACATCGTCACATCTGTGTGGAGGTGCGGGAAGAGACACACACACAGACACATCTGTTAGATAACTGACATTTTCCTGTGCAGTCTCCCCCTGCTGTTAACAGAGGGTATTGCAACATGCAGGCATTTAACTGATGAGAGCCGCAGGTAGTCTGACCCATCTGGTGAGTAAGAGGGAGGCAACTTACCCTGGATTGGCACTGGTGTGAAGGACGGCTGTGGCCTGCTCTGGGTCGGCTGTCACCAGGCGGGTCGGGAACGTGTAGCCATCTCCCAAACTGAGCAGGACCAGAAGAGAGAGAAACTGATGTTGGATTCACCTGCAGGAAAACTGCAGAAACCCTCCAAACCCACAAGGGGCACAGCTGAGCTCTCACATCTGACTGCAAAAGCGTCATGCTACCCCAAATCATGCTGTGTTCCATTTACCTCTGAGGTCAGAACTCGGAACTGCGAATGACGTCACACATGAATTAAATGCGTTCCAGTACAAGAAGTCAGAAAGCCATTTTGCAATACCAGGGATCCATATCAAAAAGCAAGATTTCTTGCTTGGCTGGACAATTTGTCGGATTTAAGGTGCCTCAGTTTAAATGGCCTTTACTTTCATTCACTTACAATTAGTCCGGACTACCTTAAATCCGACAAATAATCTGACTAATCATGAAATCCAATTCTAGCCCGGTTAATTGTTAGCAATATCAGTTGATAACACATTATATGCGGTGCTTTACGTGTAAAACTCCGTAGCAACACGTTCACAGATTAGCTGGACAGTATAATGTGTGTGACCAATGAGCCACAAATAAGACCCAAGTGCTAATAAACAGTATAAAACTACAACTTTCACTTCTGTTGATAAAGGGCGCAGCCATCTTGGATTCTGAGCTCGGGATCCTCTGTGCTGCTCCGATATTTGGTCGGATGTCCGAGAAAGGGGTGCGTATGTTGTCACTTCCGGCTTCAGTCCTCGGTAAACGACTCGGAAACCGAGCTCCGACGGCAAATGGAACGCACAATCAGCATCGGCTTAAAATTATCAACCTGCACTGTGTCCTCCTGACTAGGACTGGCCTGAGACAGAACAGTGCTCTCACCTGGTGAAGAAGGGCAGAAGCCATAACCTGCCCTGGTCTCCAAACACCTGAGTCACGTTCTTTCTGAAGCCCAGAGAGAAACCGTTCTTATCGGGCCCGTTGCTGAAGACAGGAGCACGGAAGGCCTCTGTGGAGAGGAGGTGGTCAGGAAAGGCCAGTCCGGGGACCAACGCCAGGCAGGCTGGACCGGACCAGAAGGCTGCAGGTTACCTATGGTGGAACGGTTCTTCCCCACCAGCCAGAGGTGATAGCTGAAGAGTGACAGGATGCTGATGAAGAACATGGCCGCCACGAAGAAGAGGAAGAGGACGTGGAACTTGGCGTGAGTGTCAGGCAGCTCATTCTGAGGGGACACAGTTGGAGATGGAGGGGTGTAAACATGGGACACATGGGGGTGGGGCTTCTGTGTCACATGGTCACACTCTGCAGCCAGCACTTAAAGGGAACAGACAAACTGAAGGGAAGCCCTGGGGGGGCCAAAGTCGCACAATGGAGTCAGCTGACCGGTCCAGACATGCAGGACACGGCTTCCAAATGGATCTGAACAGAAGCAGCAGAGCGGAACAGGTGTAGTGATGGTTTCATAAACGGGTGATAATGCAGATCCACACAGCAAGGGCAAGGACAGTGGTCATTACCTTGGGGCAGTGTTCCGAGGATTTCCTCCGACAGAGCTTAGCGTTGGACACAGAGAGAAGAGTGTGTTATAGAGAGAGAGGGTGTGTTTCACACACAGGCAGAGTGTTATATGCCACACAGGGGGAGACAGGGGACAGTGAGGTAGGATCAGCAAGAGAGCAGCAAACAGACAGGAAGTGAGGTATGGGCTCATCACACCATGACCGCACCCAGGCTGAGGGCTCCGCGTAGCATGCTTATTTACAGGCATGCAGAGGGATGGCGTCGGGGTCAGAGGAAGGGTCAGGGTCGGGGAGGTCGTGTGACAAAAGAAAGGGGAGCAAGGAGCTGAACACAAAAGTGCAGAGCCTATGCTACAGGAAACAGAACAGTGCACGTGGGGGTGGGGGTCGGGGGGCACTCACCGTCCAGAACTTAATGAAGTACTGCAGCACAGTGGCGGCGATGAAGAGGCAGTACACGAGCGCATAGGCCAGGAAAAGGATGAAGAACTTGTAGTTGGAGAAACCCACACAGTTATTTACCCTGGGGGGTAAAAAGAATCAATCATTGGACCGGAACTGGCAGAGAGGCTGGTGAACCTCTGAGCAAAGAGGAAGAACGGAGACGTACCAGGGACAGTGATGGTCCATCTTCAGGACGCACCTGGTGGTGGTGGGGGGGGGGGGGGATTCTCACATCAACATCCACAGATAATATTCCACAACAATGCAACGAATTACAGACGTCAAATTATTGATGTGTTTACATATTTCATACTAATAAATCTGGAGCAGGAAAAGCTTTGTACTGAAAGACGATCATGCAGAGAACACGCAAAAACCATGCAGAGAGCACCTGCTAGGAGACTCACATATCACAGGCAGAGCAGTGGTGACACCTGTCCGGTTTGATCACCTGGCACCGGTCACAGTAGCGGATTCCTGAAAAACGGGGGGACACACTGATCTCCAGTTCCATTGCGGGTGTAGATTGGGGAAGGGGAGGTGGGGTGGGTTACACACTGACCTCCGGTTCCATTGCGGGTGTAGATTGGGGAAGGGGGGGTGGGGTGGGTTACACACTGACCTCCGGTTCCAGTGCGGGTGTAGATTGGGGAAGGGGAGGTGGGGGTGAGTAACATACTGACCTCCGGTTCCAGTGCGGGTGTAGATTGGGGAAGGGGGCAGAGGTTTACACACTGACCTCCACTGCCATTGCGGGTATATATTGGGGATGGGGGGTTTACACACTGACCTCCGCTCCCAGTGCGGGTGTAGATGGGAAGTTCTCTTGCTGCTCTCTTCAGAATTTCCTGCTGAGTCTCGGGCCGCTCTGCTCTCTCATACTGCTCCTTATCCACTTTGGAGAGATTGAACTGTATGAAGACAGGGGTAGAGAGAGAGTCACAGAGTAAACATACACACTGAAATAAACCAAAGCTCCAAGCCTGTTATTAGTTTCGGCAATTCTGGAGGCACACCCCAGTTCTAGGACTGGGGATCAGGACAGGAACCGCTCAGTAAGGAAGCGACTGCCGGTACCTCTTTGGTCGGGCTAGACGGCCTGGTGAAGATGGTCTTCCAGTAGGACCACACAAACATGAAGAAGGAGAAGTGGAACACAGTCAGGTAGATGACTGCAAGAGAGGAGGACGTCAAGGGTTACAACTTGAAGCCACAGCACGCTGGAGCATTCAAATCAGGTTCAAGCCAGTGGACTAACTAAACATGTATACAGATGACAGGCTCCGTCCCACATGACCAGGAGAAATCCCTAAATGAGGGAGGGAGGTAGGGCAAGGCGGGGTCAACATGGGGTTCTACTAGAGGGAATGGGTATTGAGAACCTCACACAATTACAGACACGGCCCAATATCATGTTGGAGGTCAGTGCACAGATGTCCGTTTCGGTTTTAAAGGATTCATTTTTAATTCAACACCAACCCAATGGCTGCTTCCTCCCTGAGAACCAGACTCTGTACATTTCATTTCCAACAGGAGGCTGGCTTTTAAATATCACAATAATAACAGAAACACCCACTCCCCCACTTACTTTGCTCTCCAATGTTTGGGATTGTGACTGCAGCCGGCCGAGGATGAGAGAAGGAACAGAGAGATGGAGAGAGAAAAAGAGAGGGGGGGTTAACATGTTCCTGCACAGGCTGTGGCAGCCCCCAAGTCGCCGGAACATTCCACCCACTGACAGTCATGCGACAATAAACACAGAAAGAGAAGGGATGACTGGCAGAGTCGTGTACCACTGACTGACAGTAAGTGGGGGTGGGGGGAGCCTGGCACGGATGGGGTCTGGGACCAGCCATGCGACCAAGTGCTTCTACATCTATGCCAGACAGAGTCTCTTTGTTCCACGGTGGAGGGAACCTCCGGGGGGCCCGGTCCAACGGGTCCAGGTGCCGTACACTCGGGACATTGTGCGGGTCCCCTCCCCCAGGCACCACCTGCTGCTCCGCATCATGGCCTCGGCTCACTGACACCGCAGCTTGATACACCGTCGAATGTGTCTAGAAATGTCGCTATAATGCAATTGGGTCCCAGGCTGACTCGCCGCTTCTCTTACATATAAATCAGCTTTAGTGGAGCTGGTGCTGCGGCTCAGAGAGCAGCCAAGCCGCCGTCCCGCCCGGCCGGAGAATAAACACAGAGGGGACAGGGCTGCATTTCAGTGCCGAACCTGACAACCGGGGGGGGGGGCTCCTAACGGACGACGGGGAAAGTGACAGGTGTGCGGTGGACTTGAGCTGTGCAACCGCTGGGAGCTGCTGGGCGTCCGGCGCGAGGACACCCCCGAGCGCTTTACGCATTAATCAGGGCACGCGCCTAACCCGGAAATACCAGCTACTGTTTTGAATGGTTACTGGCTTAACGCGAATATAAACACGATGGGAGAAGTTAAGCCCGGAGGGGGGTGTAGCGCTTACGCCTTAAAACGAGCGAGAGGCAGGCAGATCAACACATAGGAATAGAAGATTAAACCAGCTATCAAGCACAGCCTCGTCAGTTAGTAACACAGAAATCACAGCCGACTACCTTAACTAGGCACAGTCAACTAGTACGGGGGAGAGCCGAAGAATATCCACTACACACTATGACCTAACCGAGCTAACTTGTCGGCTGACTGGGTACCGAGTGTATACGGCCTCTACAGCCGCTTCCGTTCGTTAGTAACCAACCGCTTAACCGGAGCAAATCGCTGGACATAGAACTAGCTGCTTTTTCCGCGGAGTGACCGGTGACAGAGAGGTGGACGACCGAACCGCAATCCGAAACCGGCCGAACCGGAGGGGGACCGAGACCAGGTCGCTACTCACAGACACATAGCTCCACCACGTAGGCGTAGTAGGACCAGCAGACCACCATGGTGATAAAGGCGACAGGGATCCAGGCAAGGACCCGCTGGCAGCATCTTAATACGTGAGACGGCGCCATCTTTGCGAATCGCTGCCCGCGGAAGAGGGAGCTGCACCGGCGTCGGACCGCCCCTTCCCTGGGGCGTGGGCCGGGGCGGGACCGACTGGGGCGGCTCTGAGGACCACAGAGCCGCAGATGATAAATTATAGTGATTTAGGGCGGTCACACCCACCTTAATGTCGTTTCATTGAGACGAGCCACTATCCCTAAGGTTTTATATGCCCCCTGGGGTTAGTTAGCCGGACTAGTCTTAAGCTCTTTAACACAGCTAACCTGGTGTTCAGTGTGTTCATCTGTCGAACGAAGGTTACGTAATTAAAACTCACAAACTTTCACATATACCCATCTATTACCTACAGCTTCACCGCGTCAATAGTCAGGCATTTTTGTGTTGTTAAACAGGCGCTGTACTAATTAAAATCTATGCGGATTATCAGATTCCGCGCCATCTCCAGGACTGGAGCTGAAGCGACAAGATCTACCAGACGCGACAAGATCTACCAGACGCTGACCACTTTTAATCTTTATTTTTATTATTAAACTGCTATGCTCTTTAAAGTCAGAAAATACAAGTTTACACGCAAATTCTGATACAAGTATAGAAAAAAAAATCACCGCTTGATAACAAAAATGACGAACAGTTAAAGACCAGAGAGAAGAGGAAGCCCGTTCCTTAAAGCCGGCTGGGCAGTCTTTGGCGCTCAGGTGTGCTGACAGGCTTGCACGTACTCACAGACTACTGAACCACTACAGCAAAAATGTGACTGGCTAAAAAGGTACACCCATATGAACAAGGCATTAGTGGGCTTAACCCTAGACCACACTCACTCTGTCTCTCTCTCTCTCTCACACACACACAATTGTTTGTGCCACTCGAACATGGATCATACCATCATGACCACGATATGAAACAAACATCATTAAACGAGCTAGAATGACAGAAAAAACAGAATACTCTCTGCTCCTTCCCTTTTCTCCTGCAGCTGCTGCCCCCTGGCTGCTGGGTGAATATAAAAATAAACACTTCCTGTGGCAGATGTGCTGGGAGCCCCCCCTACCATGGCCTCACTCTCTATCTCTTGCCCCTCTTATTGCCTGCAGGGGGCTTCTTGAGCTGCAGGAGGGGTGCCCCCACGCCGAGGCCACCAGTGGGTGTGTTGGAAACGCCGAAGGTGAGGCCAGCTGAGGCTGTGATGCCTGGGTTACTGAAGCTGAAGCCGGAGGTGTTGGAGCTGCCAAATCCTGGGAGGGGGAAAGTGAGAGGGGTTAGCGACGCTCTGACATGCCACACCTCAGTGTGCTAAGCTAATGCTTGGCACAACGTGGAGTGAGACAGCAGCTGACAGTCAGCCCCCTTAATCGCAAACCACAGCATTAGTGCATAGGACGTGGACAACAAACAGGAATGTCATACCTGCACTCAGGCTCCCCCCGGATGGCTTGCTGGCGGAGGCAAAGGCAAAAGATGAGCTGGGGGCTGTGACTCCTCCGAAGCTGGGGCCACCACCAAATGCTACAGGAGACACATGTGGAGTAAAGCGTCAGATAAGGGCTCTGGAGGCTACCCTGCCCCCCCTGCCCAGCAAACCAGCCGCACACGCACGCAGGGGGCAGCCTGGGGCACAGCTTTAGCAGGCTGCTTACAGGCAGCTCAGCTCCAGCATGTCTGTGCAGTGCAATACTTTAAAGAAGCAATTTAAGACGACAAAGTGCTGCATTTTTAATATGGTAACTCCAACGATTCACCAGAGTGTCTCACGCTTCATCTGTCATGTGGCCTCATGCACACACAGACCTATATTTGGGTTACAGTCACCACGGATACAGACGGCAAGGCGAGGCAGGCACTACTACGCCATTTCCATACTGCTGTGCCGCACCATCCTGAATTAGGCTCCCACACACAGCACCTTCTACCTGTGTCTGTCAGTAGTGCAGTGCTCTGAGCTTTGCTCCTCATATTTTCCTGCTGCTTCCTCTTCCTGAGTTACTCTACACAGCTGGGCTGGTGTTTCTCTAAGCACTCCGTGGCTCCTGTCCAGTGCAGCCTGCGAGCGGCCCTCCTCTCTGCTGAGCACTCTCCAGCGCACCACCAGAATAGGATAGTACCTCTCTGTTCAACACGGTGTTCCTGCTGGGCTGCTCTCCACATGACCCCCCCTCCCCTGGTGTTGTTCCAATACAGGCAAACATTGAAATTCAGTCAACTGAAATTCACTCTCTACTCGAATATCTCATGTTTCCTTTAGCTGATTCTCTCTTCCAATTAAAATTAAAGTTCTTGGAATAAAAGCGAATAAAATTTACACTTTGCAACTCGGGATACATCGAGTTGCACCAAGAAATTGTTTTTTTTTCCATCCAATCAAAAAAAAGCCAAGACAAAGGGATTTTTTTTTTCATCAATTTATTGTCGATTTAAAAGCAAGAATTCACTTACAGGAAACATGACATACATTTGGAGACAGAGCTGATCACGGAGGGGAACTCCTGGTTGCTACTGAATCACACATTTCAGTGTCTTGGCTGAGAGACGACACGTTTTGAGGACACTGCAGTGGACGTCTCTATGAGCATCATGCGGCGAGAGTTTAAAGGCACGCCAATGAGCCATCACAGGCATCTAAGGGAGAACCACTGCCTCAGAAAGCTGGCGATGAAAGCTAAACGAACAAGATGCCATCCTGATCCCCCCCACTCTTTGCAAACCGGAGTTGCGGCCAGAACCATGTTCACCAGGGATGATTAGGCCAAAAAAAACACGTGAGTGCGAGGTTAGCGATCCTGTCCTTCTCTTGGCTGAGATCCAGACACAATGGTCCACATACTATAGCTGCAGTATTTCTAGAACCATGGACCGGTTCTAGAAATAGTTCCTCAGTCAAGTATTGGTGTCGGAGCAAATCTGAGAATAAGGCTGGACCCAAGAGCCCAGAGCAGCAGAAAAGTGAACACAGAAAGCTGTGGTGACTGTGCACAACACGCCCTCTCAGGATGAGGGCTGAGCTCCAGCAGCCTAACACGGTAGCCCTTAAAGAGGAACGAGAACTCCAACTCTAAGATAGGGTCTCCTGGACATCCAGGAACCCAGGTTTGGCACCAGAATGAACATACTCCACAACACGGCAGAACCCAGACGCGAGTGTCACGGCAACCAGCCAGAGGGAAACACAAATGGACCCCTGTGGGGTTGGAGTCACACGCTACAGAACTCAGCTAAACTACAAATATAGAACCAGGCAGGAATGCCCCCCAAGGGTTTACAACAGTAACTGCAGTCAAAACAATGCACCTTGAGTTGCACCATGAAATAGTGTTCTGTTTAGAGGAGTAATAAACGTTCCGATAAACCCATACAAATAGCCATCATTACAGACACCAGGGAGCAGGCACAGCAGACAGGGAAAGGAGGGCAGGATGTCAGGTGGGCTCACTGTTATTGCTGCAGTGCCTCTATGAAGATGGCCATGAACACCCTGGTCACCAAGAAAATGGAAAAGTCACTTCAATTCCAAGAAGGAGAGACAGACGCAGCTCAGGACACAGAGAGACCTCAGTGGCCGAGTCTGATACCAACGCTTAAGGCTGGAGCCCAAGGCCAACGTGGTCAGCGTGTCAGGATGACGCTGATTTCAGGAGCCTTAATGAAACATAGGGGAACTTAACTTTACTGGGCCAATGCACAGGGACACTTTTTACCGTAAGCCCTGAATGGGTCACTTCAAATTGAAGTGCAGTGGGGAAAGCTTGCCGGTTTCTAGCAGGGGGGAGCCTAATTAACACAGATTAATCTCTCACACACATGCCAGTTAGAATGATGACACTGCGGCACCAAGGCTGCCTACATACTACACTCCATACACTCACTGTTTATGCCCCAGACTGCTGTTTCTGAAGCCTGTAATCAAACCACACTATGGCAACCACTAGAAAGCACACAAAAACAGGAGTATATGACCAGAAGGGCGACCAATCAGAGGCCATGAATGACCTGCCCTGCACAGTGGCCTCGGGAGCTGGGCAGGACCACGGTTACGGACCGAGGTGGCAGGTTAACCGCATATTTCTTTATGTTTATGATATTAAGAGATGAGAGAGAAACACTATCCTGTCTGTTGCATATCAACAACGCATAGCCCAGGCTACTATGTCATCACGCAGCAGTCATAGAGGGTGAGGCATGTTGGGGGGGGTGTTCACTTTTTTATATATTAGTGAGTTGGAACCCCCAGAGGTCCACCAGATCGGCCACTGACTCGCCGTACTGCTGGCTTGGAGGCCACAGACACTCATTCAGACAAAATTCTACTACACTCATCAAGACTGTTATCACTGTGTACGCTAAGGGACACCCCCAATAGGAGGGTGGATATTTCACAGCAGCAGTCGGCGGGAACCACGGAAGCGGACCCCCTTCCCGGAGAACACCACCCAGCATCCTATTGGTTATCAAGCTGCCTCCTGCTCAAACCAGCCCCTTCAGTGCAGTACATGGCACTGACGCAGTCACACATTCTCTCCTGACTCACACCAGCTGGGCATCACAGATCCACAGCATGCTGGGAAAGGAGTGGAGCGAGGCTCACGCATGAAGAGTGCGCCACCTAAATGCTACAGTTCAAGGAAGAGCTCCTTGGCGCTAAACAAGCAAACAGGAGCCTTGGACTGCGCTCCCTGCGCACTGCTGAGCTAGTAACGGAGGCGGCAAGGTGGGTTAAGGGCTTAGCCTCTCCTCCCTGGGAGTTCACACCCGTGACAACCATGGGGGACAGAAATCAGAGAGAAGGGCAGCAGCCCCACTGCGCACTGCGGCCGGGTCTTAGCCAAGGGCAGGGAGCCCTTCACCAGAGAACGGGAGACCCCGTATGTCCAGCCCCTCCCACATTGATGCACTGTACATCAATCACTGCCCCTCCTCTCTGTCCCTCCTCCTTTACCACCTCAGAGCTGTCTATAACTTGAATGCAGTCAGACCTGGGGCGGGCTGTTGCTGCTGCGTTAGCGTGGCCGCCATGGCAACAGCCGCTGCATTGGGAACGCCGCCGAAGGGGGTGGGGCCCGTGGTGACCTGAGGTGCGCTCTGCCACTTCCTGCCGGCCACGCGGCGTGACTCGAACACGTCCGTGGAGTCACCCAGGAAAGCCTTTCTGTAGCCCAAGTACTGGTGCTTCAGGATCTGGGGGGTGGGGGATACAGACAGGTGTTCAGCCTCCAAAACAACAACCCCCCCAGAAGCAGAAGACTCGACACAGCCCCTTTGAGATGCTTCATTATGGTCTTGGAGGAATTCGGCAGTTTTGTGACCAAGCAGCACCAGACTCACCTTTACATTCTCATGCACCGACTGCAGCTGCGCAGCCAACGCCACAAATGTCTGGTACAGCTTCTGCATGGCTAGGGACAGATCTGTACAGACACAGAGAAGCAGAAACGAGTAAGAATGTGTGAGGGGGGAGCATGACGGGCCAGAGCTTGTGGGGGGGCGTACCCTGTGGGGTGATGTGTGAGCCGCTGCCCTGCGCTGCCAGGTGGTTCTCTAGCTCCTCAATCTGCTGCCGGTACTGCTGCAGCTGCACCTCGAACTGCTCCACAAGGCCCCGGAAATAGCTGCTCATGGGGGGGGGGTTATGATATTACTGGCGCCAGCCAATCAGGCGGCCACAAAGAAGGATGGATGCAGTCGCACTTACTCTGAAGGGGCGGTGTTCTCGTGTTGCAGGCCCGGTGGGGTCTTCTGTGTGCGCAGGGCGATGTCCGCATTCTTCAGCTCCTGGGGGGTGGGACGGAAGAGACAGACATGTTGCCTTACGCATGTACTGCACTTGTTGCTCGTGTGTGTACTTGTCCGAGTGCATGTCTGTACCTGTGCTGTCTCCACCTTGAGCTTGTCGATGGCCAGTGCGCTCCTCTGCAGCCCACTGCCGCTGACAGAAAGCAGCTGCCTCAGGCTCTTGATGTCATCCTGCACCTTCAGCATGGCCTTGGACGACATCCGGCTGATATCCTCCTGCAACTGCTTCTGCTCCTTCACAAATTTCCTGTAGCAGACCCAGGATGGGCAGAATAGGGACGGGCCATCAGGGACGGTGGGGAAATGTGAAGGGCAGAACACAGAGAGAGGGGAATTTGGAAGGGCAGGGCATTATGGGGAGAGAAACAATGGTGCGAGACATCACAGAGCATGATAGGGGCGGGTCATCAGCAGGGGGAGGGAATGACTGGGCGGGGAATCAGGGAGGGAGGGGAATTCGTCATATGGCACTTACTGGAAATTGTCAACATCCTGACAGATGACTGGAGGGAGGTTTTCATCTTTCAGGGCTTTGCTGTCCCTGAAACAAGAGAAGCACAGCTCAGACAAATCAGTGTTGTGTGTGCAGCAGGGCAGTGCCCCCCTGTGGCTTGGTGTGCGACTTGGCCCTGCTTACTCAGGCTGAGCCCCAGAGGACTTGTCGCTTTTCTCAGAAGAGACGCTAAAATCGATGCCCCCAAGCCCAATGCTGCTGGAGGCCGTAGTGGTGCTGGTGGTGGAGGTGGATGATGTCAGTGAGCCCAAGCCCAAGACCGAGGCCGAGCCCAAGCCCAAGCCCAAGCTCAAGCTGATAGAAGACTGGCCCAGACCTGCAGCAGGGAGAGCAGAAGCACCATCATCACACAATGCACACGCACACAAGCACGCTTTCCGTGGAGTGGCAGACCTCACCAGTGCTTCCTGTGTTACCGAAGAAGCTGGTGGAAGCAGGGGCATTGCCCCCAAGGGTGAACCCCCCTGTGGAGCTGGCCTGAGAGGCTGTGGAGGTGAGGGCGGAGGTGAGGGTCAGGCCAGTAGGGGCAGACGAGGCTGTCAGGGAGAAGGGTGTGGCGGAGGCAGCAGGTTTGTTGAAGCCCAGTGTGAAACCCGTAGCTGGGGTGGTGACTAAAGAAGGAGAAGTCAGAGGTCAGATGGAAAGAGGATGAGGGGGTGATGGGGACAGAGCAATGTGCACAAGGAGTGTGTGCATGAGGACAATGTGCACATCCTACGCAGCATGAGAACTCACCCAAGGTAAGACCTGTGGCTGGAGCAGTAGTACCTATAACAGAGAACATTGGGATGTGTATCAGCTTTTACCTGAGATTAGGCATTTGCTCCTTCTGTCAGTTTACGACCCGGGTTGGGGCGCCTGCCCCGCCTGTCGGTTTACGACCCGGGTTGGGGCGCCTGCCCCGCCTGTCGGTTTATGCCTGGGGGTTGGTGTCAGGTATAAACAAGGACGTATACCTGTTGCTGAGGTCCCGAAGGAAAAGCCAGTGGTGGGTTTCTGTGCGAACAGCCCCCCTCCCAGGCCCAACGAAGATGTGGTGGTGCTGGTGGTGGCGGCAGTGCCCAGCCCCCCCAGTGAGAAGCCTCCTGTGCTCCCCCCAGTGGTGCTGTAACAAAAACAAGCGTTAGACTATATTACTATCCCTCTACGGCAAATCAACATACACCTGCACCCACATGATGAGCAGCAAGATGAGTTCTTATCTGCAGGACCCCCCCCATTTTTTCCCCCACAGCCCTGCACAGGCAAAACACGTGAAATGCAGGTAGGCTGTCATTAACAGCACATGCACTCAAGAGACAGCGTTAGGGGCAGACAGAGCTACATGGTGGGGAGATCGTCCTTTTCTACAGCTCCACTTGTCTTCTGAATAACAGCCTGAGCAGATGATTTAACAGAAACCCACACAAAGACACCAACAATTAAATTAAAATAAAGAATCAGTCAAATATTACGATTTCTAAAGCTTTAAAAACTTAAAAACAAAAAAAAAAGCTCCCTAACTTCATCCTCACCCTGTAAAAGGTTTCATCTAGATCAGGGGTCTGCAACTCTGGTCCTGGAGAGCTACTATCCAGTATGTTTTTTTCTCAGCTGGCTCCCTATGAGCTACACCCTGACTCATCCGAAGCCAAGTAGTATAGAAAACCTACTGGATGGTAGCTTTCCAGGACCGGAGGGAGAGACCACTGATCTAGACAATTCAATACTTGGCAGACTGGAAAAACAGTCTCACAGTGGCAGCAATCTCAACATAACCAACAAGAAATGATTCCAGGCTCGATTCACTGGGCCCGCATCACACAAATCTGCAACGTGGGCCATTTAACATGGCTTAATTTGCTTATTAAACATTACAGACATCTGAACTACTTTCACGGCACAGATGGGACGCTTTTGAACACAGAGTTAAAAGACAGTCATGGTTTAAAGCTCAAACCAAACCAGTCACAGGTCCAGACAACCCATCAAGGCCTCGTGAAATCGAGATCAGTGTTAATTCTCCGACTCCGAAGCCAGCGAGCCTCTAAAACACCAGGCGGGTACTTCACGTCTGCCTGTCCACCCGGACTGACAGACAAAGACTATGTTACCCCAGAACTCCAGAAGCTAAGTCGTCGTCCAAGTCATAGTCATAATGTTATTGTCAGAAATAGACATTCCTTCAGTTTAGTAACTTATTTACCGATTCTCACAGCCATTTTAAATACGTTATGCTGCTAAAGCTAACTCGCTAATGGGACACTTTCAGTTTCCTACCTGGTCACACCTCCGAATGAAAACCCCCCGGGAGTCCCAGACGAAAAATTAAACCCCGACATCGCGCCGTCCGGGATCACCCCTTATAAAATAAAGTGCGAAGTTAAATAATGTTTAATGGCCTGACTTAGCCTGATAGCTCGCTAAGCAGCCAGTGCGTAGCCGCGTCGCGTGGCCTCGTGCACGCGCAGCATTTATAACGAACTCAAGACACAAGTCGGTAAAACGCCACAAATAAATGCAGTTTAAACACCGATAATTATCTAGCAAACAAAATAATAACTCGAAAGTCCAATTTGAATCCTGTTTAGCTTAATTTAGACCCCTTCGTCCTCGCCGCTGTTTGATTACGCGCCTGCACAGAGAGCGCCGGGTACGCAGGGAACACTGGGATGCTGGAGGACTTGGACCATCCCACCGCACTCTATCGGTGGAATCTGGTACTGCAACCCACCCATTAACGTCCCCCTCTTTACAAACTGTCCTCCGCGGTATTCGGGAGCGATTATGGGCTTATCTGGGGCTTGATACTTTTAAAGGAAGATTGGCAGCGGGGCTAAAATACTCGGGGCTAGGCTTAAAAAATAGGCTAGGCTATAGCCCCGAATGGTCGGACCCATGGGCGTTGCCGCCATTAAATCTGAGGGGGACGTGTCCCCCTCACATTTCATAATTATTCGTTTGGACCCCCTCACATTTAACATAAAATATTAGTTCACAAAATATTAGTCCCCCCCACATTGAAAATGCTTCTGGCGCCCCTGATCGGACCTAACGACACATATGGCAGTATCCATTCCTCTTCTGCACCCCATAAAACCACCTTTCCGTCCTTTCGGTCCAAGCTAAACTCATCATGTCATTCACTGTATTTCAATGCGTCTTTTTATTAAAAGCGACTTCATACGGCATATAGTTATTATCATGATACCATTAATTACAGGACAGAATGATAATGACGTCAGTCTTTTTTTTGCGTGGTAATGTAGTCATGACATTATCACGCACATCCGAAAAGAACATAGCAGTGAAAGTACATGTTAAATCGATATAAGTCGCTCGCCAGATTTCAAGGCAATGAAGATTTTTTTGTGTGTCTTAGGCACTTAACAAAATATATCTGTAGTTTTGCTTGCAATCTGAACATGAAAGGCTTTATTGGATGTGAATCTTCTTTGGTATTATTTATCTAATACTCTCCTACTAAAACGGTATAAACGGTATAGATTCCTGTACAGGCGCGGGCTGTTTGCTTTACAACCCCGAAACGACAATTCCCGGCGTACATTGCCCGCAGCAGGAAGTGGCTCGCACAGCCGTTTTCATCGGCGTCGGGGGTGGCTGTCCGTCCAGTGTTGTTGTTAGTGTGGGTGTACATGTCAAACGCATGCCTGCGATCGCGGACATCCTGAGCAGCCTCGCCTTCCGTCTACCGCCGGGTGGACCGACACTCCTCCAGGAATCATGGAGCACATAAGGACGCCGAAGGTAGGCGAGGCTGACCGGCAGGCCGAGCTGCGGAGCTGCTGCAGTGTGACAGCGCCGCGGACGGAGCATGACGCACCGGCCATAATGACCAAAAGCCTGCGATCCAGACGAATTATCATCAGTGTTGTTCTTTTCAGTCTAACTTCAAAATATATATTTAGGAAGTAGATTAAAACCGGGCGGGGGTGATTTTGCGGAACAGGGTGGGGACATTTGAATCCCGGCAGTGAGCCCCGGTGCGGGGACATATGCGACCGTAACGTTGATCTGTGGCCACCGCTCCCTCCTCCCCTAAACCCGATATCACTTCTCCGAACGGGTAAGCCGGTCGAGTTTGCGGCACTCCGGGGCACACGGTTTAACACTGCACAAAAACTCATCCTAGAACCAGCTGCAGCGATTCGGTTCAGTTAACAACTTCTGCATTTGCCGGGTGAAATCAGCTCTGACACGCGATGAGGCAGGATCTCTCTCTCTCTGGGCTACCAGGGTGTGTCTAACTCCCAAAAGGCAAAACACCTATATTTATGAGGGCAGGGTGTCTTGTTAAGCAAAGCCAGCGGTAGCCATCACGATCTGCGGTGATGGAGGGACAGGCTCGGGGCCAAAGCATTACAAGTTCAGGTCCCAGAAGGAAAAACAGCAACGCATCTTGAAAAATTACGCGTCACCGGGATTACTCCTGCCGGCTCTGCTTACACATCGGCTTTGATGATAAGCCTAATTTGCGCTAATTAATAATGTAGCAAATGGGGATTGGCCATGTGTCTGTCTGGTTGGAAAAGGCCTCAGCGACCACTAGGCCAGCAGTGTGGACTGTATGGGTGAAGAGGGCAAGTTAACCGATTTAGCTTTTAACTAGCCGTTAAGTCGGGACTTTATGTACCATACCAATTAGAGCTGCAACTGTAGTTAATGTGGAGGCTTGGACTTTCCACCCTGCAGGTGACTAATATGGTGTCAGAGATGCTGCCACTGCTGGCAGCCCTGTCAGGGCCTAACTTCCAGAGACTGCGTTTCTCTGCTGGGGCCTTCACATTGACTATCCCCCCCGGCCGGATGCTGTCCTTGATTTCTCACAGCTGTGGCGTGTTACTTGGTTGCTGCTTGGTTGCCGGGATACGGCAGGTCTGTCTCATCGCCAGCGCCTCATCCAGCCTGGCTGCGGCTCACAGTGACTCATGCCCCCCCTCTGTACCCACACCGCAGGTGGAGCAGGTGAAGCTGCAGGACCGCTTCAGCAACAAGGTGACAGCAGGGACGCTATACCTGACCGCCACGCACCTCATCTTCGTGGAGAGCGGCTCAGGTTCGAGCAGTGCACAGGAGATTTGGGTAGAGACACCTCCGCCGTCATAGGTTTTAATGATGCTGGGTTTCTCTGGTAACTGAGAGAGTTGAATGACATGAGTGCAGGTGGGCAGTGATCACCCCCAGCAGAAGGATTTTACTTTTTTTAATACCTGTAATTCCTGTGACCCCTCCCCCCGCTGGGCAGATCCTGCACCACCACATTGCCTCGGTGGAAAAGCTGGCCCTGACGGCGGGAGGCTGCCCCCTGCTGATTCAGTGCCGTAACTTCCGCGTGGTGCACTTTGTGATTCCGCGTGAGCGCGACTGCCATGACGTCTACAGCTCCCTGCTGCGGCTACTGCGGCCAGGTGGGTCTGGGGGGGCGTGCTCTCTCTTCTGTGCTGACAGTCCCAGGTCAAGCATTCCCTTTAACGTGTTGGTGACTTTAAGTAATGATGAAACCTGTTGCTGTCCCCTTGTCAAGGAAACTGTATCTCTGCATCACTGTGTTCCTTTCTACCCCCACCCCCCCAGCATACTACGAGGAGCTCTACGCCTTCTCCTACAACCCCAAGCAGAACGACCAGCAGCGGGAGGAGGGCTGGCAGCTTATTGACCTGAACGCTGAGTTTGAGCGCATGGGCGTGCCGTGTGACCAGTGGCAGCTTACCGACGTGAACCGAGAGTACAAGGTATGAGTGTGTCTGCATGTGTTTAGCTGCAGGCTCTGTACCCTCTGCGCCCTGCCTGTCTTAAGCTGCGCGCTGCCCCTGTGTCCGCAGATATGTGAGACCTACCCGAGGGACCTGTATGTCCCTGTCACCGCCAGCAAGCCCATCATCGTAGGCAGCTCCAAGTTCAGGAGTAAAGGACGTTTCCCCGTGCTCACCTATTTCTACCAGGAGAAGAAGGTAGAGCGTGCCACCAGGCGTGCACGGAACCGGGGACCATCCACGCAGTAGGGTTAGGGCGGTGTCTTGCGAACCAGTTCTCGGGGACTGCGTTTTTGCTCCCTCGCATCTCTCAGGGAACTGGGAGAGAGCAAAAACGTGGACTGTCTGGGGTTCCCTAAGGACTGGGTTGGGAAACACTGGGTTAGAGAACCTCCATGGAGTTGGACATCAGTCACACAATAGGGTTAGAGGACATCCATAGTGCTGATCCATAATGAGGGAGAATACAGGAATTGGAGCTGATCCTCAGAGGAATCCCACACAGCCAGAACATAATCTACCCTCCATAACCGCAACAGTGTGATCAGAACACACACCCAAAAACGAGCCTAACATGCTGTACCAGGGTCACGGCTTGCCTTGTTGGCAGCACCACACCTGTCTCTGTATTCCCACAGTGTCCTGTTGTCCCAGCTGGTTAACAGGTAGACTGGGGCCTTCTCTCAGGTATCAGGTGATCAGAATCAGGCCTGTAGACCTCATCTGACACCTTGCTAGCCTCTGTGGGCTGAGGATGTGTGTAATGGAGAGTACCTCCAGAGTAGCCTCTCTTTAAACCCCCCTCCCCAGCCTCTGTTTAAACCGGCAGTAGGTTTATCCTCAAACAACATCTGAGTTAGCATGTCACAATCAGACACAATCAAACTCTGTGCTGCCCCCCACAGGCCGCCGTGTGCCGGTGCAGCCAGCCATTGTCTGGCTTCAGCGCGCGCTGCCTGGAGGATGAACACCTGCTGCAAGCCATCAGCAAGGCCAATCACAACTGCCGTTATGTGTACGTCATGGACACGCGACCCAAGGTACCACTGCTGCTGAGCACTAAGCTGTCGTCAGCACTGTTGTTAGCCTTGTCATTAGCACTGATGTTAGCCTTGCTGTTTAGCACTGCTATTTAGCCCCGTCATTAGCATTGCCGTTAGCCCTGCTGTTTAGCCCTTTTGTTAGCAATACCATTAACCCTGCTGTTTAACCTTGTCATTAGTGCTGTCATTAGCCCTATTGCTCACTGTTTATTTGTAGAAACATATAGATTTAGCTGCCTCCCCTTGTGCCAGCTTCTCTCTTTACCCAGAATTAATCATTTTGATGTAATTGCACATCACAGGACTTACCAGCTGAATGAGATACTTGGACAGGCAACATGCTATAAACAGCACAACCTGACATAAGTGGTCACATGACTGCCAGTCTACCCTGGTTTACTCCTTCCTGTCAGGCCTCTAGCTTAATTGACCCCACTATCCCCTCCCCCAGCTGAACGCGCTGGCCAATCGTGCCGCAGGGAAGGGCTACGAGAATGAGGACAACTACTCCAACATCCGCTTTCAGTTTGTGGGCATCGAGAACATCCACGTGATGAGGGCAAGTCTGCAGAAGCTTCTGGAAGGTCAGTGTTGTGCGAGGGACCTCTGAGTCTGCTCCGCGTCTCTCTCTCACTCTCTGACCCTTCCCTGTCCCCATCTCCGTCCTGGTCTCTCGCCCTTAGTGGTGGGTGCTCGCTTCCTCTCCATGCCCGATTATCTTCAGGGGCTTGAGGGCTCAGGCTGGCTGCGGCACATCAAGGCTGTCGTGGACGCCGCTATATTCCTTACCAAGGTAACCGCATCCCCCCTGCCACCCCGCGGCATCTCCCAACACACCACTGAGTCGCATTCACAAGCTCTGTGTCTGCACGTGCCCTGTATTCCAGGCAGTGACAATAGAGGGTGCCAGCGTGCTGGTGCACTGCTCCGATGGGTGGGACCGCACTGCGCAAGTCTGCTCCCTGGGGGCACTGCTGATGGACCCCTACTACCGCACCATCAAAGGCTTCATGGTATGTCCCAGCAACCACCCCGTGCACCATCGCTCTTTGGTATGGGGGGTCATTAATGCCATTATTAAGATGCTCATTCGGAAGGAAGACATGCATGCTGAACATGCGTATGTAGCATGAAGACAAACACGCGAAAGGTACAAGATCGTATTCGGAATGGAGACCTGAAGGCGGAACATGCGCGTTCGCGT
>JAODKC010000082.1:24529676-24551235 GCA_026777985.1 Mormyrops attenuatus
GGGGGGGGGGGGGGGGGGGGGGGGGGCGGCCGCAAAAACCACCACCCCCCCCACACCAACCCCACACCACACCAAAACCACATCTAAGCTAAAGTCCGCTACACCCAGATGACCCAAAAAAGATTCCGTCTACACCGTCAGGTTCCCATCAAGCTCACTGGCATGTCTCTGAACCCATATTATCCCGGCCATGGCTGAAGGTCACCCTGTGGACTAGGCTTAGTCCCAGACCAGCAAATTGCACATGAATTTAGGGCTGTCTCTGCTCACCGACCACTAAAAACTGCTGCAGGGCAGCTCTGGGACACATACGAAGGTCAATCCTGTCCGTACCTATCAGCTCGGCGGACTAAAGAAAGAACCAGTGTCCTGTGGCAGTGTCTATGCCAGTCCTCAAACCCCCCAGGTTTCCACAGGCCCACATCACAGCAACGCCCCTGCTGAGGTACACCATGTGATAGTGCTGACAGCCCGGCTATCCAGAGGTAGGAAAGCAGGAAAACTGCAGAGGTGGTGATCCAGGATCAGCATCTCCTCTGTCCAGCAGGGGGCGCACACTCACCAGTCTCTCCACCTCCTGCTCTCGCAGACGCTCGTCCCTCTGCCGCTGGTGGTAATCTCTCAGCTCCTCCTTTCCGCTCAGTGAGCTGATGCTGCCACGCCTCTCTCTAGTAGGCCCCGCCCCTGCCCACACCCCCAAGCCTGCCTTCCCAAAGGAGGGTCGCCTCTCACCGAGCCCCTGGTCCAAAGAGGGTGAGGACCCACGCAGGGCGTTGTGTTCCAGGTCTGAGCAGGATGCCGAGGATGTCAGGCTCAGCTTCTTGGCGATGCGGGGGCTGGTGGACTTGCTGGGAGCGCTGTCTGGTGGGCCAGATTCTGAGGGGGGGGAGCCCCATGTGGGTGAGCGGGAGGATAGTAAGATGGACAGCACCTCCTTGTGGCTGTTGCTCATAGGTTCGGGTGAGATAGGGGGACGGGCCTGACTATCCACAGAACGCAGGGGCGGGGCCAGAGTGAGGGGCTGCAGCTGGTTCTCGGTGGCCTTGTACAGACGGGGCAAAGACCGGCTGTGGGTCCCCATGGCTCCCAGTGAGCCTGCGGAATACTTCCTCTGTCTGGGCACGGGGTCTAGCCCACCATCCCCTCCTGGGCTCCCCCGTAGGCCCCCCACATCATGCGGACGAAGGCGGCGAGCCAGCTGGGGGCTCGAGGGCATGCTGGTGGCCCCGCTACTTCCCCCTAGTGGTGAGCGGGCATCGCGGTCAGGAGATGAGCCATTCCATGCGGACCGTGGTAAACGGCTGTCCTCAGAGGTGGACAGGAAGACGTTGTCCTGGGACTGGTGCCGGGAGCTAGAGCGGCGGTAAGAGAGGGGGAGGGGCCCACCTCTGCCCTGGGTCAGAAGGGTGTTTCCCGAGGTATGCACAGGTGGCTTGGTGGACAAGGGGGGGCGATCGGCAGCACCAGACCTCACACCCTGGTCCTGGTGATGGCGGGGCGTGATGTCAGGGGTCTGCACCAGGGAGTGGGGGATGGGATTGATGGGCGGGGAATGAGTCACACTGTAGTAGGATGGGCTACAGTTGCCATTGGTGCGAAGCCCCACCTCCGCAGCCAGTCTCCGCCTCTGTAGCGTATCCATCAGGAGATCCCCACTTGAGCATGGCCCCCGCACATCAGACACGCCCACTCCAGGGCTGCGGTCTAACCGGAGGTAATCTGAGGAGGGGTGGGGACATGACAGTGTGACTGGGCGTCACTTACTCTTACCTGAATGCAGTTTCACTGCTAGATCGCCACTATTTAATAATAATAATAATAATAATAATAATAATAGTAGCAATTCTAATTAATAATATCGATGTTAGAAATTCAAATGTAAATGCCCCAAGAAATCTCCAAATGCCCCTAAAAACTGTGATTGAGGGGCAAAAATTACCCCAACACACACACAGTTTAGGCCAATATCCTAATCCTATAATAATTATTTGCAAATAAATTAAGGCCTTAAAGGTCCAACAGCACATCCCCAGGACCCCTAAGAACTTTATGGGTATCAGTTCCTGTGGTTATGGACGCTAATGGCAGTTCATTTTAAACATACAGTATTAACAAGCTGCACAAAGAGACCCACTGAGCATGGAGATGGATCCAGCGAGGACGTTCCCCTGAACATCTGCAGGCATTTTAAAGGCCCACTATCCTCTACCTGCTGCTCTGATCTCTTCCAGATGTGCGGGGTGGAGCCCCCACCCAACAGGAAGAGGAGTGCCCCCCCCCATTGGCACTGAAAGGCCGCCCTCCGATGGTTGCCCTCTCAAAATAAACACCCCCGCAGTGGGCAGGAATTCTCCATCTAAAAGCGGAACGGCTCCCATGGCATCATTTGAGGAAACTTTTTGGCACCACATCTGTCAGTGTTACCGTGGAGGTTCTAGTCAGCAAACTACCTCACTGCTGGGGGGTCCTGCCAATACTCCCGTGTCCCAGGATCTAGTGCAGGTGGCTGTCTCTGGTATTCTGGGAGGCTGACCACTAACAGACCACCTGGGCTATAGACTGAAACCTGAGGGTGTGAACACACGACCCCCCCGACCCACACAGCTGCAGACCCCCAAAACTGCCTCCCTGAACAGCCAGGCCAAAAGTCGCCCCCTTCCTTTGGCACTGCACTGCATTCCGTAAAGAGCTATGAAGTTATAAGAGGGGAGACGCACGCTGCCAAATGGCGAGGATGGCCTAGGGACAGATCCTCCATCTGCTCCAAGCATAAACAACACCAGGCAATTACTGCGGTACAAAAACCACACTGCATATTTAACAGTGTCAGGCCAAACCCAACCAATCGCAGCTGGCGTGACAGCCCTCAGGAGAGGCACAGCCAGTCGCAGCTAACATGACAGCCCTCAGGAGAAGCACAGCCAATCGCAGCTGATGTGATAGTCCTCAGAAGGAGCACTACCAATCACAGCTGGCATATCATTCCTCAGAAGAAGCACAGCCAATCGCAGCTGATGTGACAACCTTCAGGAGAAGCCCAGCCACTCACAGTTCATATGACAGCACTCAGAAGAAGCCCAGCCAATTGCAGGCAGTGTGACAGCCTTCAAGATAAGCTCAGGCAATCATAGCTGGCGAGACAGCCCTTAAGATAAGCCCAGCCATTCACAGCTGGCGTAATAGCCTTCAGGAACCAGAGTACAGCAGGCAGGGAACCTGTGAGTGTTTACACGAGGCACATTCCTGGCATTCTGCATGAGAAAGTCCCGATAAACAGCGAAATCTACAGCAGATCACAGTATCGGCATGTAAACCCCACGGGACACCAGCGGAGGCACTACAGAACCCCTGGCTGTAGGAAAATGATCCGTGTGGAGGTTCCATCTGCTAAAATGACAGACTTCATTCCACAACCTCAACATAAACTTATCTACAAGCCAATCAGTGGAGGAAGCCAAGGCTCAGGGGTCAGGGTCTTACCAGAGGCGTATCCCAGGGGACACACAGGGTTCTTCCGGGGCATCATGCTCTTCATTCGGCTGGCCTCCTCAGGGTGGTTAAAGCGGAAGAAGTACGACTTACCCAGGCACAGCGTGTACCCTGCGGGGGAGAGGACATAGGTGAAAGGGGCTGCCCCTTCCCAGAATGCATTGGGAGCATTACACGCAGCTGACCCCCGGATCCTTTCAAGGGGATTGTTTTACCTCAGCACAGACACACACAAAGCCAAGGCCCCCAGACTAGGCTAAGCGATCACTGCTCTACCCCCAATTTCCCAGCCTCTACAAAGCAGAATGAAGAATGTAACCCCCCACCCCCCCAGTTCTGCCTGCACTGGAGGGAGAAACCCAGATGGTTGGGAGACGGAAAAACAGCTCATCGGAAAAAAAAAAAAAATTCTGTGGTCCATTTCACATTCCGCTCCCCCCTCATATCTGAACAGTGACGACTGACGGCAGCCAGGTCGTCGGAGCATGTGACCTGGGGGCTGGAGCTCACACAGGTAACCCGCCCCTAAGTGTGGATCATGTGACAGGGCAGACCGTGGCATGTACTGACAAGTACTCATGACGTAAGAGGCACTACTAGGGGATACGCAGCATGCCTCTGTGTAATTATCCAGCTCTTGCTGTCTGGGTTTTGTTTTTACATCAAGCACCCTCCAGGATTCATTGATCCCAGACGGATCCGAGACCAGGCTCATAAGGTCAAAGGTCAAATCTCCATAGTGCACTGAAAGCGTCGGTGTTGCAAGAGCTGTGTGCCAGGGGTGTTTGGACAGTGATAACCCCCACGATCCCTGCATGCGAAACCAGCCGTCTCTCGTCCATAATGACGGCCCCTCCCCCCTCTTCCTCCCCCAATCAGAAGAGCTCATCACCTCTATGCGCCAAGTGGCTCCAGCCCTGAGGTGACAAGCCAGTAATGGCTCTGGCTCCCCAGACCCCAAACATCCTCTTGGCCTGCGGTAGGATATGGTTACTGTTCCATCTGCAGTGAGCAGGAGGCCAGCGGACAGTGAAAGTTTGGCCATGTGGAGCCCAAGAAGAGAGCAGCTTCACATCCCACCCCACACAGACACTGCACACATACAGGCACACACAGACAGACACTCACAGAAACACAGACAGACAAACAGACACTCAAAGAAACATAGACATACACACACTCACAGACAGACACACACACACTCACAGACAGACAGACAGACTCATAGACACACAGACACACACTCATAGAAACAAAGACAGACAGACACACACTCATACAAGCACAGAGATACACATTCACAGAAACACAGACAGGCACACACTCATACAGAGACACAAACTCACAGAAACAGACACACACTCACAGACACACACTCACTCACAGAAACACAGACAGACACACCCCCCACACATACACACACAGGCACACAGACAGACTCATACAAACACAGAGACACAAACTCACAGAAACAGACACACACTCACAGACACACACTCAAAGACAGACACAAACACAGCGGCATAAAGCAAAACACATTTTCCCAAGGAAAATGGCACAGCATGTGGATCAAACAAAAGCCATATGAAGAACATGTGTGTTTGTCTGTGTGAGTGTTTCTGTATGTCTCTGTGTGTTTCTGTGTGTCTGTGGCCTATGTGAGCTTGGGTCTCCCGTGGTGGCTGCCCAAATTCAGGGGTGATCAAGTACAAAAGACCCAACCTCACAACGCAGTGCTCTCATGCTACATGAGATACATTTCGGCGTGCGTATGTAGCAGGAGTTTGGGAAATGACCAAGGGACTGGCACCTGGGAGTGGGGCGGCCCAGAAAACCAGGATGTGCACAGACACCCACAGATAAGCCTGAACAGATGACAGTGCTGACATTGTTCAGAGAGACTCAACAGCCCAAACACACCAACAGCCAGGCATGAGGTGTCCGAAACTGGCTGCAGCAGTCAGAGGATGTACGAGGCAGACGGCGCTGGAGTAACGTCACTGGAATCCCGCTCAGGTCAGTGGCTCCTTCCAGGAAGCCGCGGTTAACATGACAGGACATGCGGGCTACTGGATAAAGGTCACATTAACTGCTTAAAAAAACGCAGAATCATTCACTGAAACTCATTGCTGACCAAAGTGCAGAACAAAACCGCCCGCATGGATGCGTTTTAACTGCATTACGGGTCCAGTAAAGAGCTGCTTCTGCTGCGTAATTTCAGGTCTTCCTGTTCCTTTTTTATGAGTTCAAATACAGCATTAATAAACTTTTCTCAAACCCCAAAGCTGATATAAGCAGTTCCCTGTGCGGGACTTTTTATAACAAAAGCAAGGATGCAAGAAGGGGCATCTTACTTACCGGACCGGGATGAACCGGAAAGCGGACCGCTATAAAAAGGCGAACCTGAACTCAGGGACCCCGAGGCCCGACCCGACGTCGGTATCCGCGTCTCATTGCCTTGAAAACTTGCTCCTTTCCGCAGTGAAGACCCCCGCCAGCTGCCCTCGGACCCTTGACCGGCGCCTGGCGCTCCGCACGCCCCCGGCACACTTTAATTGCCGGGCCAAACACGCTGTTTCTCCCGCAGCGGAACTCAAAGTCTCCGCCAAAACTCCCTGTTTCTCATGAAATACCTAGAGAAGAGGGGAACGAAAGCGGGAGCTGGTGCGGTGTACATGGGGGGGTCCGCAACACGGGGATGTAAAGACACAGTCGATACTCCTGCCGTTACCTGGTCTCCTATCTGATACTCATTTATCAGCCAGATATGCATTTTGTGCTTGTTAACCAAAAGCTGATACCGAGCGTCTAACGGTAATATGACACACACATTACCGCATAACGGCAGACAGCCTGCGTGGTTTGCTGGAAACCGATTGGTTTGGTTTTTGGCTGCTTCTTAGTTTTTTTCTGTTAACTAACGTGAACAGGTCCGATAAATAAAACTGAAATACGCATTAAAGCACAATTCCTCGTTCGCCCCTTTGGTTTAAAATCCCTCAAAACTGAAGTTACTAAAAAGTTAAGTTACTATCCAGGTTCGCCAACACTTGGCTCCTTTTTTTGTGCTTCATTACAGACCTTATCGGTTTCCCTTCTCACCTTCCACCGAAGTAATAAACAGTAAGTGATGGAACCCTGTCAGTCACACAGCCAGTCTGGGCAGTGGTCGTTTAATGGTTAGGGACGTGCACTTGTAATTGAAAGACTGCAGGTTTGAATCCCCGACCAGCAAGGCACCACTGAGGTACCCTGAGCAAGGTGCCGCCCCCAAGCACTTCTCCCCAGGCGCTGAATTAGCTGCCCCCTGCTATGTCACATTGTCACATATGGGTTAAATGCAGAGAACAGAAAGAAGAAAGAGGAAAAAAAAACACACAGAGAACACATTTCGTTGTTGTGCACTGTGTGCACACACCACTATTGCAGACTCTCTGCCACCCTAAGGAGGAATGCAAAGCTGTCTGCATGCTTCTCTGTCTCTCTCTGCCTGTCTTCAAGTCCCATTTCCCTGTGCTCTATAGGCAGTCACTGCAGTGGCACACAGGCCAGGTGTGTCCAGGCAATTCTGTCTGTCTTCTTATCACTTTGTTGTGTTTTTAAGTCCCTAGATGCAGGCTATGAATCACTATGAGGACGGCGCTGTAGCTATGAATCAGACCTGAAATGTAGGAGAATTCCCCCCTCCTCCCCCCCCACCCCCACATGCACACGCTGGGCTGTCAGTGCGTACAGGGTGGGCTACCCTGGCTCCACATAGACTTTAGTATGGGGGGGGGGTGAAAGGCTGCCCTCCCACCCCTTCCTCTGGAAGCTCTGAGTCACAGCATAGCTGAGCGGCACAGGAATCTGCTTCAGACTGTTGAAGCTGAGCTGGGATTGCAACCCAGTCACACACACATGCTGAAAGTGCCCTGGCCTGATGAGAGAGGGTGAGGGTTAGGCTTACTTTGGTGGGGGGGGGTGCGTCTATTGGGAATCCTCACCTTGGGTCAGCTGCGTGGGCTTCATCACAGGGATGCCATCTAGGGCACAAGGGTTTCCACAGGGGTCCAAGGTGATGAGCCCCCCCTTGTTCTTGATCAGACAGTGCTCGGCCTCGATCCCGGGACCCTCGATGGTGATGTCCTGAGGAATGGGGGCGTCCTCGCGTCCAATCCGAGTCACTCCTGGAATACAGAGCTACAGTTTCGGCCAAAGGCTCTGTCTGTCTGTCTGCATCTGTATCTGTCTGTCCCTATCTCTGTTTGGGTTAGCAGGTTTCTGTCACCTTCTTTGAGTGGCAACAGGGTGATGGCCACACTCAGACGGCCACTACCCAGGCTGACCAAGTGCGGTGTGGCCGTCTGCACCTTCAGCGCCTTTCCCGTGTCGATCAGGTCAAGGGGCGGGCTCTGCATGAAGGGTTAGAGGTGGACGCTGCCAAGTGAGTGACAAGGGCAGTGATATCAGGGCTCTGGTGGCGTTTGGGCTACTGGCTCACCTTGCCTGAGGGGGTGCCATGCTGATCCGCCTCCAGGTGTGAGGAGCTGCCCGGCGGGCTGGTGGACTCCGTGCCCTGTGGGGGTTTGGCAGCAGTTAGCACTCTGGCATCCAAACACAGCCAACAAAGCAACCAACTGAAGTCTATCTTCATGGGGGCATCGCAGACCTCAAAATGTAAACAATCATTGGGGGGGGGGCTCGCAGGCAGACAGGCAGGCGAGCGGAAAACCGCAGGACGAGGCGTTACCTACAAGCCCATTACTGCTCTTTATCGCCGCCCTATCAGCTATTCCACTGGGCAGGAATGAGGTTTGGCATGCAGGTGAGGCTGGCATCTCCCCCAGGGAGGGGGGGAGGTATGTCATCACCATGGTAACAGGGTTACCCACCTATGCGCCTATGAGCTCTCACTCTTAGTGAAAATAAGAACATTTTGTGATTTTTTTTCTATGCAGATTTAGCTGAATTTGGATAGTTGGTTATAAAATTATCTTAATTAAGCCACCTCAAGAAAAAGCCTTTTTGTATCTATCCGCGACATAGGAAGGAATGTCTTCTAGCTTGGAGCACAGATTATGCCCTGTTATTCAGGCCTTGACCCCCCCATGAGTTGGCTGGGTGTGTTAGGCCTAGCTGGACCCTGGCAGAGGAACGCTAAGCCGCCGTGATTACAGAGTGCTTTGGGTGGGGGCATGCGACTCTACTGGATGGAGCTATGGGGCTGCCCCCCCCATTGCGGCCCCCTCCCCACACCAAAGACTCACAGCCCCACCCTCCCCGCTGCTTTATGATGCCTTTCATTTAGATTCGTTACGTAACAGGTGCCCCATCACCACAAACACGAGTTAAATTCCTTCACTCCGCAAATGTGTCAGTCATAAATGGGCTGGGTCTGATTCGTCTGGGGGGTCATCGGGGCAGCCCTGATTGGCCGGCTCCCAGGCATTGTTTCTGCCCCGGAGCCTTGCATTCCACAATGTTCCCCATTGTCATGTGCCTCCCTCAGCATAGCGAAGCCGGCCCCCTGCACTCAGTGCTCCGGGTGGGGCGGCCTGGCCACTCTGCATGTCCGGCTCCATGCAGCTGGCCCTGAGAGAGTAACAGACCAATTGAGAAATATCTGCATCATCTTTACATTTTTGGAAGCCTTTTTTAAGAACTATTATGTTTCATTAAAAAAGAACTGCAAGAGACAGAAAGAAGACCTAGGGGGCGCTGTGTCCGGTCACAGGTGCTGAGTGTTTGTCCGGCCCTGTGGCCTGGGCATTCTGGCCAGAGAGTAGTAATAACTCTACTGTTTCCAGCGCTCTCCCTCAAACTGCTGCCCTTTTATCCACATATATGTTTTTATAAATGGCTTTTCATATAAGTAACACAGTAGCCATGCGACTGAATCCGCCACAAATGAACTTCAACTATAGAGCCTGTTGTACACACACCAGTGCCAGCGCTGAACTGTTAGCAGGCAGTTGCACCCAATGTTTTTGTGTGCAGTTACTCAACTTCTGTTTCCCGTTAAGTAGAGCAAATGGAGTCGCCGGCAGTTTCAGGCAAAATACCCAGCATCCTTTGCATTGTCATGCCAACCACTTTTTTCTCCTTGTCATGGCACCAAGGTTTCATGGGACAGCTGTAAGGAGAGTGTCTCTCGTGATGTAAACATCGCAATGTTGTTACATTTTTTTATGAGCTTACCCAGGTCAATCAGGCTGACACTGAGATCACAACAAAAAGAGCCACAGTACAAACTGGAACAGAGTGACTTCAGTGGGAGTGTTCAGGAGAATAAATGGATTCATTCTCTGCGTCTTTGGATACACAGAAAATAAGAGATTAACAGCAGCACCTCATTGTTGTTTTGGGTGGAGTTTCCTCTTCCTCCTACTGAATCTTATACTGTGATAGAAGCTGACATAACATGACATAACAATAAACTGCATTTTCCAGCCTAAACTGTTAGTTTTAATTTTGGGATGTTTCTTTTTTTTAATTATGATTTAAGCTGCACTTTGTGACGATGTCAGTCAGGGGCGGTCACTGATGATGTCATTTGGCGCCGGTACCATTTTTTATGCCAGTGGAAAACTGGCACGAAAGAAATACCATACTTTTGGCACTTTATGGAAGTACCGAAAGTACCGAAAGTACGGTACCTGGTGCGGTGGAAAAGCGCCCTTTAATGCCTGCAATCCCAAAGCCAAGTCCTCCTTGCGCCTCCTCCTAGTGCTTCAGCTGGTTAAGACTGGTTTAAAGCAGATGACAGTGCTAACCAGCTAATCCTAACCCTAATCTGGCCTGGGGCCTGTATCATGGAGCCAGATTTCTTGTTTAGCTGGATAACTTGTCTGATTTAAGGTACTCTGGGCTATATGCAAGGGAAGGAAGATAAATTCCATTTTAAACAGGGGTACCTAAAATCCAGCTAAGCAACAAATTTGGCTTCATGACACAGGCTCCAGGTAACCCTGACCCTAAACTAACCACGTAATCCAATCCCAGACTGAAGTGATTCTGGTCGTCCCAACAATGGCTGAAGTAAAAAAATCACATCTGTATGATTTCAGGTGTGTTAAATTCCTAGATCTTTCAACAATGCCCAGCTACTGTATTTCTTCTTTCAGCACAGCCGATTTGAGTAATCAACGGCTTAACGAGCAGATAATTAGCTGAATGGATGTGGGTCCCCATGAGATGTTTTGGAATCTGGGCTGTGGAAGACCATCTTTTGCCTCATTCCACAGGTGGCAAAGAAACACAGCTCTGGCCCCACAATCAAGTGCAAATTTCCATGGCAACCTCATGGTCAGACGTCAGCTGACATCTGTGACATAAATCACCGTACAGGACATACAGAGCAACCCAACATGCAGCTGACATAATGCCCCTCAAACACGCAGCTGACGTGATGCACCTCAAACACGCAGCTGACGTGATGCCCCTCAAACACGCAGCAGACGTGATGCCCCCCAAACATGCTGCAGACGTGATGGCCCCCAAACATGCAGTTGACGTGATGCCCCCCAAACATGCAGCTGACATCATGTCAACCAGACATGTAGCTGACATGATGCCCAACAAACATGCAGCAGACACGATGCCCCCCAAACATGCAGCTGACATGATGCCCTCCAAACATGCAGCTGACATGATGCCCTCCAAATATGCAGCTGACATGATGCCACCCAAACATGCAGCTTACGTGATGCCACCCAAACATGCAGCAGACGTGATGCCCCCCAAACATGCAGCTGACATCATGCCAATCAGACATGCAGCTGACATCATGCCAACCAGACATGCAGCTGACATCATGCCCCCCAAACATGCAGCTGACATGATGCCAACCAGACATGCAGCTGACATGATGCCCAACAAACATGCAGCTGACATCATGCCAACCAGACATACATCTGAAGCTGATGTCCCTCTGATCACTTAAGGAGAGATTACAGCCATAACCCAGGCGCTTGAAGGTCGAAGTCCAGAGCTGGACTTTGCCTTCCTGTAGTATCCAGACAGGAAGTGGTGCAGGAATAGGGACGGGGGGCAGGGGAGACTGACTTCTTTTACCTGTAATACGTGCTCTGCTCTATCCTGTCATCGGGACGCGCTACCCCGATGGAGCGCCAGACACGTGACACAGACACAGCACGGCTTTCATCGTGCCGGGGCTTGCGGAGCCATTTCATCTCGGTATGCGGGGAGCAGCGGCGAGATAACGGCAGCGCGCCGAATTATAGCGCCGTTTGAACTCCGTGAGCCATTTAAAGCAACCGGGACGAAACTAAGACGCGCCACACGTAGCGGGTATAAATACAACACTTTAAAAAGTACAGACTGGCCACTTACAAAAAAAGTTCAATTAGTCATAAAAACTACGCCGCAGACAGTTAAACAGCCTGTTCATATGTTTATATTGTTGAAATACCTCGCGACTTACCATTGCGGAGAGTGATCTGTCAGTGTCCGTCGCGGGGCTCCGGGATCTGAGTAACACCGACATCCAGGCGCGCACACGGACCCCTCCGGTCCCTGCTCGCGGTCCTGTCCGGGTATAGACGAGCTGTCAGAGGCTGCCCCGCTTCGCCAGGGACATCATAACTCCTGCGGCTCACCAGGAAGATTAGATGGGACTATAGTCTCAGGCCGTCGTCTCAGGAATGCGCAACAGCTGGAAGGGGACCTAGGAAGGCTGGAGCAGCATGGGAGGGTCGTGGTAGAAAGGCTGGAAATGGGATCGAGGGTCGGCATGGGAAGGCTGGAAATGGGAGGGTCGGCGTGGGAAGGCTGGAAATGGGAGGGTCGGCGTGGGAAGGGGGTGGTGGCGGAGCGGAGCCCCGGCAGACACACATCAAAAATGGTAATATGAGTTTATGTTATTCAGTAGTTATTATGGAGGCTCTGAATAGAAAACAATTACTCGGAAACGGTGTGTGCCTTGGGCTCCGTTTTAAAGCCTCCACGGTCTCCCCAAATTCCTGTGTCGGCGATATATTAAATAAAGAAAACGCACGTCATGTTATCTTAGTATCTGAGAACAGGAGAAAATACAATCTAGTATTTGGGGATCTTTTACACTGAGCTTACATTTATTAAATTAAACACAATGTATTCAGTATGACGTGCGTAGGCCTTTCCGTTACAGTTGTGTTTACATGAATATCCCAAATGAACCATTATTTGTAAATATATCGTTTGACTTCTTGTTTTGGTCAGCTGGGGTTTGCCCAGTTGCTAATTAACTAATGTGGGCTTCGAACCCTCCGTGGAGCGGTAGGGAGCCCGCTATTGCGGTAGATAAAGTAGATCTATAAGGGGGACCCCAAAGAACACCCCAGCTTTCAGTAAACAGGCCCAACACTTTACCAAACGTCCCAGGTATCCTTGTCTCTGCTGAAGTAAATGCATCTCTATGCATATCGGCAAAATAAAATCCAACGGTGGCATTTTCCAAGTATACAGCCATGTTTGATAGTATTTTATTCCAGCAAATTATGCCCTGTTTAAATCGTGCATAGTCGTTTAATAAAACAGTGATTGAATTCCCCGGGCGAAATACATGTAACAAAGGAAGCGGGCTTTGGGGTTCATTCTTCCGGTTAAATATCGCTGGCTTGGGTGCCTATAGGAGATGTTTAAGGAGTCTGACGTTTGGCGTCAGAATGAGTTTATAATAAAAAGACTTTTCTGGGTCAAAATTTGTCCTTTAAAGTTCAGTTTAACAGTTCGTTTTGTTATCTCCTTGGTAATAAAATCCATCCTTGTGTCAGTCCTGCTGTCCTGTGCTGCTCCTGTGTAGCCGACAAACCCACCTTCTAAAAGCACTGCAACTTAGACCCGGAATCATTGAAGCAGGTTATTGAAATGAGCAGTGAAGAGTAAAGGTTTGTATATGGCTGTTCAGAGTCACTCCGGATCATCTCCCTGGGAACAGGCTAAGGTTGGATGAGCCACTAGATAGATGCTCAATAATATTGGCTTCAGTGTGCACCCCAAGGCCAAAGCCTGTGAGGAATCCAGAACAGAAAACAAACAGAGAGCAGAGGGAGCTAAAGATATCAGCGGCAGTGGCCAAACCACTGGGCCAGGAGCAGCAGTGTAATTATACTGTAATTAGCCTGCTGTTATATAAGCCACATGCTGGCTCTGCATCTGCCCACAGCTCTATGTGCTGCACGAGGAGTGCAATCAATTGGAATAGCACCAGGATGGGGTCACGACCTACAGGACCACGACACTCAAGTGGGGTCACAACCCACATGGTCAAGGTACCAGGGTGGGGTCATGACCTACAGGATCACAGCACCTGGATTGAGTCATGACCCACAGGATCACAGCATTTGGGTAGGGTCACAGCCCACAGGATCATGGCACTTGGTGGGGTCATGGCCCACAAGGTCAAGGTACCAAGGTGGGGTCATGACCCACAGGATCACAGCATTTGGGCAGGGTCACAACCCACAGGATCACGGCACCTGGTGGGGTCATGACTCACAGGGTCACGGTACCAGGGTGGGGTTACAACCCACAGGACCATAGCACCCAGGTGGGATCATGATCTGAAGGGTTATGGCGTCCGATTAGAGTCACGTCTCACAGGATCACAAAGGCAGGGTCATGACCCATAGTGACACAGCACTTGGGCAAGGTCACGTCTCACAGGATCACTGCATTTGGGCAGGGTCACAACCCACAGGGTCATGGCACCAAAATGAGGTCATGACCCACAGAGTCATGGGGCCAGAGCTCCACGACTTCATGATTCACAATAACAAACAAATAAACAAAGCAGTGGGTGTGTCTTTTCATGTGGTGAGATGCTTCTGAGTGTGCTCCTCAGCGTGGGTGACGTAATGTTGGTGTCGAAGGCCCGGCTACATTTGGGACAGAACCAGTGGGCCCATGGATCACTGTGGGCCAGAAGTGAAACTATGGGTGACCTTTATTTTATAGTCAATTCTCCTGCCCTCTGTAATGTGGGACCAGGACTAGGATGTTAAACGGAGAAACCCCTAATTAGTGGCTTAGAGTGGACCTATTTGTGGCTATGACACCACCTCTGTGTTTGGAGCTACCTGATTGGCTGTCTCTGTTCAGGTGACCATGGTTTTAGATCACATGATCAGCTGGACTTTCTGTGATGGCCCCTGACTGAGTGTACATTGCTGATTGCCGGTTGTTGCTGACTGAGTGTGTTGTGCGTGTGGTCATGTGACTGCTCAGACAGGAAGTTGATGTTCATTAAGCTTGATGATGGTACCAGGTCCACAAAGTCTGAGGTAATGATGTTCTTTTTTAATAACACGTTTATTACATTTTCCATAAACAATGCCAACAAACAAGCAAAACAGCTCAGACATAACATGGCCAAATGAAAAGGTGACAGTAAGGAATGCAAACATAGTGGGGACATTATCTCCACCCCCAGCCCCCACTACCCTCTACAGCAGAGATGGGCCACAGAAAATTAAAAGAAACATATTTGGATAGAAAGGTGACACATCTTTGTTTTTTCCCCTTCCTCTCCTCTTCCCAGCACAAAAGATACATCAACAAGTTGGCCTGGGAGACTACAGCATAGGACCAGTAAATTTTAAATAGGGGTCCCAAATTTTATAGAAAATGTTCACAGAGAAATGAAGCAAACTAGAAATGTTTTCACTGGGAATGCAGCCCGTTATAAGATTGTGCCAGGACTTCTTTACTGGAGTACTGACCTTAGTCCAAAACAGCAAAACATTCTTCCTTCCAGCAAAAGTCAGTAGACTAAATAGCCTCTCGTTCTTGATATTTACAATGTCAACGTCTGGAAGACCAAGAAGGAGACACATAGGATCTAACTCTATGGGAGCACCAGGAATAACACAAAAACCATGCACAATGCCTGCCTAGTATCTTTGTGGCTTTACACATGACTAGAAACAATGAATGAAGTTACCGATCTCAGAGCCAGATTTACAAAAGAATGGAGACACATCAGGAACCATCTTGTGTTTGAGAGCAGGTCTCACGTCTATATGATGCACAATTTTAAACTGAGTGGATTTGCTTTGACTGCAGATAGATATTTCCACCACATGGATCCATGCTTTCCACCAGTCTGTATCATCAATAGTGAAGCCCAGGTCTGTCTCCCAAGCTTGCTTTGTAGTTTAGGAAGTAAGAGATGAGTTGGAGGTTAGGGCTCTATAAAAGACACTTGTGTGTGTATCAGACACTTGTACAAATGTCGCCCTTTCTGCGCAAGAGGTTGCACTAGAAGTTGTTAATGTTGTGTCTGTAGCGAGGAAGTGTCTTACATGCAAGTGTCTGAAACATTTGCCTTTCTGCCAGCCATATCCTTGTAGTGGTGCTGATGTTGACTCTGTGGCGCCCTGGCTTCTGGGGCCTTCACCCAGGTCATGATGGTGGGCAGGTTCCTGCAGGGAACAGGGGAGACCTTCTTACCAGAGCTGCTCAGGGATCTCGAGCTTTGGGCCGGTGTCCCCCTTGTTTAGCAGGTAACCCCCTACGTAAGCCAGGTGATTCCCCACTTTAGATCAACATAGACGGCTCACAACCAGCAGACAGCCTTCGCCTTTTGCTGCAGCAGTCTGAACAAAACCAGGAAATGGGATGTTTGTTTTGGGATAATAAGCAATCTGACTTCCGCTGGCTGCGCTCCAGCATCCAGATTAAACCGCTTCCTCTGAGACGACAGTTTGGTGGGAGGTCCTGTGAGTCCCCCTCGCCCCCCCCACTCACACGTGCCCTGACAAGTCCTGCTGATTTTCTGAACAGCTCCTTAACCCCCCCCTGAGCCCAGAGGATATATCCATGAACCCGAAAACCCACAATGCTGCAAAGCGATTCTGGGGCAGAGATTGGTGATGGTGGGGACACCAAACGGGACTGTTTTGTATCCATATTAATTGGGGGGGGGGTCGTGATGAATGCCTGAGATTGAGGCTGAACTTCCTCAGGAACAATACGGGTAGGAGGATAACACAGTGTAAGCCAGTACTGGGATAGGCCAAGCTCAGGGCTCTGCTTATTCAGAGGGACCTAGTGATGTGGTTTAGCCTGTTAGATGTTAGAAGTACCAGTAGATCCTGCACACTTCACTGATATCTAACTGATTTGCTCCTTCTTCCTCCACATCAGCTTACATTCCCTGCTGCACACACCCATAAACACTGGCTTCCACACTCATTCTCACCCAACCCTAACCCCCACCACTCCCAAACACAGCTATCTCAGAAAGACTCCACCGCTGCAGATGGGGGGGGGGCGTGCATTTCATCACTGTCTGCTGATAAATCTGGCTACCACTGACATAGGCTTTTCTAGTTATGCTAACTGGATCCTTGGCTGAGGATGGGGTAAGAGGAACAGAAACTGGTACTACTGTATGCCCGAGCTACTGGCAGGCCTGTGCTCTGCTGCCATCTGCAGGCTGACAGCATTTAAACACATATAAACACATGTACGCTGCACATAACAGAGTCCTCCTATAACACGATATCCGCGGTCCTGAAAAACCTTGCGTTTATCAAGTGCTGTAGAAACAACAATTATGGGGAAATTTCCTCTCATTCCGTTCAAAACATTTAACTATCTCAGGCTTCTTCTCCCTCCTGTCATCAGTGAACGCGGGGCAGGAGTCACGATCCATGTGCTACTTTGCTGATATGAAAGGGACTTCATTCAACCAAACAAACAATGAGAAAAAAAGAGAACCACGAGGGATCAAAACAGAGCACAATCAAGTAAATGAACAGTATGACCAGGGTTCAAATTACACAGTGGCTTTCGGGGGAGCCCTGTTTTCCAGGGGGGGCACCACGATTTCCCAAGTAACATGCACGTGCATACATCACGTGTACATGCGTGCCAGGGTCAATAACAGGGTTACCGCAAAAAACATTCTGCTATTATGAGTGAATAAACACACGACATTGATATATTTATGTTACTGATATTTACAAATTATTTTAAGCTTAATGAAATAAAAAATAAAAAAATAAAATAAAATGAAATATGAAATATCAAATATAACCCAGCATCAAATGTAACCTATAACATGAAAGTGGACAGTTTTTAGAGCTCCCCTTAAACGTGGAGGCTTTCAAAGGAGCTTGTGTCCTTTTCAGGGGAGCTGAGCTCCCCTCAGCTCCCTTGTAATTCGAACCATGGTTACGAACTAGTGAGGAGAAACACTGGAACACGAGAGCAGACCAGACAGGTAGGAAAAAGCACATAGTACTGACACCTACAGTGAGCACCAAAGGAATAGGACAATGGCACATATACTGTTTGGACAAAAATATTGGGACACATGTATTAATCATTGAATTCAGGTGGGCCATTCAGACCCATTGCCACAGGTGTATAAAATCACACACCTAGCCATGTAAACAGGTTTACAAACATTTAATTCTTAATACTTCAGCATACCCAGACATTTTACAAAATTCTCTTCTTTCAAGTTTTTGGGAACAGTCAGGGGAAGGCCATTTTCCGTTCCAACCTGACTGTGCCCCAGTGCACAAAGCAAGGTCCATAAAAGCATGGTTGGGTGAGTTTGGTGTGGGAGAACTTAACTGGCCCACATACAGCCCTGTGGGTGAGGATAGCCTGGGATGCATGGAAGGGGCCACAATGGACATGCTCTGCCCGTGTGCTCTCCAGGAACTGGAGCAGTTTGTGGGGGTCCGTGGTGTTGGCCCAGGGGGCTGGGATCTTAATGCCCGGCCACAGGAGGGCGCATGTGTCTGCAGGAGAGTGGTGGTAGGAAATGAGCACCTGGAGGACAGGGAAGTACAGGATGGCCAAAATAGATATTAAAGGCATTGTAAGACCCCCCCAGGACTGATGAAGAGCAGAACCACATAACAGAGGGAAGGGGGGAAGGAATAACAAACCACAGTATTTAGGGAGAGGGGTTCAGTTAATGAATGAGGAGTAATGAAAGCCAAAAACTAATCACAGCCATTGTAGCTTCAGCATGAGGGAAGGTAAGGGGCACACACTGATTACAGCACATTGCCACACAACAAACCACCTCAGGGATGAGAATCTGAGTGCAGTGGGTGATACCTCAGCACCACACTAGTCCAAATGGACCAGTGTGAGTTTTTTTCTGGTGGCTGTAGTGCCAATCCTGCCCCCAACCCCCAAATTTTCCTGTAAGTTGGAGGATCTCCTTACAGGACAGGATATATATTAATATCATGCCCAGGACAAAGCAATTGTAGGCTAAGGGCCTTGCTCAAGGGCCCAATAGAGTAGAATCACTGCTGGCATTCTCAGGATTCAACTAGTAACCTTCCAGTTGCTAGCACATATCCCTAGCCTCAGAGCCACCAATCCACCAACAGCAGGGGAGGAGAGTGTGACAACAGGGAAACACCGGAAATCATCTGCGTGCCCAGAACTCATTATTTTGGTGGAGAATAAGGCACCTGACTCTGCAACACTTGACATCTCCTATATCTAAGATATGACAAGGTAGCTCAGAACAAAGGCAAAGGCAAATTCAATTGTATAGCACCATGCATTAACATGGTTAATTCAAATTGCTGTACAGAAGATAAAAACATGTATGTTAAGAAAATTAAAATTGACATAAAATGAAATATCAGGAAGATAAAGTACAATAAAAGACATTAAGGAAAGTTAAGACTTAAAAGGGTTTAATAATTGTTAAAATGCTAAGATTACAACACAATTAGCCAAAAACTGTCGTGACTTGTGGAATGAAGGACTTGAAGGCAAATGGGACTTTATTAAACCAAAACGTAACAGGGACTGGAAAACAATCATGACCGCGAGGGGTCAAAAATTGGAAGAATGGTACAGGGAAGGGCACAGGCAACAGGACATTAGACGTTAATGATTGTACTGGGGTTGATAAGACAGACAGGTACTTAAATATAAAGACTAACATGGGGAAACAAGTAACAGGTGTGGCTCATGAGGGCCATGTGAGGGAGGAGCAGGAGGGTCAGGAAAAGATAATGGGCAGGACATAACAGAACTCCCCCCTCCTTGAAGTGTGCTCTCTGGGCACAGAGGATGGACAGGAGTGGGGACCAAGGGGACCGGACATCAGGTCAGAAACATGACACACTGCACAGCACTGGGCATGGCAGGAATGGCAGGGCACATGGGAAAGACACCACATCAGACCAGAGGGGCAGAACCACCGGACAGCACAGGACAGGACTCAAGGATGGACATGGAACAGGCAGGGGCTTGACCAGAAACTATGATGACAGCAGGAGAGACACTAAACAAAACCACAGAGATGAAACAGACCAAACACGGGATGGAACCAGGTACCAGGGATAACAGACCAGGGACTGGAGGGACAAACACAAGACATCAATGGGGACTAGGGAGGAGCAGAAAAGACAGAAAAACAAACTCAGGACTGGGTAATGTGACATGGATCAAGGTGTGATGAGAGGAAGCGGGGACCACCTGGGGAGTCTTCTGGACCTGGGGAGCCGGGCAGTGATGTGCAATGAGGACCCTCTGGGGCCCGTTCACTGGCAAGGCAGGGCCCATCAGGACCTAAGGACCTTGGAGGGCCAGCGGGGCTGGAGGGCACCGAGGGGCACATCATGGACAATGAAGACATCTTTAGTAACGTGGAAGTCATAAGTTTGCCGACCATTGCACGTGTGTCAAAAAGGCACCACACTTCAATGAGACATACAGATACAGATAGAGTGAAGCAACTGAGGATTGAGTATTTTCATGCATGTTTAATTTCATGATGCCTGTTGGTGAAAGATTCCCCATCATTGCACTGTAACCATTACTTTTCTTTTTACCATGTCTTTTTACTTAGAGGGTGATGGCCCTGTATGTTGATGAAAACCATCATAAATTCATTTTTTTGGATGGGACAGGCTTCAACTTGATCAAGACAAGGAGGAGAGGTCGGAATGTCATTGGCCAGTGGGCAACCATTGAAGTACCTGGACAACGTGGGGCCAACATCACCGTGTGTGTGGCTATATCAGAAGATGGTGTGGTGGGACGTAGACCTTATATCGCCTCATACAATGCAGAGCTTCTTGCTGCCTTCCTTGATGAGCTAACTGTGGTCTGTAGAGCTGTTGGTGTGACCTATGTTATTGTATGGGGCAATGTCAGGTTCAGGCTCAACTGGTGCAGGCATGGCTTCAGGCCCATCCTCAATTCACCACCATGTACTTGCCTCCATACTCTCCTTTCCTCAACTCCTCAACCCTATTGAGAATTTTTTTTTCAACATGGAGATGGAAAGTGTATGATAGGCAGTAGTATCAACAAGTGACCCTTCTCCATGTCATGGATGACGCATGCAATGACATCACAGCAGACCAGTGTCAGGCCTGGATTCTCCATGCCAGAAGATTCTTTCCAAGATGCTTGGCAAGAGAACTTTCATTTTAATGTGGATGAGAAACTGTGGCCAAATCCGCACGACAGGGTTGATTGGCATGAGGGTGACATGTAATCCTTTGTTTTGTTTTTTGTAAGGCAGGTTAGGAACATTGCAGTTTATTTATTTTTTTCATTTAAAGAGAACTTATGTTGCGATTAACAGTGTATTTCATCAATAAATTTTGGATTTGTTCAATAATTCCACTGCGTCTGTAATATACTCTTTACTACTCCTTTTACAATGACAATACATGAAGCATCACAATGAAACATGTAACACAAATTATGTGCCACAATATCTAATGCTTGTAAGAACAAAAAAACAGTGAAACTATTAGTATCTTGTGTGTGGCCAATCTAAAGAAATGTTCCCATAATGCTGTGAGTGTAGAGTTTCTTTATGAATATGAATGTGAAAAGCAAATGTTTTGAACGTTGGAGAGTTTGCGTTATAAGTGGTTACCATTTTGAGTTTTGAGAAAGACATCAAGGTTCTGTAACTAGTGATAAAGTGATGGTAAAAAACTTTTTTTGCTCAGAAGGAAACACTGCTTTCAGATCATGCATCAAGCCAGTTGGTGAATAAACAGTTGTAGGAATATTTAGCTCAGGTAAATTTTAATATCTCCACCAATATGTTTGAAATTAATTAAATTTAATTAATTAT
>JAODKC010000082.1:24581364-24593282 GCA_026777985.1 Mormyrops attenuatus
TTATCCTGCAGAACAGCCCTCCTGCCCTTGCCTATGTCATTGGTGCCAACATGCACCATGACCACTGGATCCACCCCAGCTGGGGCCAAAAGCCGGTCCACACGATTCGGAAGGTCCCCTACCTGCAATGCACCATACGGGACCCTCTATCACGGGTGCACGCATAGCTATCTACACCTCTAATAATTGAATCCCCTAGCGGTTAGACACCATCACTTCAGGTGATGCCGCCTCTGTGAACTGTGTACGCCCTTTTCTATGTCTACGACCGACTCACCCACTAATTTGGAACCTGATAAACAAGTAGGATGGGCTGGTAGAACCACATTGCTGACACATAATTGCATATCTGGACGACGGCTCTCCTCTAGTCTGACACCTTCTCACCTGTACTGACGGGTGCACTAAGCCCGTATTGTTGAGCTTTTATTTTGCTTATTTCTGTGTTGCTGCTCTGTCTGTCGCAACAATCATGGTGAGAATTACACCCGATACAGGCATGTCGAATGATGGGGAGGGCGACGTTACACATGAGTAAGTTAATATAATAGCATATAAACTCAGGAATTTCTGGAGGGTTATGAGGGCAACTTTACTCTTCTTCCTTCTTCCTTCTTCCTCTGCTATTCTGCACAGTATCTAACCATCCAGTAGGTCCCCGAAACATGTCGGCTATTGCACCCGCAGCACACACACACACACACGCACACGCACACACACACAGGTTTGTAACTATATCTTTGTGGGAACTCTCCATTCAAATCTATGGAGAACACTCTAATCCCAGCATGACATTACCCCCTACCGAGCCTTAACCTTAACCATAAGCAACAAAACTAAATATGAGAGTATTGCATTTTTCGTTTTTTGATTGGATTAACAGATCTTTGTATGGACCTGAAAAATTGTCCCCACGGACATTGTGGGACATTGTCGGACTCAAACTGGCCTAGGTGCTCTGCACATCAGTTTCCCCCCTGGGCTTTGACCCGGAAGAAACAGAAGAAGCCGATACACAGAAGAAGCTTGGAGCACAGCAGAGGACGTACAGGACATACGAAATGTACAGCGCTGTAAAGCTGTCCAGTTCAGTGTTCAACTAAAGGGCGCCTTTCCACTGCACCAGGTACTGTACTTTTGGTACTGCAAGAAGGTACCAAAAGTACAGTACTTGAAGGTGTTGGTTTTCCACTGCCATATCAGTGCTGAATGACATCACAGCGCAAGGCAGAGTATTTTGTACTGAATTTGAAAAATGGCTGTAGTAGGACTGGACAAAGTGTGATATTAATACCAACATATTATGCAGATCCAACTGTTACATCGTTAGTCAGCTAGATTAAAATCAGGCTTTTTCTTACCTTCAGTTTGGTATGGATATTAAAGCGCAAGGAGTTTAAGTCTCACTAAAACATTTTTACTTTGTCATAGGATAAAAAAAACTCAGCAAGTTTTGGAATTTTATTTAGAGCTTCTAGTATATGTTTATCTAGTATAAATTTAAAGTTTAAGTTATAGCTGTGCATGTAAACGTACTGACAGTCGGCTGTGAGGAACATTACTGACTGAGGCAGGGGAGACAAATCCGAGTTTCTCTACAACAGCAGGTTGCCATTTTTATTACTATTGTCATGTTCCATGAAAGCTGCAAGAATTGAAAGTTTTTTTTATTCTTTTTCGAAAGAACAGCATTTGGAATCAGAAGGGCATTTTCCTTTATTTTTTGGAGAGGCTGGTTTTTGTGTGTCGATATGGAGGAAGCAATTGAATCTGTCATCATATATGGGACTTAAAAAAACACAAAATATTTTTCTCAGACATCTGCAGACACCGGTACAGCACACCCATCTTTGCCTTAATGAGGAATCAAGGCTTCTTTCTCTCTCAGACCTCTGAGGAACCGGCACATTGAAGCTCCTCCCAGCAGGAGTGGGCAGGCAGGATAAACGAGCAGCCTGGACATCATCCAGGGTCATTGTGGAACTCACTGTCGCGAATCAAGATGGGCAACTTCTCTGTGTTCGCTCTGCTTTTCTCGCTTCTCCTGCTGGTGGTGAAAGGAAGCGTCAACATGACAGGTAGAGATGTGTCTTAGGGGACGGCGAGACCGAGATCAGACCGGCTCCTCCAAGGAACAGTCCGCAAACTCTTCCTGCTGAGAGTCGAAAATCGGTTCTGGTGCAGTTCAGACTGTTCTTTGGTTCAGTGTCTCTTCTGAGGCAACCTGTGCTGCTTATTTTATATGTTATAATATTTCAGATCATGTGTTGGACTGTGAATTAAGATGCTTTGTTACCATTTTTCTTGTTTTTGTCATATTTTTAAGGGGCACATGAAATATTTTCTATTAATTCAAAAGGCATTATCATTATTGTTATTGTTGTTGTTATTATTATTATTATTAGGCTGAATTGTATTTTTTTGTCTTTAAAATATCCTCACACTGTCATGTGGGGGGTTAATGAGTGACTTAATCCTCACTGCAGTCCAATGATGTGCCGCCCAGGAAACCTGGTTACCCTAAATCTCTGTATGTCACATTCCCCCAGCTGTAAATTCTCTGGCCTCTGCCTTCGAATCACCCCGACACTGGGTGCTGATTAGATGACATGTTACTTATGCCAGATATAATTTCTACCACATACTAAAATGCTCACTGGTATTTTGCATGTGTGTTTCAGAAATAGGGGGAGTGGTGTCTCTGAGGCTAGGGATCTGTGCCAGTTGCTGCTTTGAATCCTGTGAATGTCCAGAGTGATTCTACTCCTTGGGGCTCTTGAGCAAGGCCCTTAACCTGCAATTGCTTCATCCTGGGTATGATGTTAATCTACACCCAGCCCTATAAGGATGTCCTCCAACTTACAGGGAAAAAACTTAGGGGTTGATGGCAGGACTTGCACTCCAGCCACCGGAGAAAACTCACACTGGTGTATTCGGACTAGTGTGGTGCTGAGGGATCACCCACTACATTCAGATTCTGATCCCTGAGGTGGTTTGTTGCACTGTAATCAGTGCGTTCTCCTCACCTCTCTCTCTCAGAAATAGTGCTGCAAGATTCGAATGGAACCACACCTGACTTCAATAATACTGACATTTTACCACGTCTGATTCATGGTATGCTGTAAGAATTACTATTACATATAATCTGTAACACTGAGAGACAGAGATTTAGAATGTGACGGGTCTTTTACGTGTGTCACAGACTTTGACATTTTGAATGATTTCAATATCACTGAAACCGGTGACACAGATCCTGGGCTTTTTTTGGGTTGGTAAACAGTAATAATTCCTACTAAATGGCATTAAAAGTTTATGTTCAGATAAGATGACAGCATTAAAAATCACACCTTCATTATAAATTAATACATTCTTGTAAAAGTGTAAAAGTGCTGTAAAGGTGTCATTCAATTTTGAGTTGCAGTGATGTATTTTTGTGTGTGTGTGGGGGGGAGGGGTGGGGAGGCACAGACTGTATTGTGGTCTCACACCTCTGGGGTTGGGGCTTCATGTACTCCTGTTTGTTAAGTCATCTGAGTGCTGTACGGCTTGGGCCTGAGCCACCAACAATGTCAGCTGAGAGAGACATTACAGTTTCTGCTGGACTAGCCAAGTATTCACAAAGACATGTGGCTATAACACAAAAATAGTAAAGTTTCTATAGTTGCTATTTTTATTCCAGGTTGGGGGATCCAAACTTGACAAACTGAAACCATGACAGCAAAACAATGTCACCGGTGCGGTCAGATGCAAAAAAACACCTGCATATTTGCCTTTCGACTGGGGGAAAATGAAACCAAAACAACGATTTACTCTTGTTTCAAATATCAAACAGTGACCCCAATCCATCCATAGAAACGTGGTCAAGGTTAGAGCACCAGCCGGAATATGTACATTTAGTCAGTCAGGCCCGACCCTACAACCCCACTTCGAGAAAATGTTGGAAAGCTGTGTAAAATGTAAATTAAAACAGAATGCAATGATTTGCAAATAATATCGATTTGAATTTGATGCCAGTAAGACATTTTAAAAATCTTGGGACGCGGGAAACAAAAGACTGAAAAAGTTGTGTAATGCTAAAACAAAACAACTTCTTGAATATCTCACAACTAATTAGGTTAATTGGCAAAAGGTCAGTAAGATTGGGTATCAAAAGAGTCTTCCAGAGTCTTTGTGCAGTGAATATGGGGAGATGTTCATCACTCTGTGAAAGTCTGTGTGGGCAAATAGAGCAACAATTTAAGAATTATGTTTCTCAATGAAATATTGTAGCGAATTTGGGAAATTCCATCATCTATGGTACATAATATCAGTAAAAGATTCAGAGAATCTGGAGAAATCTCTGTATGCAAAGGACAACGCTGAAATGCAATAGTGGATAGCCGTCATCTTTGGGTCCTTGGGCAGCACTGTACTAAAAACAGACATGATTCTATAGCAGAAATCACCACTTGGGCTCAGGAACACTTCCAAAAACCATTGTCTGTGAGCACAGTTCGTTGCTGCAAGATGAAACTCTACCATGCAAAGTAGAAACCAAATTTAAACATGATCAAGAAACACTGCTGAATTATCTGTATGATGAATCAAATTTCAAATTATTTTTGTAAATTATGGACACTGCAACAACCAGGCTAAATAGGAGAGGGACCATCCAGCTTGTTATTAGCAGACAGTTCAAAGGAAGGCATCTGTGATGGTATGGGGGTGCATTAGTGCCGATGGCTTGGGTAGCTTGCACATCTGGGAAGGCACCATTAATGCTGAATGATATATATATATATATACACACACACACACACACACACACGCACACACACACACACACATATAGGTTTTGGAGCAACATATGCTGCCATCTAGACAACATCTTTTTCAGAGAAGGCCTTCTACAGTACATTTCTGCAAGACATTGCCAAGTCATATTCTGTGTGTTACAACAGCCAGGTTCCGTAGTAGAAGAGTCCAGGTGCTAGACTGGCCTGCCTGCAGTTCAGATCTGTCACCCACTGAAAATATTTGCTGCATCATGAGATGAAAAATATGACAAAGGAGATACTTGGCTGGTGCAGCATAAACTGTAATGTCCCTCTCAGCTGACTGTTGAGCAGTTGGAATCCTATATCAGACAAGAATGGGACAACATTTCATTTTCAAAACTCCAGCAACTGGTCTCCTCAGCTCCCAAACATTTACAGTGCTGTTAAAAGAAGAGGTGATGCAACACAGTGGTAAACATGCCTCTGTCCCATCTTTTTTTGAAATGTATTGGTGGCATCAAATTTAAATTGAGGATTTAAATTTGTCATAAAACGACAAAATTTCTTAGTGTCAACATTTGATTTGTAGTCTTAGTTGTTTTTTCAGTAAAATACTGTATGGGTTTATATGATTTGTAAATCATTGCATTCAGTTTTTCTTTACATTTTACACACCAATCTAACTTTTTTGGAAACAGGGTTGTACATTCATGAACTGAAAGCTGATTTATATGTCATCAGTAGCCAGATTTCAAATTTTAAATGCATTAAATATACACTAAATACAAGAAAGCAGTACACGGGCTATAGCACAAATGTATAAAATAGTCTGCAGTGGTAATTACAGAAAAGAAGGAAGATTGAAATTACGTTTGTTTTTCTTAAAGAGGATTTCATTCAAGTGTGTTTATTATTAAAAGCTTTTTGATGGTATTGAGTTTGTATTGGGTTGGACTACAAATGTGGTTTGCGCTCTGGTGTGCTGTAGTGTTAGCTGTACTAGTAAATCAACTAGTTACCTGCTGTGGACTAGTCCAGCTCTTCATATAATCCTATGGACTGTTTAACAGCAGGTAACAGGACGGTGTCTGGGGGGGGCTGCAGCACAATGTCAGACTATAACTTAAATGGATGAAAATGGGTCACTGTAAAGCCCTTTCTGCCCTGAATCCTGCAGAGGTTCTGGTTTGACTGCACATAGTAGATAGTGGACGGATGGATGGATGGATGGATGATGGATTGTAGGAAGGATGGACAGTCGGGTGTTTTCACCAGTCACTCCACATTGCTGGTATTTTTTTCAGACATCCTTACACACTGGTAAGGCACCCTCACTGTGTTTGGTCTTTAGGCATTCTTGTCAAATTCTTGCCCTTCATGTGATCAAGGATGCCTTCTCAGACACTGAAATGCTGACTGGTATTTTGCCCATTTGTCTCAGGAATAACGATGCTGTATTCGAATGGGACCACACCTGACTCCAATAACACCAAGACATTACCACTTGTGACTCCAGGTATCCTGTAATAATTACTTTTAAATAGAATCTGTAACACTGATAGACCGGCACTTGTAATCTGACTGGTGATTTGCATGTGTGTTTCAAACATAGTAATGTACAATTCGAATGAGACCACACCTGTCTACAATGGTACTGAACCCCTAAACACAACCACTTGGATTCCCCCCTCGACTCCTGTGCCTCTAGGTAAGCTGTGATCATTCCTATTAAATTGGGTTATTGTTCCAGCAATACAAATACCCTCAATATGTATGAATTCAAAAGGGACTGTGACTAATACTTACTAATAGTTTAACAGTGTAATTTAATTGTGATCATTTGTGTGGGTGCTGTGGTGGCCCAGGAGACACCATTGTCGCCTCCCTGCTCCAATGTCGGGGATTTGAGTCCCCCCTTCACCACCTGCATGTGTGCAGTTTGCATGTCTTCATTGTGTGGATGGGTTTCCACCACGTGCTCTGCTATCCTCCCACAGATGTGCACTTACGGGGACTGCTCTCACCATGACTGTGTGTTTATCCTCTGATGGACCGACGTCCCATCTAGGGTCTTCCCCTGCCATGTGGGACCTGGGGTAGGCTCCAAACCCCCTGTTACTCAGAGCAGGACGAATTAAATTATTATATTTTTTTAAAGAATATTCAGGGAGCTGCAGGCAAGACCCTCCCATGTGCTGTATGTCATACGACCTGAGCTGCTACAGGGGCTGCTACTGTGACGTAGGGTGTCTGAGACGCAGGGACTGCTGTCCCGACTTCAAAGAGACCTGTGTGACAGGTACAGCCACAGAGCCTTTGTCTTAATAACCCTCTGTCGATGTCTTCGCAGACAGATCCTTCGGTCTGCTGAATATGAGATTGCTTTTGGTTAACAATCTCATGATTAAGTTATTTAAAACATTTTTAAATGCTTTGATGCCCTCTTCCCTGCCCATTACAGCCTGACGTCAACAGTTTCCTCTGTCTTCAGGTTTTCCGAATGAAACGACCAACCTGCCCACCAATGGCACCAACATCACCAGCTCTGGGGGCTTCAATGGCAGCTCGCCGTTTCCCATCTGGTCCCTCTCAGGTGGGTCACTGTCCTGACTCCATAGCTCTGGACTTTGTGTAAAAAAACACGGGCTGTTCAGGCTCTAAAGTTCAGAGAACATTTAACATGTGAAACAGACCTTTAGCCAAAGGGGCAGTTTAACGCTTATCGCTGGATGTTTCAGTTGGCTTGGGTACCCCGATCAAGGACAGGGAATGAGGAATTGATGCTGAGCACTTATTGGAAAAGGGACAAAACCCCTAAATATTGTTGAAAATATGTGCAATCCTCCATGATGGCTTGGTGCCCCATCCTGGGTTTTTCCCTGCCTTGCGCCCGTAGCCTCTAGGACAGGCTTCAGACCCCCGTGAACCTGGACAGGACAAGTGAATACAGCAAATGGATGGAAGTGCAGTCCTCATATCTACATTAAGAGCAGAAGCTTTAAAAATGTTTTATTTATAGATTTTTTTCCCATCGCAGGCAGCTGCAAATCACCACAACCCATGTGCTGCTCTTGGGGTGACTATAGCTGTTACAGGGGGTGTTTCTGCGAGAAGTTGTGCAGGTATTACAGAGACTGCTGCCCCGACTACATTTCCACCTGCACTGGTAAGAGCTCATATGTTCCTCAGCCATCATCACCATTGACAAATCAGCCCCTTCTGAGATCTGCCGAGACTCAGTGGCGTTTAAACACGACGTGGTGGGTTTGCCGATGGGTGGTGAAATAGACTCTCTCTTTTCCTAGCGACGGTGTTGCTCAACTTGAATGTTAGGCTCTTGGTTCCGATTACCGCGAGCGAGTCTGAAATACAGTCGGCGCTTTACATGGTGAGTACTGTGCCCGCTCCGCGTGTGCGCGTTTCTGTGAGCAGTCCTTTGTGTCCGATGTGACAAAACACATCCACAATGTGACGTGAGGGACGTGGTAGTACCACATCGCCCCCTGCTGACGCTTATACTTCTGCCACAGGGCGCCTCTCAGCTTGATCAGTTCTTACGGAACCGCTACTTCTTCTACTGGTACTACAACAACTACAACGTCTTTGGTGTGAGGGTCAGGAGGATTACGAGGAAGCCCTGAACGACCCAGGTCCACAGGCTTGCTAGCCGCCAACACGGATGTCAGCTGCAAATATTGTAGGCTAAAATCAGCCCTTTTTTTTGGATGATTTTGACAATGATTTTGACGATGATTTCCTACCTCTATCACCCTGCTGTTCACAAACTCATTTTAGATTCCCAGGAAACAAAAATAATAAAGTAAATAAATGGGCATGATAAACTACAATATTAAAATAATGAGCTTGGTATCCATACATTTACTTGCTTCTTAGCTTTATTTAGCACTTAGCATGACTGGGGGCCAGCTGGTCCTCTGTTATATGGACATGAACTGACACGAATGAGATGTCTGGCAATCAATAATTACCCTCAATAAAAAAAGTAAAAAAAATAAAAATAATTACCCTCAATGATTGAGGACCCCATTTTTCCATCCTAAAACATCAAGCAAAATAAATGATATGCAAATTAACTTCTTTTTGCCACATGCCACTGACTTTGTAATAAATCCAATATAAATAAATAATGCATATAAATCCATTTCCTTGGATTTTCTTTAAGTTAAGAAAGGGGATGAAGGGGAAAGCCTCCCTGGGAAAGTGTATGCAGGGGTACTGGAGAGGAGGATCCAGCCGGTGGTCAAACCTCGGATCCTGGAGGAACAATGCGGATTCTGTCCTGACCGCAGAACACTGGACCAGCACTTCACCCTCACAAGGATACTGGAGGGTTCATGGGAGTTTGCCCAACCAATCTACATGTGCTTTGTGGACTTGGAAAGGGCATAAGGGGGGTGCTGTGGGTGGTGCTCCAGGAGTATGGGGTATTGGGTCTGTTGTGGCAGGCCATCAGGTCCCTGTGCAAAAAGAGCAAGAGTTTGGTTCACATTGCTAGCAGTACATCAGACTTCCAGTGGGTGCTGGAGTCCGCCAGGGCTGCCCTTTGTCACCAATTCTGTTCACAACTTTTAAGGACAGAATTTCTATGTGTAGCCAATGGGTGGAGGTTTGAGGGCCTCAGGATCACGTCTTTGCTTTTTGCGGATGATGAGGTCTTGTTGGCATCATCGACTGGTGACCTGCAGCATGCACTGGGGTGGTTTGCAGCTGAGTGTGGGGCGGACAGGTTGCGGATCAGTACCTCCAAGTTGGAGACCATGGTACTCAGCCATAAAAGGGTGGAGTGCTCTCTCCGGGTCGGGGAGGGGGGTCCGTCCCCAAGTGGAGGAGTTCAAGCATGTCAGGGTCTTGTTCACGAGTGAGGGAAGGATGGTCGACAGGCGGAGTGGTGCGGCGTCCACAGTGATGCGGGCGCTGCATCGGTCTGTCATGGTGAAGATAGATAAGATAAGATAAGATAAGATAAGATAAGATAAGATAAGATAAGATAAGATAATCCTTTATTAATTCCACAAGTGAGAAATTTGCATTGTTACGCCAGAAAGTGGAAAGTACAAGAATAGAGCAGCAAAAATAAAAAACAATAGGATAAAAACTATATATGTACAAGTGGAAATGTATAAATATAAATATATGTACAACATTGTGGAATTGCACTCAAGAAATATTGTACATAAGAAAGACATAAGAAAAAGACTCTGGTGTATTGGATGTGTGTTTTGTTAGTCTATGTGTGTGTGGTCTTCAAGGAAGAATAAGGAGCTGAGCCAAAAGGCAAAGCTCTGGATTTACCAGTCGATCTACGTTCCTACCCTCACCTATGGTCATGAGCTGTGGGTAGTGACCGAAAGAACGAGGTCGCGAGTACAAGCGGCCGAAATGAGTTTCCTCCGCATGGTGGCTGGGCTCTCCCTTAGAGATTGGGCTGAGGAGCTTGGTCATTCGCAATGGCTCCGCATTGAGAGGAGCCAGATGATGTGGTCAGGATGCCTCCTGGACGCCTCCCTGGTGAGGTGTTCCGGGCATGTCCCACTGGAACAGAGGCGGGACCAGCGTGGTGGCCGTGGGTGGCACGGACTCCCCCTAGAATCTAGGTGGCCACCCCCGTGTGCCCCCCCCCCCACACAAAAAAGTATTTGTCATAACAATTTAACTAACTTGTTGGTCAAGCATACTGAACTACTGTATGCATGCAGTTTAATGCATGACGTAGCCTAATACAGAAGAGAAGGAGCTACAACTGCACGTAAGTTGACAGTGACGTAATTGGACACAAGTTATTTGGTGGAATTTTTCATTCTGTGCAACAGAGATGTACTGGAAACGTAAAATCACACGTAAGTAAACTGAATGTGCTAATGTTTGTAGTCTTTAACGTCAAAGGTCATAGGAAGCTAATTTAGGAGTAATTAATTTAGGACTAATTAATCATCTAATATTGTTTAAGACCGCCCTGCCTTAGGGTAGGTAAAGCCTGCATGTTAGTTAGTAATAGCAAACCAGGTTAAATTCAGAGAACTAGCATTATGTTCCTGATGAATTAGCCAATGTTTCCCTGATGGTGAACTCACCAGGCAAAGCTGACATGTTAGAAAACTAAAAAGTCAGTAGCACCGGAGTGTTCCATGCACTGTATGCCTAATCAATGATAAACATCCTGGCCAAACCAATCATTCGTCCAGTCAATTAGCCTCTCGACTTTGCTAATACAACCACAGGTATGTAAAGATAATAGTTATAGAAAAAACAGGCAAAATACGGTATTAAATGACAAACCCATGTAGCTACTAGGTTGTCATCAATAAGCGTGCATGTTAATACACATTGTTCATATGTGAATTTTAATAACACTAAATCACTATCCATATAAAGCAGGCAATATTTGAAGAAAACCAAGGTAGCAACAGAAGCAGGAGGTAGTGAAAGGCATCTTAGGGAGAATGAACACTGAAATCAAGGTATGTGACTGGGTGTATGCAGAGTGGGGAATGTTGAAACTAGTAACCTATAGCAGGAGAAGATCTATATTATCTATACTGTTAATTTTACCATATTGGTGGCTACTTTTCTTTAATGTGCAGCATACAGAACATTTTCCTATCTGTTTGTAACGTTTGGATGGCACCTAAAATATAGTTTAACTATATAATGACTTGGATTAAGACATTTTGAATGACTATATCTACTTAGGAACTTTAATTAGTGAGGAATCAGGCAATGAGGAAGCCCCACCACGTGCTACTCAGCATTCAGCAAGTAAAGTATATTTACTTTAACAGTATATGTTCTGTACAGACAAAAAAAGTCTGTCTAAACTAATGTATAATGTTTTGATTTCTTTATGTGACCAGACACTTCACATGGTAAAAAATCTGCAGATTTGAAGAGTATCAGCAGCAGTGATGCTGAAGAGGCTCCACATTCTTCAGTTCCATCCAAACCACATGGCATTTAACAACTAATTTTACTTTAAAAATAATAAAGAAAGCATGTACATACATTAATGACTTAGTGTATTACCAAATTAGGAGACCCAGCTTTAGTCAAAAACTCTTTGTAATGTGGAATTTAACATAGCTGCTGTTGTGACTTAATGCACAGTATGTTACAATTTGACAACTGTGTATCTCTCATTTTAAA
>JAODKC010000082.1:24608514-24618796 GCA_026777985.1 Mormyrops attenuatus
AGACCTAAACAGCCACAAACACAACCCACCCTACCAGCACTGTTTGAACAACAGTGGAAATTCAGCGCCAAATCACCGGAGGCACCAATTTATTAGGTCTGTTTTTTCATTGTATTGTCTTGCTTTTTATTTTTTTTGGTGGTGTTCGGACTTTGTTAAAAAAAAAAAAGTTCCTGTGTTTGTTTTTTCTCTCCCTGTAGTATACACCTTTGTGCAAATTAATTGAAACAAGCTGCCACACAGACATGCATGCAGTAGGGCGGGACCTGCTGGTTTGCACAGCCAACAGGGCAGAGAGGTCGCTGAGGATGGACAGACGGGCAGGCCTGCGGTGGTGGGGTTACAGCTGGGTGGTATGACTGTTTCAGCCATCCATATATGTTTCAGGTGAATGCTCTGGGGGCCGGGCGCCTCTCTGCGCCCCCCCCCCCCAAGTCGGAAAACATGATATGGTTAATTGGAGTTACCAAATCCCCCATAGGCGTGAATGGTGTGTGTGCCCTACAATAGATCCTTGTCCCACCCTTGGTCAATTTTTATCAATCCTCCAGACCCAAGGCGATAAGTATGAATTAGTGTGACTGGAACTTCTGTCTCCACTGTGATCAGTCTGTCTGCCAGGGTTGCCAAATCTGTCACCCATCTAGCCTGACTCTCTCACTCCTGCAACAAATCTTACGACAAATCTGTAGGCCTAAAATTAGCTACATCAAAAGCGTTGTGGAGCTTTGCAAACCCTACAGACTATTTACAAGATAATAAAAGTGTTACATGCATGTAAATGCGTGTGCAGACTTGTCTCGAAAATCTCACTCCAGCCAGCTGAGCAGAGTTTGCGCCCCTGGTCTACATATAGATGTGAAGACTTCTTTCAATGAATTTGCAAATGGGTGTATTCCTAGCAGACCAGATGTAATCAGAGCTGAACAACTCCCCCTGCTAGACACAGAGCGATGTGTCATCTTTGCCCATGGGGCTGGGAAACTGAAATGCATAAGTACCCAATTTATGTTCATGTTCTGCTGGTCAGACAAAGACAGGTTATCTATGGCAGTTCAAACTGCCTATCGCTGCCATGGCCTCTACCTCCACCCACAGCATAAACAGGGCTATCTTTTGGTCTTTGGATGAAGACAACCCCAGCATAAATGCTATAGCCTAAATTATAAGGTCAATAAGATTAATCTTCGATTCCTGTGAATGTTAAAGTTGTGTAAGGTAATGCTTGATTGTACGTTTCTTGCACCCAGTGTCCCTTTAAAACACTCAACTGCGAATGCCGACACACTTCCTGTGTCAAACCATATTTGCAAGTGATATAATGTGCGACGTTCGCCGCGCCTCATAACTAAAGACACTTAAGTCGTGACGGCGCACGTTGCCTGAGTACGATCGGAACGGAACTGAACCGATACGCTCTGCGTGTTTTTATGCGGCACATTTATGCGGTGGATGTCCGCCTTAGAATAACTGGCACAGCATTCGGTGCTGCTTTGGAGTCACTGGGTCACTGTCAGTCCATTCGCGGGCGTGCGCTTGGATGCCGCGCTGCTTCTGCATGATGGGTGACGGGGTGGACGTCCCGGTCTATCACGGAAACCTCAGCAAGAGAGATTGTGAGGAGCTACTGGGCAAGACTGGGCTGGATGGGGCTTTTTTGATCCGGGACAGCGAGACCATCCAGGGGGCCATGTGCCTCTGCGTGTAGTAAGTACTGCCGTCTGAGCTCTTGCAGGTCACTCATGTTTCATATTCCGCAAATAAGTATTAAATCGCGGGGCTACACACTTTGTTTTGATTGTTGCACAGCTTGAGTTTATTTCACCGAAACGAGAATCTCTCGGGATCCTTCTAATGATACAACAGCTGCCCCCTGTGAAATAAATTGAATGAAAAAAAAAAAAAATCTACCAGCAGGGTGCTAATTAAGAATTGTAGGATATTTCCTTAGCAAGGCAATGCATCGTGAGCTGTGTCTGGGGCAGAGCGGAACACACCTGAGCCGCAGGTAGATTTTTAGTTAGCCTATTTAGTTATAATAATAATAATAATAATTATTATTATTATTTTATGCATTTCCAAAACGAGGTTTAACGCACATCACGCAGCAATTTCCCGTTCGGCGTAGTGCTGTTATGCGTCTATTTCTGGACATGAGCCGGTCTGTGCGTGGGAAATGGGAGTGTTATTGGGCGCTTTTTCACCGCACCAGGTACCGTACCTGTGGTACTTCAAGGTGCTGGTTGTTCACTGGCGTAAAAACCGGTACCGGCACTGAATGACATCTCAGCGCGAGGCGAACTTTTTAATAGTGAATGCGGAACATGGCTGTAGCCTATATTATTATATAGGGCTGGCAGACGTGCGATATTAAAATCAACCTGTCATGTTACGCACATCCAGTACTTAGATCAATAGTCAGCTAGATTAAGATGAGGCTTTTTCTTGCTTTCAGTTCTGTATACGGACATTACAGCGCAGGGAATTTACGTTTCGCTACAACATTATTACTTTGTCATAGGAAAAAATACCACGTTTTGCGATTTTAATTTTTATTACTTTTCAAGATTATCTAGTATATGTTTAAAAAAATGTTTAAAGTTGACCTCCGATGCTTTTGCACGACAGCTACAAGCGTTCTCTGAGACAGTCATAATCATTTTCATCCCTGCTGTTTAAATAACTCCTAGACGGGTTTATGAGAAACTAATGAGAAATTAGTCAATATTTATTACAAAATCACATCGCAATACTTAGAAATTTTCCAATACCGTGCTGTCCTAGTATATTACACAAAATACTTTATTTCTTTTTATGGTATCCTGATCTCTGGTTCTTCTGTCCATGAAGCAGGATTTCTGGGTTTGCTGGGTTTAGCTTAGCTAGAAGTTGGGTCTCTTAATTTATCCACGCATCTATTCTTCTTCTTCTTATTATTATTATTATTATTATTATTGCCTCATTTATCTTTGTTTTCTGAGTTCGTAACTGTTTTCAAGACGGCGGTTGTATTGTATTTCAGAGGCAGGCTATTTGCATAACCGTTCGACAAAGAAAGCGTTTCAAATCCCACCCCAAAGTACCGAAGTACCAAAAAAGTACCCCACTGGCACTTTTGGTACTGGAACTTTTGGTAAGGCTGTTTTGGTAACCCTGACTGAATGGTCAATTGAGCGTTTCCTTTCTGGTGTCAGAAGCTGATATGCCGGTCCTGGATCAATCATATGTTTGGCACAGTCATGTTTTGTCGTGTTTCCTTTTGCATTTTAATGGGTGCAATAAACGTTTAAATTTAAGATTTTTTTTTTTTTTTACAAAAAATCATAATCTCAATTCTAAGCAAAAGAATCGAGATTCACAGTTTTTTTTTTTCAGAATCGTGCAGCCCTAAGTGTCATTCGTCAGTTGGAATTGCTCACACACAGTACTGGACTGGCTGTCTGGCATCCCTATAGGCCTCTATAATGGGAGGGGTGATAAATACGTGGGCACCCCTGCTGAAAAAAATCAAATCTGCCATTTCCACAAATACAACATTGAAGTGCTTCTTTTCATATGTCCCATCTTGCTCTCCTTTGAGACACACAAACGACTGAGAGTGAAGCTTGGGGTCTGAGCATAGGGTCAGACCATTTTTCTTGTACCCTGGGGGACTTTGGGAGGTTAAGGGCCTTGCTCACAGGCCCAGTGGACATGCAATTGTCCTGCTGAGGCTCAAACTAACAACTTTCTGATCACAGGCACAGACCTGCTGATCCATGCACCCCCCACCCCACCCAATCAAAATGATAAAATGAAATATGGAACATTTTATTTTCTAAGTGGGACCATAATTGAGGCATGGTGCAGTGTAAATATAAGTGGCCCCTGATGGCCCAAGTCGAAATGCACCAGTGTATGGCCGATGGATATGTGGCTCGCCAAAATTTTACTGTGAATTTGGTCCTTGTTTGAACATGCTGATATGTAATTTACACTATGCTTATAAATTATAATTAAGTGTAATTAATTAATTTAAAAAACCATAACTATAAAACCACTGTGAAATGAAGGGCCACCAGCTTGATATCCCATGTGAGCGAGACTGCTTCAGTCCTGAATATTACCTTTACTGGGTCTCAAACTACTATCAAAATAAAACCCCCAATTTTAGATTTATAACTAAAATGTAAATGCTTCTTGTTATGCAAGCGATGTTTTAGATGAATATAGAGTAGACTGTTGGGGGCTGAAGCCGATTCACTGAACAAACTGTTCAGGTTTGCAGGCCCTCTGACGCTGTCATTCTGTTTCTTGTCCTGGTTCCTTGTGGGTAACACTGCTCTGTGTGTGATCTCCACAAGAGCTTCTCGTCCTTTGTCGTTTTGCATAAGTATCGCATTTTGATGATGGTTTTTGGTGATGAGGGCAAGAGAGGCTGCAGGCCACACACATACAGAAAACGCACATGGGTCGCACACAGGACACACATACAGAAAATGCACATGGTTTGCACACACAACACGCATCCAAAATACAGAAAATGCACATGGCTGACACACAGGACACACATACAGAAAATGCACATGGTTTGCACACACGACACGCATACAAAATACAGAAAATGCACATGGCTGACACACAGGACACACATACAGAAAATGCACGTGACTCACACACAGGACACAGATACAGAAAACACACACGTCTTGCACACAGCAACGGAAAATGCAGCTGTTTAAAATCTTATTGGTTCAAATGAAGGAATCTTCTTTGAGCTTGTTTTAAATTCTTTTCTTTAACTTTAGTTCTTGCATACATTTGCTACAGCTTGTCTCTCTTGCTCTTTGGTAATTGTGTCTCGTTTCTGCCCTTATTGCTTAAACTTGCTTTATTCACGACGTGTCTGTGTTTCTAATGGAAAGTACATTTTGCAATTGACCGTCTCTAAGGATCTGGACACTAACTACGTGCATGTGTGCATCTCTGCAGCAAGAAGAAGGTTGTATACACCTACCGGATACATCAGACTCACGACAGACTTTACACCCTGCAAGTAAGTTCAGCTGTGTGGTGGTCTTGGTTGCGGCCTTCGCTGGGTGAGAACATCCGCAAGAGGTAGAGGAGCTGAAAATCACATCAGAAATGTCAGGCTGAGAGAGCGGACGGTCGTGTACGGTCCCACGATGGCATGTCACACCAGGTTACAAAGCAGTAAGCTGAAGCCAGGTCTGATAGGCACCGGTGACATGGTGACATGCCCTTCCTGTAGGATGATACGTACTCCTAGAATCCTGAAACGCAGTGCAAGCGGGATTAGGAATGATGATGTGTTTAATGTGAGTCAAGTATATGTCACACACAGAGGACAAACATAAACGGACATGGCTCATACAGGATACACATACAGAAAACGCACACGGCTCTCACACAGGACACACATACAGAAAACGCACAGGGCTCGCACACAGGACACACATACAGAAAACGCACAGGGCTTGCACAGAGTACACACAGAAAATGCACATCGCTCGCACACAGGACACACATACAGAACTCACCTGGCTTGCACACAGCCACGGAACATGCGACTGTTTAAAATCTTGTCGGTTCAAATGAAGGAATCTGCTTTGAGCTTGTTTTAAATTAATTTCTTTAAATTCAGTTCTTTCTTTCATTTGTCTCACTTGCTCTGTTAGTTGTCTCTTGTTTCTGGCCCTGTCTCTTAAACTGGCTTTGTTCATGACGTCTCTGTGTTTCTAATGGAAGGCGCTTTGGCTGAATGCTGAAGTCATCTAGCTCTTCCCACCAAAGCAAACTGAACGATGTGCCTTCCTTAGACTTCCCCTGGCGTGAAGGAGAGGTTCTTCAAGACATTGGAAGACCTAATCAAGTCCTACAGGAAGAAGAACCAGGGCCTGGCCTCGAGATTACGGCACCCCGTCAGGCCAGAGTCACTCCCTGCTGGTCCCAGCTGGCAAGACGACAGTCAGGACTATGAAAGCAAGTATTTCTCTCTACCTACATCCTGATCTCAATCATTCCTCCATCTATTTATTTGTCTATTACATAATTATTTAATTTCCCCATACTTCCATTACTGTGTCTAAGGGCGCTTTCCCACTGCACCAGGTACTGTACCGTACTTTTGGTACTTCAAAGTGTTGGTTTTCCACTGGCGTAAAAATGACCAGTTCTGAATGACATCACAATGCGAGGCGGAGTATTTTGTACAGAATTGGAAAAATGACAATAGTATATTTTAGGATTGGATAATTTGATATTAATACCAACATCGCATGTTATGCACATGCAATTCTTACATCGCTAGTCAGCTAGATTAAGATCAGGCTTTTTCATAGCTTCATACTATCCAGACATTATACAGCAGGGGGGTTTAAGTTTCACTAAGACATTTTTATTCTCTCATAGGAAAAAAACTTAGAAAGCTTTGCTATGTCAGTCATTGTTCCTGTTCAAGATTATCTAATACATGTTTTTAAAAAATCACTTTAAAGTTTTCCTCTGCTGCTTTTGCACGAGTGCTGCATGCGTCCTCCAAGACAGTCATAATCAGTTTCATCCTTGCTGTTTAATCAAATCACTCCTAGGTGGTTTTATGAGAAATTTATGTCATTAAACTCCTTTTTTGCTTTATAAATACCCCAGTATTTATTACAACAAAATCTCATTGCGATATTTGGAAAATGTGCAATACTGTGCTGCTATAGTATATTATACAAAATACTTGGTTTCCTGTCATGCCGTCCTGACCTGGTTGTATCTGATCTTCTGACCAGATACCAGGTGAAGCTTGGGTCTCCTCATTTACCCACACATCTATTCTTATTACTTTTGTTTTTTTACTTTGTTCATCATTCTTTTCTGAGTTCATAATTTGTTTCAAGATGGCAGTTGTATTGCGTTTCAGAGGTAGGCTATTTGCAAAATCAATTCACAAAGAAACCATTTATAAGTTCCACTCTGACATTCCGAAGTACCAAAAAAGTATCCCAGCTGGTTTGGTACTTTAGGTACTGGAACTTTTGATACTGGTACTCGACTGGTAGTCAGTGTGAAAAGTACTGAAAGTACTGTACTTTTAGTATGGTGACTGGTGCAGTATCTTCTTACTGTACCCTTCCATTTTCCTAGATTAGCCTGGCAGATAATTAGGCCAGAGACTGCATTCCCCCACACGGTGTCACATATGACAGCCGTCTGACTCTGACTTTCACTTTCCCTGTGCAACTAATTTCCTGATTGTGCCACACACGTTTTCACACGTCCCACACTGAAGCACACACTGCTAACATGCAAGCTGACGCCTCCCAGGTCGCTCTCGTGAACCTGCCCAGAGGAGCTTCCTGCGGCACCCAGGTTGATGTAAAAAGCCTAACATGTTCCCCCTTTACTCGCAGATGTGGTGGACAGTTCGGAGTACGTCATCGTCCTGCCATCCTGAGCAAATCCCCTCGCACCTGTGCTGGTGGATCTGGTATCTGGTAACTTCTACCAGAGTAACTCTGGACTTTAAGTTTCATTTTGTACCAGACTGGACTGAGATTGAAAGCAAGGACTGAGCTGAGGATATATGCGTATCCCTGGAGGACAGTTTTAAAAGCTTCACCTGTGCCATTTTTTCGTTTAGTTGAAGACCTTTTAATCAATGTACATTACCATAATCCCTACTATAATGGCAACACCTGCTATCTTACAGTTTTATTGTATTAATGTTTTCTTCAGTGTTGCTTATGACCCACACATAGCGTAGGATATCACCTCTCAATGAAGACGTGTGCCTCTCATAATGTTATTTGCTGGAATTTGTTTTGTGTTTCATACCAGTTATAGGATTTCTGCTACACTTATTCATGGGCTATTTAGGGTGTTTTTTTTATTGTAACATAGTTGTTCTGTGTAGTGCATTCAGCAAGAATTTAAAGGGTTGTTGTTTGGAGATTAAATTTACTTAAGAAGAATTCAATAAAAACAGCACTTGAATTGATATTGGTAATGTCTACATTGATGGTACACACATTGTGGCATGCCCAGGGACAGGCACAAACATCACACAGACACAGGCACAAATACACATACACAGGCACCACACATACACAGGCACAAACACCACACAGACACAGGCACAAACATCACACAGACACAGGCACAAACACACATACACAGGCACAAACATCACACAGACACAGGCACAAACACACATACACAAACACCACACAGACACAGGCACAAACATCACACAGACACAGGCACAAACACACATACACAGGCACAAACACACATACACAGGCACAAACACCACACAGACACAGGCACAGGCAGAAACACCACACAGGCACAAACACAAACACCACACAGGCACAGGCACAGACACCACACAGGCACAGGCACAGACACCACACAGGCACAGACACCACAGACGTGATTTAGTAATTGATGGCTAGAGAAACAGTTTAGTTTCATCACAGAGGGACTGGTCTTGGGTAGTGCTGCAGACTCTGTACCTGAGGGCTGTAATGAGAATAACAGTAGAAGCAGTAGTGCTTTCAGGGTCTGTATGTGATGCTTATTATGTAATCAGTGTAATAGCAGAGGGAGTAGTGGTCAGTGCACTGGACTGAAGGCTGTAACATAACGAGTATCATGGATAAATTTTATAAAGATGTTGCTCTGTCCTGATGGTAGTACAGTCAGTAAGCAATATCAAAATGTCCTAGTGGGATGGCCTTGTAACCTCCAACGCTGTCAGACATCCTTTCCACTCTGTGCTCGATCAACACACACATCATACACTCACTTTGCCCTTTTGGTGGGACGGTTTTTCCATTTTAAATAATGTTGCTGCTGATGTCACTGTTCCCATGACTCATTGAGACACGCCTCATGGAGCGAGCGCTGAGGAACGGCTTGGGGCCCCTGTGTTTCCACATTAATGTTTAGCTGGTGCCTCTTGAGGAGAGTGGCCGTCTAGCATGGTGACATGAATCATAGGTACTGAAATGGAGGAGGAAGAGCTCTGAGCTGCTGAGCGGAGATACAGGGCCGTCTTAGCGTGCATCTGACCGGTGGAAAGAGTGAGTTTCTATTTGCGGTGGTGGTGACGGTGGTGAGGGGGGCTGGGAGAGTGGAGACAAGCAGCAAACCACACACCAAGTAGAAGAAGCGTCTATCTAGTCAGCTTCCTGACCCCCGCTAACAAAGACTACATATAAGCTAAAACCAGGAAAAAGACATTAATGAGGTGTCCACTCCTGCACCTGCTTCAGCAATCCCATGGAATCCCTGCAGGCTCCCCATTGGCCATGGCTGTGCACCGCTAGGTTGTTGGCTCACATTGCAGTGAACACGTGAGCCAGGCTTCTACAGTTGTTTGTGTTCGGTGCCCTGTTCCTGTTGTCACACCAGCAGCCTGCGGCTAATAAAGAGCTGCCTCAGCCACCAAGCCCTTTCATTTCTGTGGTTACAGGCCCCCCTGCACGACCTGAAAGTCACCTTAGGAAAAGCATGTCGCTGCAAAGCAGTAAAAGGCTGAAAGAGATAAAGGACCCAGCTGGTTCAGTGTGGGGGCCAAATGGGGGTGGCAGTGGTAAAAGTTGGGGGTGTGTATATATATATATTTTTTTTTTAAACCTGACACACACATTTATGAGTGACACTTGGGGTCTGAGTGCAGATCAGCCCATTCATGTGGTGCCCTTAGAGCATTTCAGGGGATCAGGGCCTTGCTGAAGGGCCCAATGGAAATGCGAGTATATTCTGCTGAGCCTGGGGCTCGATCTAGTGACCTTCCAATCACAGGCACAGCTGGCTAACCGGCTGAGCAACACGCTGCCCCAGTACACAGCAATCCTTTGGTTTTTGCAGCCCGTGTCTATCTTTCTATGAATTGCACAATTTTGGGGGTCAGAGCTGAGAGTTTTGCTCAAGGGCCCAACAGTGAGACGAATGCTGTGCTAATAATACTGTACTAATAATATTGTGCCGGGCACAGGGTGCAGATCACTGATCCTCTGAGGTACACAGTAGCCCTTAGCTGTGCCTCTGACTCCTTGTACTGGTTAAATATTCACATGGTGGAACAATAATCAGCTGCTTATTTATGGCACACATTATCTCCACAGTGTGTCTTGGATAAAACCAAACTAGGCTGGACTCCTTTCTGTTAACCGACACTTTCACACACTCTATATCTGAACGCCTATGAGACCTACACTCACCTAAAGGATTATTAGGAACACCTGTTCAATTTCTCATTAATGCAATTATCTAAGCAACCAATCAC
>JAODKC010000082.1:24628175-24647059 GCA_026777985.1 Mormyrops attenuatus
CCCCCCCCCCCCCCCCCCCCCCCCCCCCCCCCCCCCCCCCCCCCCCCCCCCCCCCCCCCCCCCCGCCCGCCCCCCCCAACGTTATGCAATACAATCAGTTTTAGAATTCATGTTCAATGTTAATTGTAGCTAGACTTGCTCAAGGCGTTAATGCTAGCTTATTTTAATAAACAACACAGTTATATGCAAAATTAGGGTGGCACTAGGGGTGGCAAGATATTATTTGGGGGTGGCACATGCCACCCCATACCACCACGGTAGATCTGCCTCTGCCCTCGACACTGTCACCCCCACCTGCTCCAGACTGGGTCCGACAGCCGCTGATGGTCCCTGTCACTCTTATGTCTGCTGATTTGATAGGAGCCGCAACAGAGCCACCTTTATAAGTTAGTTATTACTAAATTTATCACTGGTTAATTTCTTTATCAAAGGACAATAACTTTTGCAGATCCATTGAACAGCAGCCCATCACACCATATATGTTACATATTTTTAAATTAAAAAATTCACACCTGTATGTTCCTCATCTCTCTCTTCATATGCTGTATGTGATACAGAGCATGTGAGTGGAGTTCTGCTGCTTACTTACCCTCCACTTTCATAAAACACTCTGCTGTCCACTTCTGTGCTGGAGTTACAGTTGCACATGCCTCAGTGCTGAAGCCTGACCGGATTCAGATAGAATGTCAATGTGCCCCTTCAAAGAGCCCTAATGTGCTTTTCTGGTTTCCCCTCTTTCCTTTAGTGTGTTATATAGCTTTATGTGCCTGTAAGTGGTCTGGAAAGTCTCATGGCCAAAAATACTCGCCAAAGGGAGTAACTCTTACCACGAAACCACTCTTCTCTAATCTGTCTGAAACGTCTTGTTGGAATTCCAGCCCTTACTTCCATGATGCGGTGAGGTCACCTCGTAACACAAACGTTATTGGCTTCCTACCTGCAAGGATCTGCATGCAGACTGCTAGACAGGGGTGGAACGTGTAGGGCAAGCTAACCAATCAGAGCACACTAGGCTGAAGCTTAAAACTCTAACAGGGCATTTCAGGCAGAGTTATACTGTAAACAGAGTGAATAGAGATGTGGAGTGTGACAAAAATAAAGTGTTTTAGAAACATTGAAACAAGTAAATCTATTCTAGTAGACCCCGAAAATAAAATTATGAACAATGAAAATGAGCATAATAGGGCCCCTTTAAATAGCTCTATTCGGTTAGCACAGCAAAAGTCTTTGAATTTGAGCTGGTCTCTTTTGTCATAGAAGAAGTGGACAACATCGCCCCCAGTGGATGACCTGCTTTGGTGCAGCTTATAACTTGCAAAGTGGGTAACACATCTTCAGGTATACACCGGTCACATGGTTAAATAGAGGGCAGAGTCAGCAGGTGAGGAATCATCCTGCTACAGTGTCTCAGAATAGCAATGTTCATAGTAAAGTAGCTGTTGTTGAAATACTTAAAATATTATATTCTACACATTTTTCTAGATATATAGAAGTGATGCCTTAAGTTTAAAGGGAAAATCCAGCATAAATCTTTCATTTCATATGATGTCCAGTGCGTTACGAAAGTATTCACCCCCTTGGTGTTTTTCCTGTTTTGTCACATTACAACTTGGAATTAATATGGATTTCTGCTGCGTTAGCACCATTTGACCAACCCAACATGCATAGGTATTCACCCTCCAAAGTCAATACTTTGTTGAGCCACCTTTTGCTGCAGTTACAGCTGCAGGTCTCATGGGGTCTGTCTCCATTAGCTTAGCACACCTAGCTGCTGGGGTTTTTGCCCTTTCATCAAGGCAGCACTGTTCCAGCTCCTTCGAGTGACATGGGTTGCATTGGTGTACAGCAGTCTTCAGGTCATACCACAGATTCTCAGTTGGACTGAGGTCTGTGCTTTGACTAGGACATTCCAATACATTTACTGCAAATGTTTCCCCTTAAACCACTCCAGTGTTGATTTAGCAGTATATTTAGGGTCATTATCCTGCTGGATTGTGAACCTTTGTCCCAGTCTCAAGTCTCTGGCAGACAGAAACAGATTTTCCTCAAGAACTGCCCTGTATTTAGTGCCATCCATCTTTCCTTCAATCCTGACTGGTTCTCCTGTCCCTGCCGATGATACTCTCCCCCCCCATTAGCATGATACTGCCATCACCACGCTTCCCTGTGGAATGGTATCCTCAGGGTGATGGGAAGTGTTGGGTCTGTGCCACACATAGCGTTTCCCATGATGGCCAAAAAGTTCAACTTTAGTCTTATCGAGCGAGAGAGCCTTCTCCCATATAGTTGGGGAGTCCACCACACAGTGCCGCCCCTCCCTATACTGTATGCAGGACACGCGCTGTGCGTAGGGCCCCACGATCCATGGGGGGCCCCATTTTCCGCAAGGGGACGCATTCTCTGCAAATGCGCAAAAGATGCGCATCGCTGCCGTGAGACGCGCGTAGAGCACCAAGTCAGCCCAAGGCAGGAGAGAAAAAAAAGAGACGAGTAATCTGACACCGCAAGGTTGTAAACCTAATTGGCATTTCGTGATGCAGTCATTTTGTAATGGGGGGGCTCAAAATAAAATTCTGCGTAGGGCCCCAATTTGGCCAGGGGCGGCACTGCCACCCCATGCTTTTTGGCAAACTCCAAAGGTGTTATCTTAATTTATTCTTTTAACAATGCCTTTTTTCTGGCCACTCTTCTATGAAGTCCTGCACTGTGGAGTGTAGAGCTTAAAGTGGTAAAGGGAATTCCCATGGACAGACACTCCCAAGGACAGGTACTCCAATCTCCGCTGTGGATCTCTGTAGATCCTACAGTGTCATCTTTGGTATCTTAGTTCCATCTCTGATTAATGCCCTCCTTGCCTTACATTTTGGGGGGGGTGGCCTTCTCTTGTCAGGTTTGTAGTGGTGCCATATTCTTTACATTTTGATATAATGGATTTAATGGCGCTCTGTGGGATATTCAAAGTTTGGGATTTTTTTATAACCCATCCTTGATTGACAGTGCTCGCAGACAGCCTTGGGACGCTTGCTTAACTCTGTAACAATGTTGCAAATTCATTAGTTTCATAACAAAAGTCCATTGACAAGCAATGTTTCATGCACCTGAACATATGTTCTGCACTGACATTTTATTAAGTATCAATTTTTTTGACTGACTCCTTCAGTTCTTTTCTTCCCATTTTGCTGTTAATTACATTTGTAGTCATTGGCTGCCAAAGGGATATTAAACACAGATGTTTGGTGTTTTATGTTATGGGGGGGTACTAATTATAAAGCACCCAATGAGATTGCTTGCCAATGAACTTCTTAACTCAAAACTATAGTTTGCGTTTTGATTTATTAATACTTGAAATGAATGCTTTACTTAAAAATACTGATGGCTTTTTGTAAACAAGGGAATGAAGTAATGATTCCAGTCTGACAATGACCCTAATCATACCGATAAAGCTACACTGTAGTGGTTTAAGGGCAAACCAGTACATTTGCAATATTTTTCCTGACTTAAGCAAGTGTCCCAAGACTTTCTGTGAGCACCTTGTACACCTCCACAGCTTTGTCTTTGACCTGTTTGGAGGCTGCCTTGGTCTTCATGTTGCTTGCTTAGTGGTGTTGCAGAGTCAGGGGCCTTTCATAATAGGTTTACTTATACAGATGTCATGTGACAGATCATGTGACACTTTGATTGCACACAGGTGGTCCTTAATCAACGAATTAATTGGTTGGAGCAGATGTTACATACTTAGGGGTTAAGCAAACGGGATAAATATGTAAGTACTCACAATTTTCCGGTTTTGCCAGTTTTTCCTTGTTTTTTTTTTTTTTTTTTTTGCTTTTTTACTTACATCATACCAAGCCAGCATTTTGCATTATACTTAATTTGTGTTAGTTTTACAGTTCCCTCGCGTGTGAAGGGGGTGAGATAAGAATTGCGTATGACACAGAGCATTGACGAAGCTTCTTGGGTTTCGTGTTTCTGTGACTGCCGTCGGGCAGCATTGTGAGAACGCTGCAGTCAGACTCCTGGAGCCAATGACAATTATTCAGCTAATAATGTGATAGCTGCACAACTCAGTGCTTCTCCTATTGCTGTCAGGTGAATGATCAAGCAACAGAGTGTGCAGATGAAGTGCACATGTGCCTTTAGATTCAGCAGGAAGTCCAATACTGTCCATTGTCACCTGATGCTTCCTCTCTGTAAGCAGTGGAACAGGGGGCATGGTAAACAGCTTAGGCGGTGTGGTAAACAGTTTAGGGGATGTGGTAAACAGTGTAGGGGGTGTGATAAACAGTTTAGGGGGTGTGGGAAACAGCGTAGGGGGTGTGATAAACAGTTTAGGGGGTGTGGTAAACAGCTTAGGGGGTGTGATAAACAGTTTTGGGAGCCTGTGCCACCTCTTACACTTCCTTTGTTGTCCTGCTATTAGTTGACTGTGGTTGGCCAGCTTATCCCAGGGCCAGAGGGGCAGTGGGAGGAGGTGTAATGTGTGAGGACGTGGGTTTGCAGTCTAAAGTTTCCTGGCTTGAGTCCCAGGAGGGATCCTGTTGTTGCACCATTGAGAAAATTTTGAAATACTCTCATGAAACATTGATCTCTTTGAATATAATGAAAGCTGTGATAATTCAATAACTGAGCACATGCAGGCCATGATGGTGTAATACTGTAGAGCTGGTGTAGGCATCCCTGATGTTGGAGTGCCAGTATCCAGCACGTTTTGTATCTAACCTGGTCTCTGATGGACCACACCTAATCTTGGGCAGATAGTAACACATCAAGTAGAACATAAGTCCTGCTAGATACTGGCACTCCAGGATCAGGCTTGCCTTCCCTCGCTGTAGAGGATGTGATGATTTTATTGTATAATAAATCAGTCACTCGTGATTAATTCAGAAACAGCCCCAGCACACGGATACTAACATTTATTTAATTTATGAATCATTCAGCTCATGAAGAAATTTACAGCAAAACCAGTCTTGTGGAATGAGATGTCCCCCAAAAGCACCATAAACATGGACATTCAGTCAGGCAGAGGTGCTGTTAGAGCAGCAGCTGGTGTGGCGGCTAGTGAACTACACTGCAGGAACTCCCCAAACACCCCAAAGTGTGTCAGCACAAATGTCCGCTCAGTGATATAGTGAATTTGAAGGTCCACAGAATATTTAGCTGGTAGGAGATGCAATTACCACCTGTGGGAAGATTCACCACAGCTTTGCTGTGTGTCCCAATGGACTTCGGCAGAACCAGCAAAGGCACATCCGGCAGTCAGCACAGATAGCAGTTAGCACAGGCAGTCAGCACAGATAGCAGTCAGCACAGGCACAGATGGCAGTCAGCACAGGCACAGATGGCAGTCAGCACAGACGCCAGTCAGCACAGGCAGTCAGCACAGACGGCAGTCAGCACAGGCAGTCATTACAGACGGCAGTCAGCACAGACGGCAGCCAGCACAGGCACAGATGGCAGTCAGCACAGGCAATCAGCACAGACAACACAGGCGGTCATCACAGGCAGTCAGCACAGACAACACAGGCAGTCAGCACAGGCACAGAAGGCAGTCAGCACAGGCAGTCAGCACAGACAGCACAGGCAGCAGTCAGCATAGGCACAGATGGCAGCTAGCACAGACAGTCAGCACAGACGGCAGTCAGCATAGGCACAGATGGCAATCAGCACAGGCAGCAGTCAACACAGACAGTCCGCACAAACAGCAGTCAATGTGTGTGTGAGACAATGTGGAAGCAGGAAGCAGCACCATCCAGCATCCATCACGAAGAGTGCTTGAAGCACAGACGTGGCTGCATCATGTTAGAGGCCGGTCCACCACGGGCTCCGCTGGAGGCGGGAGGCTGGCATTGCATGTTGGGTAAAGTCCGTGAGAGCGGAGGTCAGAAACTCCCCCGGTGACCTTGTCCTGTTGGGAATGTTTCAGGCCACAGCCAAGGGACTGCTTTCCTGGGGGGTGCCGTTTTCTCTGTGACCTGTCAGTGGGAGTGGGGGGGGGCACATGCTGTGAGTGAGCAGTGAAAGCTCCAGTAACACGGGTGCGAGGGCAAGCCGGCAGTGGCGCTCACCTGCTGTGAACTGCCTCATCTCTGTGGTCTCGGCTGGCGGGCGTGAGTCGCCATCTGGGGACGCAGGACGGACAGCAGCACGTCAGCCTGGTGACACTTGGCGTGCACTAGCCTGATGTGCTTTGGATGCGGCTGCCTGAGCCCAGCACAGCATCTTAATGGCCTGCTGGGCCACCGTGAGGTGCTGGATGGGTGTGAGGGCATTTCACCGTGGCATCAGAAAAGCCAGTGTCTGCTTAGCCTGTCCAGTGTTTGGGTCTTTTCCAGACACTTCGGCAAACTGGCAGTTCACATGTTAGACTGACACTCGCAGGCAACTCTTCTAGTCCAGTGGTTCTCAAATCCCCTGTCAGAATGTTTTCAATCCAAACCTCCCTTAATCAGGCTTATATGGTCCTTAATAGGCTAATAATGAATGTGGCAGGTTGAAAGCTGTGTGGGTTAGTATAAAAACATTCTGGCGGGGGGTCTCACAGGAACAGGACTGAGAATCTAGCCAAGGTGGTTACCATAAGGGCCACCTTCCCATTAATGAGCCTGATTTAATGCTAATTGGTGACTAACTTGGGAATCAGACCTGGGTATGGCAACACCTGCTTCCAGTCCCTTGTCCTGCCCCCCCCCCATGCTTGATGTAATAGATGCACTGGGTGCGGTTTGGCACTCTCCCTGCGTGGCTGCAGGGCTTCTGATGCGCACTCTTTTCCGATGTTACCTTTCTTCTTGACGCACCACACGGCGCCGACACAGAGGGCGACGGCCACCACGGCAATGCAGATGAGCCAGAGCCGGGACTCCCTGCCTTTCTGTGACCTCTCGTCCGGCTTACTCACACCTGGGGCACACAGAGCACAGTGTGGCAGCAGGAGCCATCAGGCCTCCGTCTCAGATGGGTGACATTCATACTGCAGCCTCTCTGCTATGCACAGCTGGCACGTTTACGGTGGATAAGACACAAATCAGACCATAGAATGGTCACTAAAGATTTGCCCCTACAGCCCTTCTCTGCTGACAGTATTAGCTTCAAATCACTGTGATGATGGTTGCACTGATTTCCTTGGGTGGGGTTGCAGAGGACCCCATTCCTTTAGCTGGCATGCCCATACCTGAGATGGCGCTGACATTGACGCTGGTGTATGTCAGATACTGGGTTCTTGGCGTGGAGATCATGCAGATATACATCCCCGTTTGTGCAGAGCTGTCTAAGTCCTGCAGGTGCAGTGAGCCATCTCCCGAACTAGCCCAGTTCTGGTCCAAACGGGCCCGTTTACCCCAGTGGTTGGTGACACGCCGGGTCAAGCTGTCGTAGGTGAGGATGACAGTGGGCTGCCTCTGCCTCATGAAGCTCCAGGTGAGAGTGAAGTTTTGAAGGTTTCTTGAGGTAGTGCAGGGGATTGTGACCTGGGTGCCCTCTGTGGGCCTCATCTCTGGGGAGAGAAGAAGGCACTTGTGATATGGCCAGTCAGTCATTTTGCCATGTGGTGAATTTGTCTGCTACAGATGGGGCACTGACTGCCGTCCTTGAGAACGAGTTTGGTGTTATTGTATCTTTCATAGGTACACTGGTCTGAGTGTAGTTCATGGGAGTATTACTTACACAAAAATGTTCTGAGTGCAGAATGAAAAATGATTGGTTCAGAAAGATAACCAATCAGATTGTCGAGGAAGAGGGTCCAAGCAACTTGTCAATCAGAGGTCTTGGTCCCACCTCCTCTAGTTGTTTGGACCCAACTCTTCTACAATCTGATTGGTTATCTCTCTGAACCAATCATTTTTTGTTCTGCCCTCATAACATTTCTGTGTACATAAAGCTCCCATGAGTGTGAGTGTATTACTTACTCAAGTTAACGGAATGAGAGTGTCTTACTGAAAAATGACTGCACACAGGTGTCTGTATGTCTTATTGGGGCGAGCATGTGTGATTCTATCAGGTACATGGTGTGAGTATATATGGCTAAGAAAATGGCCTACCTGTGTCTCTCAGTGAGGCCATCCAGGTTTGGCTGCCATAGGTCTTGATGGTGCACGTGTAGGTGTAGCCAGAGCCAGTCTTAGGCCGGTTCAGCCTGCTCTCCACAGAGTAGAGGCCCAGCTTGTTGGCTGCCATGTGTGTGCTGGGCCTGAGTAGCTCCGGCTGGAGTGAGGGCTCCGTGGACCAGCTCAGATGTGGGGCAGGATAGACATTCTGAGAAGAGCACTGTACTGCTTGACAGTCGCCGGTCATCTCCAGAGTCAGTGACCTAAGGGGGGCTGAGGGGCATGGGGACAGTGAGATGGGGATCAGCATTACAGGGATCAGCGTGGCAGGGATCAGCGTTACAGACATCAGCTTTACCAGGATCAGCGTGACAGGGATCAGCATTACCGAGATCAGAGTTACCGGGATCAGCAAGATAGGGATCAGCATTACAGAGATCAGTGTTACAAGCATTTCAGGGATTAGTGTGACTGGGGTCAGCGTGACAGGAAACAGCATGACAGAGATTAGAGTGACAGGGAACAGCGTGTGTCATCACTGGTCATTTATGTATTTAGGGTATATATTTATATTTATATATTATGTATATATTTATATCTACAGTGTATATCTTCTGAGCTCAGTTATTAGCAGAGCTGCGTGCCGTGTTTATGGACCTGATAATCACTATCAGATACAGACAACCATGTTGTTTCAAGCCGGCCATAGTAGGGTTTTCCCTGGGACCCACCTTCCACCCTCAGGATGACGATGGTGTCTTTAACCCCTCGGTCGGTGCTCACGGTACAGCGGTACCTGCCCCGGTCCTGAGTGCTTGTCTGCTTGATCTGCAGGGAGGCGTTGCCATAGGAGACCTGCCCCTCAAAGAGTGATGCCCGGTCCGCATAGCTGGGCAGCAGCAGCTCCTCTGGGCCGGCGCCGAGCCTGAATGTGAGGAGCGGGACTTCCTGCTGTTGCCAGGAGACGCTGGCGCTACTTGCAGGTTCAAAGGTGCAGGGAAGCAGGCAGTCCTGAGCGAAGGTGCAGGTCACCTGGATGTCTGACAGAGAGGCACACGCTCTGATCACACGACAGCCACTTCAAAAACAGGCTGGGTCCCGTCTCTCACAGCAAAGGGCCTCCGAATGCCTTCAGGGACGCAGCGACAGTCTGATTGTTCTCCACGGGTGTGTTTACTCAGCACGGTGCTGTGTAGCCGCATGTGAATACTCTGGGGCCTCCTCTACTGCGTGATGTGGGCCTTTCTTTTGTTTAGCACTAGGCGGCAGCGACATGACTATTCCCAACTGTCTCTTTGGCTTCAGAGGAGTAGATACTCCTCAAATTTAATTTTCAAAGTACTTTTGCCTTAATTTCTGTGTTCCTTTAACGCAGATCACTTCATCTGCTCAGTTCAAGGAGATGCCCGGACTTTGCGTTACATTTGTCAGGGTAACGTGGTAGTTTGTGATCGTGTGTGTTGCTGTGCTAATGTTTGGGTAGATGCCTCTGTTGTAAAACAGGTCATGTGCTTTTGGGTTTCAACCTGGCTGTGAGCTTATCTGGCTGCCTGTTTGGGCTCTCCTTTCTCCTTCCTGTAACACGCACACACACCAACCACACAATCCAAACAGAGCCTCATCAAGTCAAGTTATCCATTGTGCAACATCCTGGGCCCATAAGCACTATTTCGCCCTTCTCATGTTATGGAGGATGGAGCTGTCTGGGGATTCGAGTTTGATTTTTTGCCGACTGAGCCGGCATTGCACCATTTCTGTTGGATTAGTTAACTAAGGATCAAGCAGAAGAAGGACGGTGGAGCCATGAAGCAAAGGGACTTGCTGTTGCGTTAGCTTAGCCATCCAGCTCTGAATGAGCGGAGCGTGTAGTGAGGGTGGCAATGCAAATATTTATGTGTAAATGTCATGCAGTCTGCTGGGATGGTGTCACTGGCCACACTGAGGAAGTGAAGTCCAAAGTACAGTGAGCTGCAAAGAGCCCCACTGAGCTCAGCTAGAGTGACCTTTAGGACCCAGTCGTGCCATGAGGAGGGGGTCGGACATAACCCCTGGGAAGGACTGCCATTCTATGATTGCATGTCTGAATCATAAAGAGCCTAATTAAAGTTCTCGTAAAACAGGGAAAATCGTTTTCTTCCTGAAAAAGGAAATGCCTGTGCCCTGGGAAGGCGTTGCCTGCTGGTGTTTGCCTCGCTGGCACGCTCTCCCAGTGTGGACTGCCCCGGTCGGGCTGGGCAGCTGCAGGTCTGAAGTGCAGTGGTGGGGTGTGACATGCCCCCTTCCGTGACCCCGCCCCAGCACGCCAAGGCCAACTAATCGCGGGAGCGCTTTTCGGCGGCACCCTGCTGCATGCTGTGTGAGGGAGTGCCTCGCTCACATAACCATCCGACAGGTGGAACGTGTTGGGGCGCTCCGCCACCATCCTGCCGCTTGTCTGCTGTGCTGTCCCGGCCCTCCCCACCCCATGGGCCAGCTCTACAGTCTCCATGAGCCATGTGCAGAATAACGCCAAATCACGCCCTCCCCCCAGTTTTACTTGCAGTAACTGAGGTGTGACGGCGGCTCCTTCTTTCATGTGCCCCCCCCGCCCCCCCCGTCCCTCAGCAGGAGCAGACCGGACTGCAACTGGCTTTTCAGAAGCTTGATTTGTGGCCCTCAGTTAGTGCAGTCAGTGTTTCTCAGTGTGTTTGTGTTGCCTAGCAACCCCTGCGCTGACAGCCCGCTCCCTCGACTGGACCTTGTGACCCTCCCCGGCGGACCGCAGCTCCCCCAAGAGGTACCCAAGAGTTTACCTGGAGTCCTGCAGTCTGCGGTGGTGAGGATCCACAGGCAGACACAAGCCTGCACCAAGCCTCCCGCCATCTGGGGTCTGCTGCTGCTCCTATGCGCTGAAAGCGGCCCCTGACCTTGGGCTGGGCACCTGGGGACGAGGGGACCCCACACGGGAGTAAAGAGCTCTGTGTCCCCTAGCCACTCTGGGATCGCCACACCAAAATGATAAGTGACACACGCTAGCTATTTGGGTGTCCGGCGATCCCCCTGCCAGATACCGAGCCCCGTTTGAGCTGCCCTGTCAGTGTCACAGCCTGGACCTGCCTAAGATCGGCTCCCCACTGCAGCACAGAGACACGCAGGACAGACGTTTTCCATCCCACCCGACTGAGACCCTGAGGAATGACTGCAGTGCCTAAATCACGCAGACGACGCCTTTTTCTGCCCACAGCCCCATGCCTCCCGCCTTCAGGAGAGAGAGAGAAAGAGAGAGAGAGAGCATCAAGCAGCCAAAGAAAGGAAGAGCAAGAGTCTGGTGTAGACCCCCTCGGGGGGTGACTTACAGCAGTCCCAAGTCATCCAGGGGCAGCCTCCCTGGGCTGAGTGAGGCAGGTGAGCTTGGCGCCTCCTGTGACGGTGCTGGGTGTTTCCGTGCAGCTGCCGGTCGCGGCACTGCTCTGCCGCTCTGTCCCATGCTGGTGAACCAGGCTGACAGGTTATACAAAGGCCACGCCCCCCCCCCCTTCAGCTGAGGGGGTAATTACTCACGCCCCGTCCACTGCGAGGCACGTCAGGGTCTGTGCCGCACATGTGCAGTCATGTCAATGCCGGCAGTCACTCGCTCTCTCACTCACACTCACTCACACTCACAGACACACGTGCTCAAACACACAGACATACACACACACTCACAGACAGGGAAGGAGCTGAGAGTGAAGCCACACCCCCTCGGAGAAGCTCTTCTCAGGGAAACAGAGAGGCTCCTGCAGCCTCTGGGGTCTTTGCTGGTACCAGCCCTGACCTTCACCCTACTGGCTCCCAGTGGGCTGTCCGCTTCAGCTCTGGTTGCCACTGGCCGTGTTCCTGTGACCCGCTAACCGAGCAGCCCCCAGGGCCATCATCATGGAGGTTAGGCTCAGAGGTTAGGGCAGAGACCCGGTTACCCATGTGCTGGAAGGGAGCAGTCCACTTATCTGTCTCAAATGGGTCACGATACTCTATGCTAATTCAGAACACAATCCCCGTTGTCTCCAGAAATACAAAGACTTTCAGTGATTGGCTGCTTAACTGATCCTGGCGTGTCTGATATTGGTCAATTTCCCCGAGTCCCATCCTCGGCTGGGTTTGCACTGACATGAGGTCACATGGCTGCCGCCGTCTACTAGTGCCTACTGCTGGCCACAGTAGGTAGTGTACAGATGTGCAGGGACGCTGCTCGTGCTGTCCCCAGTAAGCCCGTAATTCCACAGATTAGGGTCACATGACCCTGTGTGGCTTACTCCTGGAAGGATGCCATTTCATGATTGATTTCCTTCCTGGTCTGTGTGTGTGTGTGTGTGTGTATGTGGGTCAGATATACATTATATTGTGGGGACCAAATGTCCCCACTATGTCATAACCCTGTTATTTTGATGTTGGGGGGACCATTTTTTAGGTGCCCACAAGGGGAAATTCAATTTTATAAAAATCTGCGATTTCAATAAAAAAAACAGATATCCCCACAATGTGGTAAAAACCTATAACTTTTTATGCATTTTTTCACACCCTGTTTGTATGTGAATGGAAAAAATATCTCTACCTCTCCCTAAACAGCAAATTTGATTGAACCAGCCCAATCAAAACACACATTGTGTTGATGATTATGTAGAGGGGCTTGCCTAGCACCGACAGCCTGCAGAGTTGTGTGTGTCTATGTGTGTGTGTGTGAGTCTGTGTGTCTATGTGTGTGTGTGTCTGTGTGTATGTGTGTGTTTGTGTATGTGTGTTTGTCTGGCAGAGGAATCTTGCACCTTCAGGGCAACAAACTCCATGTCCCAGCCCAGCCTGTCCTGGTCTGACCTGAACGTCTTCCTTGGTGGGGCTGCCAGTTCAGAACTGGGTTAGGATGCCGCTTACTCTGTGTTGGGCCGCCCATTATTTTGTGAGGCTCCCTCTTGGCTTGTGGGTTATTGAAAGATTTCTGTAGATAAGGAGATTAAGGAATAATGCCATTCTTGTGCAACTGTGAGGCAGAATTGATATTGGGCTTTAATCTGTAGGAAAGGGGCGGGGATTTCCCATGATGCTGTGTGCAGTGCAGAATGCGGGGAGGTGTGAGGTGACTGTAGTATGAGGCCACTGAGGAGGGCTAAACCGGGGGGAACTTGACAGTGTGGGGGCGGGTGGACAGAAGGCGAACAGGAGCGCCTGGCTGCCCTGATACGGACTGCGGTCCCAGCAGAGCACAGCTGAGCCAGCCTTCTCCTCCTCCTGCTCCTCCTCCTCGTCCTTCATCATGCGTGTCTCTCTGCTGGCTTCCCACCTGCTGCTCTCCGTCGGGCTCTGGCTGGTCGTCCCCATCGATGGAATTCAGTTTCTGGGCCGCAGGAAACACAAAGACGTGCACCTGGGGGAGCGCAGCAGCCACAAGCACGGCCGGTGAGCGGGGGGTATACGCGGCAGTGGGAGCGGGGGGCGGCACTGTGGCGGAGCTGGGATACCGGTAGCCAAACACTTCTGCATGTGGTAAACAACGATGGGCGGCCCTGCTGACCCTCTACGGCCCATCTGAGTGAGTCCTGGTCGGTACATGGTGCGTGTTTAGGGCTCAGTGCCTTACTGGCCATACACCCAGCACAGCCCGCGTGACTTTGTGTTGTTTTGGTTTGAGGGACCATCATGCCTCCCCAGAGGTGAAGCCACGCCCCCCACCCCCAAAGCTAAAAAAAGGGAACATGGCTATGCTTCACCTGCGCAGGTGTCGCTGAGACAGGCTGCAGCCTGCCCCACCACCTGAGAGAGGGAGGGAGGGGTTCCCTGCCTGGGCCTTTAATTACCCTCACCATCTTTGAGGGAAGCTCCTGCCTCAGGGTGACACGCTTTTTTACGGCGATTCACCCTCAGAGTGTCGTGTTCTGAGGACATGCCACACTTCTGGCTGATTAAGGGGAAAGTGGCATATGGAGTCTCCACAGAGAACAGGAGAGTCACCTTAGACACTTAACTCTCTAGGGAGCACAATCCATTAAACGGGGGGGGTACACGTCCTTAGCAGATGTGGTCAGGCACTGGTGTGTACGAACGTTATACTGACTGTCTGTTGAGATTCAGGCGGATCGAATTCAGGATGAAGAAGTTGGACAGCACCAAGTCCCTGCTGATCAAGTCCGAGCAGCTGCTTCGCATCGAGGACCACGACTTTGCCATGAGGCCCGGCTTTGGAGGTGAGGGGGATCCCAGCCAGGTGCATTGTGGGATGGCGATGGAGCAGAGGGGGGTCCCACTGTGAGATGTAACTGCATGTGGCTTTGGTGTCTCACAAATGGGTCAGGGTGCCAGAGGGGACAGCGACAGGCCAGATCGTGATCCAGATTGTTGGGTTTGGGTGGTTTAACCCAGATTACTCCTGTGGCAGGGAGAGGAATGAAGCTCCAGGTCAGGGGGGCGGGGGACAGGCATAGAGCAAGGCCACACTGCCCTGAAATGAATCCTCCACAGTAAGTCCTAAACCAAAGCTGCTGCTGTTGTTGACATTCATTACAGTGTTTACGCTCAGCCCCTTCACAGCATGGATCAGTGACCCAGAATGGGAAGCTGAATCTCCCAGCATGGCCTGCCCCGGCCCCCCTCCGTGCCTCGTTTGGGACCTGCTGCACTTTGGCTGTACTGAGAAATACAGCCATAAGAATGGAGACTGATCTCTGTAGATGTGTTGGTTTCTCTGCCTATTCTGCACTGGTCACATGGGAATGAAGACAAGAGTGGCACTGTCAGCCCAGTAGAAAGGAGAGTGAAACCGTACACTGCGCCGCAGATGGGGCTCTCCTCTCTGCCGGCTGTCACACCGCCACGCAGACCATGTGACCCAGACGCGAGCAAGAGTCGCTGCAAGGCGAGAAGCTGCCAGACAGAGCCTTGTGGCCTGCAGTTCCTCTTTGTACCACCTTACCTCTCAAGGCTGTTTTTCGCTGGCTGCAGCAACCGGTGTGGTTCCCACGACGGGCCACAATGGCCCGTGTGCTGGCATGGCCCCTCTGGCATGTCCTGCAATTTAATCTCTCTCCACTGGAGAGCTGTCCCGGACACAGATGTGCTTCCGAGATTCCTATCCTCTGATGTCTCGCCAGTCCTTTGGTGAGAGAGTGACAGGCATTCCTCAGACTCTGAGCCGTCACAGCAGCGAGATAGCGCATTACACCTGGGAACCAGGACAGCACAGAACGTAAACCTGTTTGAAAATGGCTCTCGTTGAGAACAGCACTGCTCACAAGCTGCACTGGCACATGGGAAGCTCCCAGCCTGCTCTCCATGGGGATCTGGTCCTCTTTCTAGGTGGTCTGCAGAAATGTGTGTAGTACAGTGGCTGCTGGTATTCTGTGTACAGGCTGAAGCAGGGCCATGCTCACAGAGGGAAATCCCAGCACATCTGAGCAGGTTATTCACTCTGTGTCTGTGCTAATGGGGAGTGCTAATTACTCCTGGTCCCAATACTACCATTTGGTATGATTTTAACACTCAAAATAAAAGCTTTTGTCCTATTAGCATGCTGATGTTATTAGCATTCTGTTGTGTCATCACCTGACCCCTTGCTGAAGGCTACCATCACCACCTGACCCCTTAATTAATGATGATGTCATTACCTCACCCTTTATGAATGATGACATCGTCACCTGACCCCTTAATGAATGATGATGTCATTACCTGACCCTCACTAGCAGCAAATCTTTGTTCTTGTCCCTGTCAGAGGGCATCGATCAGGCTGAAAAGACAAAAATAGCAGGAAATCCTGTTAAAACTGGTCTGATCCTGCTGATGTATTTCTTAGCTTGCTGCTAGCCTCAGGCGGAGGTGACCACAACTGTTCCAACTGAGTGTGTGTGGGCACACTGAAGATGTATGGTCCCTGAAACTGGGAACATCTCCATAAACCAAACCATTTTTGCTTCATCCATCAATGTCTAAATAATAATCCTTTAAAGCCGTTTTTGTAAAAAAAAAAGGAATCAGTAATGTGCTTAAGTGAAGGTTGCAGGGTGTGTGTTTGTGGCCCTTGATGAGGGCGAGCTTTCCCCAGGATGTTTGTGTTCCTCAGGCTAGACCCTGCTCAGGGGGAGGGTCTCCACATAGTGGAGTGGTTACAGCATACACGGGCTGGCTGAAACAGCCAATCAGGCGAGGTGAAAAGAGACACAAAGCTCTGGCTGTTTACAAAACCACATGGTTGCGTGAGTGTACATCAGACTTGGAATGTCAACTCAACACCGGTGTTGGGTTAAAGCTAACCAAACCAGTAGGGGCAGCCGTAGTTTGCATTTGCACAAAACATTCTGTGTTATTGGAAAGTCTGACAGCTAAATAGAGCTTTCAAAAAATATCAGCTGACTACAACAATTCAAAATGTTTTTATACAAACAAGCACTAATCGATTAATAACAGCGGCAACATCTTTCTTAAAGGCACAGTAGTCCAGTTTTCTAGGGCTTTTGTCACTGAGTGACAAAGCTGTTCTTTGGTCCAGGGCTGTTCTATTTCTGGCTTATACTTAACTTGATCTGTTTCTCACTGGGGTGTACAGCATGAAGCCTGATTCTCACTGGGGTGTACAGCACGAGGCCTGCCTCTCACTGGGGTGTACAGCGCGAGGCCTGCTTCTCACCGGGGTGTACAGCATGAGGCCTGCTTCTCACTGGGGTGTACAGCATGAGGCCTGCTTCTCACTGGGGTGTACAGTATGAGGCCTGCTTCTCACTGGGGTGTACAGCATGAGGTTTGCTGTCAGCCTCCTCTATTCTGACATGTGCTTCAGAGGTATTTAAGTACTCTCAGTCTCTGTCTTTCCTGACCTCTCCTGACTGCTTCAGCTCATAGCAAGGCCTTCGTATCCCAGGGAGTTAGTGCCCCTGGGCTCTCCTGAAGACCTGTCCGGCTGGTGTTGTCCTTGGAATGCTTGTCACGGGGATCTGAGCACTCTGCGGGTGTTTATGTAGCAAATATCCGCATGCTGCTTTCACCTTCCCCTGTGGATGGTTCACGTGCCTCCGCATTTGAGCGGCCATCTTCCCATCCCCGCAGGTGCGGCGATCCCGGTGGGCATTGACGTCCAGGTGGAGAGCATCGACAGCATTTCGGAGGTCAACATGGTAAGAGGCTCCCTCGCTCCGGCCCAAAGCGCCTGGCGTCTTCGTAGGATTGTCCCATCTCAGGCCACTGGTTTCAAAACAAAGATGCAGCTGTGCAGTGTGAGAGAATCTAGCAAATTCCACGGCGTGAATGTGACCTGCCAGGCACACATGTGGGTCGCATTTGAAGGGAGCCAGATTAAATGCACCATGTCACAAGAGCATCCATCACTGTTAGCTGACTGGCTGAGTGGGGGGGGGGGGGCTGCCTCGCTGATTTCTTCCACCTGTCTGTCTTTCCTTGGAATTTGTGTACATTGCTGTGGCTACCACACACAGCCCAGCCCTCCCATCTCTGCAGATGAGCCCTGCATGGCTGCACCCCCCCTCCCGGCCCGGCTGCCCTTAATGTTCCATTCAGCTTCTCATTTCCTTCCAGCCAGGACAGACATCCTACTTCTGTGTTTACTTACATCTTTACCCACATATAAAGGGGGGTGGGGCAGGTTAACAGCAGCGCAGCCCCCTCAGACCCGGAGGAGGGGAGGGCCCCAGCTTCGCCGCCTGCTGTTGGCCTGCCGCTCATTTATGTACAAATGCAACCAGAGTGGCTCCGTGTAAATAAACAGGAAGGTGGGCAAGTAGCACTAAAGCAGGGCTTAGTGTGACATTGGGGTCAGACAGTCCCTGGGGCACTTAGGGGTTAAGGGCCTCAACCAGGGGCCTCACTCTGCCCACCTGGGATTTGAACCAGCAACCTTTCGATCATGGGACTCACAGTGTCCTAACCCAGCCACACGGTGCCCCCTGCTGTCTGGGTGTTGTACCTGTGTCCGGTTTACAGTAGTGTGACTATGGCCTGCAAGACCTCAAAATGACCCTGTACCCCACCCCAGCCACACAGCGCCCCCTGCGGTCTGGGTGCTGTACCTGTGTCTGGTTTACAGTATCATGTATGTGGCCTGCAGGACTTCACCATGACCCTGTACCTGAGGCACTACTGGCAGGACGACCGGCTGGCCTTCCCCTCCAGCAGCAACAAGAGTCGCACCTTCGATGCGCGGCTGGTGAAGAAGATCTGGGTGCCGGACGTCTTCTTCGTGCACTCCAAGCGCTCCTTCATCCACGACACCACCATGGAGAACATCATGCTGAGGGTGTACCCCGATGGCAACATCCTGTACAGCGTCAGGTACGCGCCTCTCACTGGTGAGCCCCCTGCCTGGGTCCCGCTCTGGCCTTCACCCCGTGCTGCCCGGCCTTGCAGGATCACTGTCACCGCCTTCTGCTCCATGGACTTCAGTAGGTTTCCACTGGACACGCAGAACTGCTCTCTGGAGCTGGAGAGCTGTGAGTACCAGTCTTCTGGCCTCTGCCCCATCTGCCCCACTAGGCCCCCGGCCCAAGCTGCACACCCCCTCAGCATATCCCAGCCTACCCTGTTGGGGAGTCGGCCTGTCACCATTTCTGCTCAGACCAGCTTTTCATTGAGGCTTCTCTTCTATCCTAAATGTCTTCCGTTTCCTGCAGACGCGTATAACGAAAACGACCTTATGCTGTACTGGAAGAATGGTAATGATTCCCTGCGGACGGACGAGATCCTGCTCTCCCAGTTCTTCATTGAGGAATTCCACCCATCCTTTGGACTGGCGTTCTACAGCAGCACGGGTGGGTGTGCCTGCTGTAGATCTGGGGGGGGGGGGGGGGGGCGGCCGCCCCCCCCCGCCCGCCGCCCCGCCGCCGGGGGCAGGGG
>JAODKC010000082.1:24647159-24657273 GCA_026777985.1 Mormyrops attenuatus
CGCCGCATTGGGAGCTTATATTCAGGTCACCCTGCGCGGTGACATTTTAAACGACGAGGTGTTGCAAATTGTACGGTCATCGCACTGGTGCATCAATGGAAAGTGTGTCATCACAGAAAGTTCCAGATAAAGAAGTAAAGTACAAAGGCTGGACAGAAAACAAAATCAGTCGATGTGCTGATAGCGTATCTTAGAGAGGTGCCGTATCTCTTCCTGTCTCTTTCTTATCAGAATAATTTTCTTTTCCCAACTGACTCCTGCTTCCAGGAGGTCCAGGAGATTGAATTGTCTCTTCCTATCTGTCTGTCCTTCCTCCCTTCCAAGATGGTATCCTTAAATATTTATTGTTAGTGTCTAGTTCTGATTTTCAGAACATTTCATTCCTGTACTGTGTACTTTTTCAATCTGTTTGCAGTAGGGTCACCACCTCAGTCCTGTAAAATTCCTGGACACCCAGTCACTGACCAAAAACACTGCATATAGCAAAACCATTCCAAAGGTTTGTTTGGGTCTGCTTGAAAGGGGAATTAAAATCCTACATAATCTCCAGTATTTTAAATACATTATTCTGAATTTCTATCACTCATTGTTTTTACAGTATCTGAATTTAACTGGTCATCTCTACATCACTGAAATAAATTCAATTAAAATAAATTCGCTCCTCTCCTTCATAATAGTGTGTGGACAGCTTAAAAAGCAGTGGGTACCAAATGTTTTTATGAAGGTTAAATACAACAACATCTATTAAATAAACTTGAGTGTTTCTTGAAATGCTATTGACAGCATGAAGTTCCAGCTGTAGACCCCGGCCGGCTTGGAGGGAGTCCTGCGTGTAAAACATGGCATGGAAAATTACAACTGAGGTATATCTCAGTATCTGTAATAGGTCCTTCTCCTCTGCTTTGCCATCCATTTTCAATGCAACTTCAGCTTTTTTTAACAAACCTAATCTTTGAATATGGTGGCTATCATCAGTGCCTCTGCAGCGTGTGTGTAGAGCGTGACTCTTTCTATTACAGATTTTTTCTGATTGCTTAAGCAGAAACTTTGAAACTACAGGCCATTTTTGCAAAACTCTACACACTAACCACAAAACCGTACAGCAAACCAGCAAAACTTTGCATATCCCCTGAAAAACCAAACAGTTCTTGCAAAGCACCAAGAACACACTGACTGTATAAATGACAAACACTCGTGGCTCTAGCTTTCCTATTCGCAGAGCACAGCAGTTTGCAAAAAAGTGCCATCATACATGTAGCACACACACACACACGCACACACAGACACAGGTATTCATATGCGTAGAGTACTGATCTGTATTCCCGACATAACAAGAACATTATCAAACAAGGGGATAAAGGTATTTTTTTCAAAATGTTCTAACAAAAGCTCAAATAACAAAAATACAGTAGAAGAAAACAAAAACATTTGTGCTATGGAATAACGAACAGAAAGAAAGTAGGGAAAATCACACCTTCTGTTGCCAATGTGGAAAGGCAATTGGCAAAATAGTGTAGGAATGTAGAGACTAAAGATCATGGTTTTGCTCGAAGTGTGTTATAAATCTGAGTGTAAAGTAGAGAAGATGCATTCAGTTTGACACACTTGGTTAAATGCATTAACAACATGTGTTAATAGTTTCAGAGAGAGAATCGCTGTTAGTGTTTAAGCATTCAGAAAAAACTGTAATGTGAAACAGCTGGATGAGTCTTTCAATCAAGGCAACAGACCAATAAAAGTACAAGATGAACCAAACGATTTAGCAGAGCACAGGAGTCTTTCAGGTTTAGAGTAGTTTGTAAAACCCGAAGCAGCTTATAGTGTCCCCTCTGACATTTAGGTGGCCACCCTACTTTGCACTATGTTTCCTTTGTTTGCACTGTTCAGATTAATTTATCCCCAAGCAGAAATTTTTGTGTTGCAGTAACCCTTTACATAGACACAATTTAGGCATAAAGGTCGACATAGCATGAAATTATAAATTGCTAAATTATATATGTGCAAATATGCTAAATGTACAAATATGCAAATATATATTTAGTGGGCAAAAGAAATGTAAATGCACATTATCTATTATGTATTATGTATTGCCTCAGAGGAGGAGACTCCTCTTCTGGCACAGAGAGGAGTCATTATAGATGGTTACTGCCATGGGCAGAAATGACCTCCTGAAACGATCCTTATTGCAACAGAACTGAAGGAGTGTCTAAGTGAAAGTACTTTCTTGTCTGACGAGTAGCTTGTGTAGGGGTGTGTAGTACTGACTGTATTGTGCACTGTCTTTGCACCTTGTCTGTATGCCACTATATGTCTGTGCACTATGCTTGCTCCTGTTTGCTTCAGATTTTCCCCGTTGATCGGATAAAGTTAACCGTAATCTTAATAACTGTCTTCCTGCCTGTCCCTGTCTCCCTTCCTTGCAGGATGGTACAACAGGCTGTATATTAACTTCCTGCTCAGAAGGCACATCTTCTTCTTCATGCTGCAGACCTACTTCCCCACCATGCTGATGGTGATGCTCTCCTGGGTGTCCTTCTGGATTGACCGGAGGGCCGTCCCTGCCCGTGTCTCCCTAGGTATTGCCCGCTCCTTGCCTGGCCTCCTTATCTCCAGGATAGCCCAGTAACACATGTGTAACATCTGGCCCCAAGGGAGTGGGCCTTGTGGGCAGCAGCACCCTTAAATCTGCCTAATGGATCACAGATGTGCCTCATTACGGTCACACAATGTTTGTACACAATGTTTGCACGCTAATAAGGAAGCTGAGCTCAGCAGCATGAACGTTTGGCTAAATAAATCATGCTGACATATTTCTGGGCTGTAGGTTTCCTGTCTGTGGGGGTATGAACCTGGTGTCAGCTCTATGCATTGACCCGTCTGCTGTTGTGTTTCGCTGCAGTGCCCTCTTGTGTCTCTCACAGGCATCACCACCGTGCTCACCATGTCCACCATCATCACAGGCGTGTCCTCCTCCATGCCTCAGGTGTCCTACGTCAAGGCCGTGGACATCTACCTGTGGGCCAGCTTCCTCTTCGTCTTCCTGTCCGTCATTGAATACGCCGCAGTCAACTATTTCACCACGGTGGAGGAGATGAGGAAACTCACAAGGCCAAAGGTCACTGTCACCTTCGTGCCCTCTGGGGTCAGAGGTTATGGGACTGGCTGGATCAGCAGGAAGGTGCTCTTAAGACTGAAAATGTGACATGTCCTTCTCTGGTTCTTTGTGAACCACAAACTATTTGATGGAAGTAGTTTTACTGGCAGAAGAAGCACTGGTTTAACAACAGATATTAACACTGAACCCTGACTGCATAAACATCTTTAACAGGAAGTTATAGCTTCCTTTAAAATTACACTTTCCATGTGCAGTTCTTTAAACCATAACTTTTTTGCGATGTTTGCAGGGTAACAGCATATGAACGTGGAGCTCATGCTCCCCCTAGTGGCTATCGGTGTAATAGCAACTGAGAACATGTTTCCAGAGAAATTGTTATTTTTCAGTTTATAGTGGGGAACTGATTTTGGACAGCACTGCTAACCAGTAAAAAAAATACATGTGGGTCCCCCAAATACTCCCCTGCTGTAGATTATGGTGCCTTTTGTAATCTCACATATTTCTCTTCTAGAGAGTCATATAGGGAAAAAGCTTAGACCTGTTTGATCAGCTGCTGAGCTCTACGTGTCCCTCCCTCCTCTCCACAGGGACCTGCCACCTTGAACGCCACTGAAGCCATGGCCTTCGATGGTTGCTTCCATGACAACGAGCTGGACGTCACCCCCTTCCCGGAGGACCACGTCACCAGCATCTCCGATCGGGCAACCCAGTCACGCGACTTGGCTGAGCCGGCTCCCACGGAGGGAACCTGGTTACGCAGGAAACGGTCTGTGAGGAGGAACCTCAGCTTCATCATGAGCAACAGCCACATGATCGACTCGTACTCCCGCGCTCTCTTCCCATTGGCCTACCTGCTTTTCAACATCATCTACTGGAGCATGTACTCTTAGACACCGTGCAGCTTGTACTAAAGTCAAAGGATGGAGACCTGCTAGTATATACAATGCAGAACATGTGACATAAACAGCACTATACTTCTGCAGTGATACTGCATCCCCACACATAAACAGCACTATACTCTGACAAAGATACTGTATCTCCACAACTAAACAGCACTGTACTCCTACAACTCTATATTCCCAAACCTAACTAGCATTACACTCCTACAACAATTCTGCTTCCCCACCAGGGAAAGTTAGTCCAGTTTCAAGGGCCCCTGAGTGATAGGGGCCGAAAAAATATTTTGGAAAATATTTGGATAGGTTTAGGTTAGTGGCCCAGTATGATATACTTTCATGGGGCCCAAAATCTCCAGTGATGCCCCTGATCCCCACATTAACAATTGACACCTAAATAGCTATACTATACAATACTCCTTCAGTACTGCATCCCCATACCTAAAAGCACTATACTCATGCTATAATACTGTATCCCAATACCTACACAGCACTATACTCCCGCAATGATACTATATCCCCACACCTAAACAGCACTGTACTCCTACAATGGCATTGCATTCCCACAAACACAACTATCCCAAGCAACACTATACTCCTGCTTGAATCTATTTGGGCAAATAACAAGCTAAAAATGTACAATTTATGCAAACTGCATTGGACACAATTTTGCTTCAAAATAACTACATTAGAGCAGGCCTCCAGGACCACAGTATCGGGACCCCATGCCGTGGTGGAGGTATCAAGGCTAGATTGTCAGGTCCAGCACTGGGTTGACAGATTTGAACGCACTGCATGTAGTCTTAAAGGAAGAGCCATTTGTGCTATCAAAGAGGTCACATTAATGACACACTGGATTGGACTGGGTTAGGCTGGGGGGGGGGATTGGAGTTACGGTTAGCAACATGCAGGTCACCGCAGGTCAGCTTGAACACACTATTGCTGATTACTGTCAATATTTCATCATGGTTTTACATATGGGGCAGATCTGCACAGTGACTGTGTGCTCACATGTGGGTGTGTTTGTCATGCGCGTGTATATATATATGTCTGTGTTTGTGTGTGTGTGTGTGAAAAACATCCCCAGAAGAATGATGTGGAACTGACACAAAAACATCTTTAACATAATTTTCTTTTCTTATATGTGGAATTAAATTAAATCTTATACAAAGAACAATAAAAGCTGTAACAGTTGTTTCACGTCATATGTGCAGCTCACGTTTCTACAAAAACAACTTCATAAGTACAACCTAAAACATTAGGTTCAGGCTCAGTGATGAGGACCAATACTCCTGTGTAGAAGTGGTGGTCTGGCCAGTAGGGGACATCTTTAAGGAGAACCATGTCAGCAAAAAGTGTCTGTCAGTGCCTGTTGGGTGTCCATACAGGTGCTGCTTCACGGACAGGCTCTTCTCCTTCCCAGAATCCCTTGCAACACTTTGTAGCCTTGGACCTTTGCTTCGAAAGCATTGAATGGAAGTTTCTTCTTGCCATAGTGAGACTTTTTAATACTGCTTGGAGTGGAGCGCAATGCTCCATGACTTGGTTACACATTTAGTAAATTCTGAGGTTACTTTCAATGTCTGGTAAAGAGCCGTATCCCAGGCGATAAGCCTTATCTTAGGTAATTGGCCATACTCCAAAATTCATTGCCAGCTGTGCGACCATTGCTGGTGTACTGATTTAGTTCCTTCAGGAATATCATCACACTGCCCTCAGCCTGGGGACATGTCCATGCAGGTCACTAGTGCCCCAACTTGGCACACTCTCGTTCACAAGCACCCATGCCGACGCGGAGCTCGACACTCACGCGCAGTAGTCGAGGGGGAGAGGTGACCCCCCATTGCTGCGCCTAGTGCTGCCAGCCTCGCTGGCTGGTAGGGAGGTGCTAAACTTGTTGCCAGAATGGATGGAAGGCATGGTAATGACCGAGTGGTGCCTCAAGGTGGTGCTTTGGGTGGCTGTCCGGCTCCAGTCTGGGTCAGTGAGAATGGGGAAATGGTTAGCGTTAGCACTGTAACTGTCAATCATTCATGGGCAATTAGCACTACGGCAGCTAAAGGGGGGAGCAACAAATGGAAGGCACTCAGTATGATGAAATGATTACTGATCAAGAGTTTCTGCTGCAATTCAATGAGACTAAGAAGGCACAGCAACAACACTGCTTGTCAAAGGACACCAAAGAAATCCCCCGCCAGGCATAAACAGGAGGGGTGGGGCTTCATTATACAGCCTCAATTTTTGGCTACTTGTGAACCGTCTATTAAATGTGAGGGGTCAAGGGTCATTTACCTGAGTTTTCTGCCAGACGGAACCTTCCACAGCACAGGTAGGTCCTCCACTGCTGGCGGACATTGTCCTTGATGGCACAGTGGAAGATGAAGATGAACAAGCCTGCAGGAGAGACATAGTGGATTCTGATTGGTTGAAGTCTGTGGACAAATTGAATTGAGTTTGACTGAGTGTAAGCCAGTTTGTTGGGATGCTTTTGCAAGTAGGTTTGGGTATGGGCTATAGGACGCCACCTTGCAGAGTGTTGAAAATGGCAAACAGGTACATGAAGGGCAGGTTGACGGGCCCCCAGGCAAAGAAGGCGAATCCCCAGGTGAGCCCCAGCAGGACGGTGAGGCCGGCCACGCTGCGGAGCTCCTGCAGCACATTCTGCTGCTGCACGTTGTGGGGGTTCTGCCGCTTGACCCGATGCAGCTGCACCAGGACCACCACGAACATGACCAAGTTGAGCAGGAACACCAGGCAGAAGTAGCCAACCACAGCCACATAGAAGGCGATGTCATTTTTCAGCCAGCAGCTGTGGGGGGGGCGCATGATCATGGAAGGGTCATGGGGGCCAATAAAATCCTAAAGGTCTCTAAAGTATCTAGAGCGGGGCTATTCAAATTGGTGTCCGGTCTGTTATTCTTTGTCACTGTATGTATTACACTGTGTCACTGTCTGTGTCATTGTCAGTATTATTCTTTGTCATTCTGACACAGTGTAACACAGTGTTACACTGTCACTGTTGTTTATTCTTTGTCATTTTCTGTGTCATACTGTGTCATTGTCTGTTATAATTTATCATTGAGCACTGCTGATTTTCCAGCCTTCATTTACCTGTGAGCCAGGTGTGAAGCTGCTGTGCCCAGTCAGAATCAAAAATTATTAAACTAACTAAAAAAAAGGCCTGGATTTGGAATTGAGGTCCAGATTGGAGGAGACCTGGTCTAGAGGAAGCAACACTTTAAAGCTCAAAGGGATGATCATTGCATGTGTGTACAGGTGACTAACCTGCTGAGGTTCATCTTAATGTCTACTAGTGACTGACAGACACTACTGAATGTTGGCAGTGATGCTCTTGATGTATCTGTGTTTCTGTTAACACTAAAACCGCCATTTCCTACATCAATGAATGTCAGCCTCCATTAGCCGCCAAACAAGATATAAAATGGCGTATGCAGCCCTTTTGTCATTGCTAATGTGCCATTAGTGCTAATAACAGCAGTGAATCTAACACACAAAATCAAAAAGTTGTCATGTTTCTAATATAGTGGCTGCTCTGTCGGGAAATAGTAAAGATGAAAAGTTGTTATAAAATACAGTCTGCGTTTGAAATGTTGGATAAATAGGCATAGTCTCTATAAACAAATCTGGTTTCAAAATAGTTTTTATAATTATCTTTAGGTATTTATTTCAGTGTAATTATGTGTATTGTATCCCATATTGAATGTAGGACACTGGCCATTTAATGTTCGTCAAAGTTTCTGTTTTTAACAACTGCATAAAGCAATGTTATTTTTTTATATGTATCAACACAGGTGAAACACTTAAGTAAAAAGTATATTTTATTTGAAATGAACTATAAAATGTCCATTCATGTCTTTGGTAGCTTTATTGAACTCGACTGCATTTTACACACTTGGTTTTAATTTGAGTACATTGAGCTGTTTTTCCCAGTGGCATACGAGGGATACAAAGGGAATGCAGAATCTCTACTTCCTTTGCTTTATTAGCTTCCCTATTCATGACGTGTTGCTCAGGGGCGCCCCCGCCAGGCCCTTCATAAAATGCCTCCTACTTTCTGCAGAATCTGCACATTCTTTATGTTAAGAATGATATAAAACACTGCAGCAATACTGTAATCAATGAGCACAAATACATACAACGTAAACACGATTGCATTAAGGGTTTTACGGCTTTTTTTGGGTGGCTGTGAAGATTACTGACTGTTTTCTTGATGGGTGAAGGAAATGCTAATGCAGCCCATTAGTGAAAACAATTAGCAGCTTTGCTGTTGGCGGTTAAAGGAGGTAGAAAAAACGCTGGTTCTAGTGTTAAACCATGAGCATTGGCCATGAATATGTGTCGAAATAAGCTATGCAGCAAAAGTAATAAAGCTAACAGAGACATTAGTCACATGACGGGCAAACTCACAAGTCATCTGTGGATCCATTATCGTACTTCCCGTAGGTAATCAGGCCGTAGTTGTCCTTGCTGATGGCAATAACGATGATGACCACGACCAGCGGGACCCCTGGATGGTTTGTCACCAGCATCATTTGTTGTAAAATCTGGTCATTTACATCATCGCTAAACTTAGCTAAAATATACTATGTTCTGTATTTGATAACATGCATCCTCAATTACATTATAAAACCCCTTGTTGGCCCTTGTTGACTTACCCCAGCCAATCAGAGAGAATTTGAGCATGTATCTGCTCACGTAGTTGTTGAAGACCTTGACCAGTGCCAGGTACATGTGAAAGGCCTCCAGGGCCATCCATGTGAAGGAGGCGAGCAAGAAGTAGTGCAGGAAGAAGGCGGTGGAGATGCAGAGCCCCACGGCATGAGGATACAGCGCCAGCCAGGAGTCCAGCAGGAAGACCATGTTAAGCAGCAGCAGGGCCAGGGACAGCTGGATCAGGATTTTGGAGGGGATGTCCCTGCGGAGTTTCCTAAGGGGATGAGGTCACGGAGGAGCGGTGGCTCAATCTGACATCTATCCTCAACCTTACAGTTTCTGGATACATGAGAACTCCCTCCCCGGCTCCCCTCTCTTCGCTGCTGGTTTTTTTGTAAATTATGGCCCACAGGCGGCACAACATTCCCGAAATGTGACTCACTCAAAGCCCAGGTAGGTGAGCAAGGTGAGACAGAGGAAGATGGCGGAGACCCCACAGCCGATGTAGGTGATGAAGGTGAGGATGGTGTCCTGTTGGGGATCACTGATGCCACCCCTGGACAGGTCCTACAGAACCAGCAGGTCCGACACAGTAGTCAGAACACAATCCTGAGAACTGTACCTAATACTAAAGGCACCTGGCTACATGTTCCTGCTCCTTAATCACAAATCCCCTTCTGTCAGCCCTGCTGGCCAGCTGCCCCCTCACAGGCTCATATGTCACTGAAGATTTCAATTAGATTTACATGGAGATGCAGCTCTGGAAAAAATTAAGAGACCCCTCTATAGTTTTTTAAAAATCTGCATTTTTAAATCCTGGTTTAATCGTGATTCTGCTGGCAGAAGACTATACTGAGTTTCAGGTTGCTTCCAGGCTCAAAATTTCTAACACAGCAGTACACCAGAATAAGGTGAATAAGGAGACACCGGGAATGTCCAGAAACCAGCCAGGGCAGAAGTGACATTCTAATGGCAGAGATGACCGTTAACTTATCCGACAGTTTCTCATGAATCATAGGATGATGTCAAGTGACCTTCAAAAGGAATGGAAAACATTAAGTGCAGGTGTGAAGTGCACTGCTAGGATTTATAGTTTGTATCAGGCTCCTAGAAGCAGGATTGAAGTCCCATAAAGCAAGGAAGAAGCCCTTCATTAATGAGAAACAGGGAAGAGCCAGACTGCAGTTTGATATATATATATATATATATATATATATATTAGGGCTGTCAAAATTAACGGGTTAACGCGGATTAATCCATTATCATGATTAATTTGATTAAAATTCTTAACGCAATTAACCCATCTGCAGCACAGAATCACTCAAAATTCCTGAAATGTCTCTGTGAACGCGTTTCGGGCAGTTTTGGTGCGTTCCATTTGCCCTCGGAACTCGTATTCCGAGTCGGATTCTGAGTTTTGAAGCCGGAA
>JAODKC010000082.1:24657373-24717636 GCA_026777985.1 Mormyrops attenuatus
CCCCACATCCCCCCCCCCCCCACACCATCCCCCCCCCCCCCCACCCCCCCCCCCCCCCCCCCCGGCGGGGGGGGCCCCCCCTATACCCCATTAGGCATTACAGCTGCTGTCATGCACAGCACAGACAAATTCAAAACACAGCATCATCACAAAAGAAAAGGTCTCCACAAAGCAACCTGGCAGCCTACGCTGTACCAGGGACACCAGCAAATGATTTACTAATTAGAATTGAATTTAAAAACACTAACCATAGAAACTCACCACAGAATTTTCATGTCACATTAAAGATTCTATGACTCAAAGTGAAAACCACACCAGACTCTCTCTACCACAGCACAGGGTCGCACAGAAACGGCAAACTATCTGATAATCCAGTTTGTGCTTTAAGTAACAGAACTGCTGCCTGACACAATATGGACATCATTCTGTGGCCTTACTGGGGAAGAGATCAGACTTTCACCTGGCAGAAGAGAGGCTGCCTGTGGTAACCATTCGTGCCTGATGTTTCCGGTCGACGGCAGCCACATTGGCATCCACAAGCTCTTCACTGCTGCTTCACTAACTAGCTTATGCAGGTCCACAGTTTTTCCAATGCCCTGGAAATTAACAGCAACAGCTGGGCTACCTTTCAGCATGCTGGGAGGCAGTCGTGCCATGGAGCCGGTCGGCACGCTTAGGTAGGACTGGGGTTTGCAAAAAAACATGGCCTGCTGCCCTCTGGGGGCTCGCGGCCCTGCACATGGCACAGTGCACGTCTTACAGTGAGGTTGATAAAATGGTATCAAGAACGTTTACAGCGGCTTCGTAATTGAAGCCTTCCTGCATCTCACCATCACAGGGAGACAACAGGCACTTCAAGTCTTACGACACCAAAGTTCAAGCTGCAAAGTTAAGATGACAAGGAGCTGCCACCCAGCAGGAAATCACATGGCTTTTAGAGTCATATGACGGACTCTAACAGCCACCAACCTTCTCCCGCTAAACCCTCCCGCTAGCTAGCCGTGTCCCATTCTATATCTGGTTCCGTGATCTTCTGCCTGCAACAACTTCCCTGCCTCCCCATGAGAGGGCAGAACTGGCAAGAACAGCGACTACAATATTCCAAGGGCAGCAGTGCTTGGAGCTTTGCAGGAGGCAAAGCACCTACTGGAAGCAGAGCAGCACCTCCATCAGCACTCAGTCGGCAAACCAGACAGAAGGCCAGCCAGCTGGAGAACCCAACAGCAGAAGGATATAAGGATTTAAGATAAAGAAAGAAAGAAAAAAAAACAGGATGAAAATGTAGTAATCAAGCCAGCAAAAAGGGGATCAAGTAAACTTAATATTTTACTCTGTGGTCATCTTAGAAAGAAGTTTTGAAACTCAGCAATCGCCATAGTACGCGCCACATGGGACAATACATCTTTAGGTTTTCCGAAGAACGAGACACGAATCTAGCTGCCAGCTACCGATGACACTTCCTTGAGCAGACCACACAAGAGGTGGACTTCAAAGGTCCCAGACAAATGCCAGCATCGCCCCGAGGCAGAAAAGCCTTCATTTCCAACTTTCCTTTGCCTGCTGTGTTCAGCAGAGCGAGGTTTCTGTCTTCACTCAAGAGAGGGAGTTCAGCTGAATGCGGTCCTAACCACCTCAACAGTGGGGAAAAAAGATGACTGAACCATATCTAGAATGAAACAACGTGGAAGATGACAGATTCGGTGATAAGTACTGAATGGTTCAGAGCTGTTGTCAGCCAAACTTCCTCTGAACTTATCGACCTTCTTGGTCAAGATGCCTTAAAGTAAAATTCCATGCACACCGCCAAGGATGAGACCTGCATACCGAACTTAAACTCAACCTCTCGGCTGTTTAACAATAAAAGCCTACACAAGAACACTATGTTGGCCTCTTGGACCATGATTGATCAAGATGGATCTTGCAACAACATTGCAGTTACCTGTAATTAAGAAGAGCAACATAACCAAACCTTCCATGGTCAATTCATATGCTTTCGGAAACGAATAAGGGCAGAATAGTAAGGAGTATAGGAGATAATAGATTTTGTGAATGATTGAGGCCCACATTATTTAGACAATTTACTGCGCACATTCAATGATTGTTTTTAGCGACCATGGATGGTTCCTTTCAAGATGGTTAGTCTGACCATATACTCATTGTAAACAATCACTAGACATTAAGTTTACATTAAATCTGAGTATGTGAACGGTAAACACCCTATTAGGAGCTGCTATTTCTGGATATATTAAGCGGAACACTTTGTAAAATTGGAAAACAAAATAGAGGTACTTTAATGTGCGTTGGGAATCAGCGCTCTCTCTCCATGAGAGAGAGACATGAATATACAAGTGAAAGCAAAGCTCAAAGTCTCAATGGGCGGCACTCAAGGACACGGTCATATTACTCTTTCAATAGTTGGATTCAAAATTTCTGGGCGCAGGAAGAGCTTCCTAAATCCATTGAACTAATGGCTCAGCGAGTGAGGATGCTTTCTCTATGATCGCAGGGTCACTGGTTCAGATCCCAGGGTCGGCGGAGTGATTTCGCCATAGGCCATTAAGCAAGGCCCGTAACCCCCAAATGCTCCAGGGACTGGCAAACCCTGCCTTGACAAAAAAACATGTGGGATGCTTTGGATAGAAGCATCTGAACTTAAATGTAACAAAAAAAAAAAAAATCAATGATTCGGCAGATAGTCTAGCAGACTGTCAACGGAACAAGAACATCAGAACATACTTTTTTCTGCCACGGATCCCTTTAAACCCCCACATCAGCGGACTCCAAAGGCAAACTACAACCAAGATTGCACATAACTGATGCACATAACTGATATGCAAGTACATATTCACCTTAAAAAGTGATACGTGCAGCAATCGATTGTTGTAACAGCGCAAATACGTATGTATTATGTGCATTTGCACGCTATGACAAGAAATTATCATACATTTAATATTTATACTGCAACCGAAGTATGAATTAACATATAGAGGTTAAAATGCATGACAATTTCTTGTCACATCAGCACAAATGCATACAAGTACACATTTGTGCTATTACAACCATCAATTCCCACACAAATTGTTTTTAAAAGTAAATGCGTACTTGCATACCAGTTATCTACATTAGGTTATAAGGAACCACTCTGGAAATGCTACAGGATATACTTCAAACCAGAACAAAACAGCACTTAAAAAAACATCAGCAAGACAGAACGAAGCTTTAAGTTGTTTTTCCCCAGGAACATGGTGTCATTACTGTTGGTTGAATGTTGTCCAAAAGCAAATTCCATGCCTTCGGTAACTGGCAAATAAAAAAGCAAAATGCACCATTTTTTGGTATTAAATGCAAAACCTTTAATATTCATGGAATCAACATATTAACGTTTATTATTAAAGTAAGTAAATTAAGGTTTGGATTAAGTCATCAGTAAACATGCTGCTGTCCTGTGTTAAGACCATCGGTCTCATTTTCGTAGAGCAGAGGATACACACGTTATGGTTTACAGTTTTCAGCACAATCACTTTTATTCACTAACTAACCGACTCCACCCATATGCTGTTTTTGTTGAGCCATTATGTCTGAACCACTAAAAATATTTGCTTTTTTAATTCAAGTGGAAAGGAGCAGAAAAAACTGCCTGTAATGCTCCAAAACCCCACATAATACGCCCAGATCTTTAAATCAACCTGGAACGGTTGCAAAAAGGCTGCCAGCTGGAATACTTATACACACAAACCGCAGTTCACCATGTGAAGTCCCTGCCAAAGATAACTGCAGAATCCCCCTGTACAGTCACATGATTTGACATTCAGATCCTGTGACACAAATAGACCAATCACCAGCTCACAGGCTAATCTTCAGAGTATCAGCCAGACACCAACCACTCTCAGTGCCGGGGTCCAAAACGAACATCCGAGGCGCCTAACTGGGTCGATAAATCTGCAGATTCCTTTCATATGACCAGCAGTAACTGCAACAAGGCCTTATTTTCCTTCATTAAATCCATAGAGGAAAGAAACGCATTAAAACGGTGCAAAACAGCCAAGCTGAATCTAGTACATCAGATGGTTAGTTTTCCAAAAAAATAAAAAAAGTGAATCTGAAAAATTAAGGTGTCAGTTGCAGAACTGGTCAGTAAGATGTCTGAAATGCAAAAACCATTCCCAAAAACTGAGCCTGACTGACTTCTAAACAGGTAGGAATTCTGGACTTGTCAATGATGGTTTCTTTTACTCTAATCTGCAAAGCACTGATATTAAATTAAAGCTGCATGACAAGGTGAGTAATAAATAAAGTTGCATATGAAAATGCAACCATTAAATCACTACCTGTGCTGGTAACCACAAGCAGCAGGATCTGGGTACTGGGTATTTCTTTTGTTTGCAGGAAATAGATATCAGCAAACCAGCCACTCACATACAACACAAGAAACAGAGCACCACTAAAACAGGGAGACTTGTGTTTATGGACAGTCATCTTAATCAGTATGAATGAGTTTCTGAGTCTTAGGGCTCCTTGACAACATGCCAGTATCATCACCACGGTCCATGTACCCCAGCAAAGCTCCCCTAATGGGACAAGACACCGTAGCTGCTGCCCACAAGGCAACTCCTGGCAAACCAGAGGCTGAGTGCAAGATTCATTCGGGGTTGCGACATAAAACCAGAGAAGCATGCAGCTAAGTCGAACCACTGCATGTTTGAGATAGTACTCGGGGGGGCAGCCAGGCAGTCATTTACATTAGGAGCTCCACTCTGGTTTGGACAATCCGCTGGAGCTAGTTTAAGGTTACTGCTTTCATTCACCAACTGCTGGTTTGCACCTCATCCCGATTAAGACCAAAACCACATAAGGTGAAAGTTATTTCAGGTAACATCCTCATTTACACATGCCGGGAACTGCTTTACAGAAGAGGCCTGAAAGAAGCCCCTTCATCTGGCATGAACAGGCCTGGTTCTGCTGTTCTTGGGCCACGACAGGCCTTTCTGCTCAGAACCTGGGGCTGCCAGGGACTTTCAGCATCTGGCTGTCAGCATCAGCGTCACTGATCCGGGGAAAGTCAGGCTGTTCCAGTAAAGAGGTTCAAACTGGCACTCACCTTCCAGTAGTCAGACTGTAAACTGTAGTACCTCTGGTATGCAGATAATGCTACAGAAAAGAGGGGAAAGCGTTATGTTAGAGGTGTCATTTACTTTTTTAAATGCATCTTTTTAACAACATGAGAATTAATAATAAAAATTCTTCAAGAGAATGATGTCATTGCTTTTAAACAGCAATTATATAGATTGCTGGAAAAATTTCCTTCTGGCCACATTTCACGCCTCAGAAAAAAAACAGCACTTTTCCCTTCAAGTTCATATTGACATGCTGGGAAAAAGGTTGTAAGACCAAACATCCTCGGTTAAAAGATTTATCAGCAAAATGAATGCACATATTGAAAGAGAGTCACTAATTAAACTTCAATTTTTTTTTTAAATCAACATAATGCAAGGCATTTTGGGAGTCAACAGCAAAGGACATTACCGGGAAGCTGATTACAAGAATCACGTAATTCTGCCTACACTGCACTGGCACTTCAGATATGGCTGCTCACATTTCCATTGTTCTTTAATAAAGAGCAGTTTGATAATGCAATAAAAATAAATGTATAAAAAACTTGTTAAATGATGCCACTGACTTTGTTGCCCAGTGAGGAAACCAAGAGGTTTAACATCAAGGCAGAACTATAAATGTACTTTTTTTTTTTTTCATTTTACATCAACACCTTTCAACCCAAAGTAAGTTCTGCAGATCTGAGGGCTCAGGCACCTTAACCAGACATAAATCAGTAAAAAAAAAAAAATTATGGCATACAAAAAGGTAATGGCAAAAACTAACCCTACAGAATAAGCAGGGCATTAAACTGGACAGAACTATAGAACTTGAGTGGCAAAACACACCGCACACCACTGGAGGTGCTGAGCGATGCACGCTGCGTTTTGGTGAGCCCTCACAATTCACCAGACCACTTCCATAGAGCTGACAAAGATATTCAAACACTTTCTCGCACAAAATATTACATAAGCAGCGAGTGATTCTCTAAGCATGTCATTGTATGCAAAAACCAACACAGAAAGGAAAGGCGGGACCTTACAGCAGGACTGGGCAATCAGAATGGATACAGAGCACACCCAGATAAAGGATACTGCTGCCCCCCTAAAAACAGTTTATAATCCCAAAGACCAAAAACAAAGGTAAATGGCAGACATCAAACAGTACCATCGTAATTACAAGTAGCTGCCCCTCAATCAATTTAAGAGCTCTTTAACATTGCAAAATTTGAACTCACAGCAGCCAAATGTCATTGTTAAAAACAGGGATGCTTGGTGAAGACCTTTGAAACTACAGCAAAAAGCATCAAAATTGTTTCACAATAAAGTGCCCCTATCATTTTTAAACATAAAAAGCAGCTGACGTCAAGACATTCGGACACTGACCTGCCTATTGCTAGAGATTAGTGGCCACCAAGACAGCACTACTAGAGTTATGATATGCTGAACATGGTGTGTACCTTCTCAGCTGAAAGGAACATTGTGAAACTAACAGCAATGGTGGGAATAAAGCCTTCCACAAAATAAGTTCCTCTCATTGTCTTAATATTTGGAATTTAGCTTAAATGGCAGAGGACAGAGATTTGTTATTTTTGTTGTTCTATTATTTTATCATTATTTAAAAAAGGGGTGCAGTGTCAAGTCCGACATCATACATCAAAATATTACTGTCCCAGGTGTAATAGCCAGAGACATAAGAGGTGATAATTAAGTAGGACCCCCAAGTAAATACGTACATAAGAAAAGAAGAGGCGATCATGAAAACACAAGAAAGTACAAATATAAACCACGACGAAAGACAAAAAGCTGTACAGGAACTACAAAAGAATGACAGAGTCTTGAGATTAAAGGATGCCAGTATGAAAAACCAGAGAGAACAAACTGAATGAAGACCTGAAAACAAGCTTTACAATTAGAAACAAAACACAAGCAGCACTGAAAAGGTAGGTAAAGGTAGGTAGGTAAAGCCCTTACACGTCCCATCTAACCTATTCAGCCTGCACTGGTGAGAGATCTGGAGGGTAAAACTACATCCTTCTCTTAACAGTCTGTAGTTCAAATACTACAGAAACTGCAGCATTTTCACAGAAAGTGAACCAACTGTTAAATATGGAAAAATGTATCATTTCATTCAGGGGCAGAAAAGGTGATACACCTTTGACTTGAATGAGGTCCGTAAACTATTCCAAGACCCGCTTACGCCGAAACACCGTACACTGCACTGTCTTAGCTTCTGACCAATTTTCCTGGTGGTGGAAACCAGAAGAGACAGTTCAAATAATGCATCATGCCAGCTAGGCTTGCCTTACCTTTTGGGTAATCCTCCAGCAAGAGGTTGAAGTGACCTAGCTGGCAAAACAATTCTGGTTCAACTTTTCCTTCAGCTTTTAGAATTAGGGAGTCGTAGCAGCGAACAGCCTGTAGGATTAAGGGGAGAGAGAGAAATTACACATTAACCTCCGCAGGGTCAAAGTTAGAGAGAAAAAAAAACACATTACCATGAGCACAAACATAATCCAGTCTTGTGCCGATAAAGCAATCACACAACTACATAATATTCTTTTTTCAATGAAAATTTCACTCAAAAATGTTTCACAGATCCGGTAGCTCAAGACGACGAGCACCATGCTAACAATGCAAAAGTCATGGGTTCAAATCCTAGGGAGCAGAGCTCCCTCTACTGCAAGCCGCTTTGGATAAAAGTCACATAAATGAGTAAATGTAAATTGTAAAGTAGGCAGGCTTCAGCTGACAGGAGGACTGGGCGATATCAAATATTTGCTTATATGCAATACATTTTTACATAACAGAGTTGCAAAACATTAGATTTTTTTTTAATCATTTCAGGTACTCGCATATAATTTGTAATTTGTTCTTTTTCGGTTCATGTGAAATACTATAGCAGAGGAGCTGCAGTAATGAAAAATTGTCTTATTTTGAAAATAAGTATTTACCCGATCAATCTAAATGTTTAATGCTTGAAATATTTGTTTTAGGGCTGTCAAAATTAACAGGTTAAGGTAGATTAATCCATCATCATGATTAATCTGATAAAAATTTGTAACGCAATTAACCCATCTGCAACGCAGAATCACTCAAAATCCCTGAAATGTCTCTGTCAACGCATTTCGGGCAGTTTTGGTGCGTTCCATTTGCCCTCGGATTCCGAGTTTTGAAGCCGGAAGTGACGACATGCGCGCTCCCGTTTCTCGGAGATCCGAGAATTGATATTGCTAACAATGGCAAATAACCGGGCTAGAATTGGATTTCATGATTAGTCGGATTATTTGTCGGATTTACGGTAGTTCGGGCTAATTGTAAGTGAACAAAGATAAAGACCATTTAAACTGAGGTACCTTAATCTGGAAAATTGTCAGGCTAAGCAAAAAATCTTGCTTTTTGATATGGGTCCAAGGTATTGTACTAAAAATGAATGATATTTAATCATGATTAATCAAAATTAATCCACAGCAACCCTGTGATTAGTCTGATTAAAAATTTTAATCGTTTGACAGCACTAATATATATATATATATATATACAAACGCTCCTCTACTTACGAATGAGATACATTCCGAACGGCCGTTCAGAACTTAAAATGTTCGTAAGTCTTCATTCAACATCATTTACTCAAATCTACATGCATATTTAAGTATGTGTCATGCCCTGCTCATGCCAATCCTCCTGTGTGCCATGCCCCCCCTCGCTACCTCGTGTGGAATCCCCGTGTCATCAGCTGTTTTCTAGTAGTGTTAATTAGTCTTGAGTATTTAAGTCCGTATTAGAATATGTTTCCCGAGAATATTTCGCAATAAAAACGAAGTACACTTTGATCTCGAGAACACATCTATTCGATACGCAAGTACAAAGAACTAGGATGCTGGGAGTATGCACGCTACACTGCTACGTGGCGGGAGTAGCGGCCAGAATGCGTACTAGGCGGAATTGGCATGCAGAACAAACTTTGATGTTGCGGACTTGCAGTCCTCTTTGTTCATATGTCTGAAAGTTCGTAAGTTGAAGGTTCGTAAGTAGAGGAGCGTCTGTATATATATTATTCACACACGCACACCCATAAATTGAGAAATGAATGAAACTAAAATTTTTGCTGTGGTCTCTTAATTTTTTTCCAGAGCTGTATATCAACAAAGCTTGTAACTGTAACTCAAGGACAAAGGCCCAAATCGGAATTATTAAGAATCTCACCAACAGCACTGCAAAACTGGTCAGTATACTCACCAACAGCACTGCAAAACTGCTCAGTATACTCACCAACAGCACTGCAAAACTGCTCAGTATACTCACCAACAGCACTGCAAAACTGGTCAGGTGGTTACAGCTGCAGACAGTGTCCTCATCTGTCGTATTCTGGACAGAACAGCCAGCTGTGTTCCAGCCCCCCAATCCTCCTGCCATGGAACATCGAAACATGAGCAGCGGTGGCCAGCGTACAGCTAGAGGGCCCCCGCCTGCTGGCGTAAAGCTACAGGATACCGTGACTGTCAGGGGAACAGCCCTCTGACTTCACAAGGATTATTAGGCACTACGCAATGTACATAATTCAGTGAAAGACACTCAATGGACGCTAGCTCACCATTAAAGTTAAAGTCCCAGAACACGCAGGAGACTTTTGATGAGTTCTGATAAGATATAGGAGAGACAAATGGGTTATGGGGAGTGAAGCTTGGATCATTTCAGTAGCGTGCTGGCCTCCCAGAAGCCGAGTGACACACCTGGGGAGGCTGTGCATTCCTCAGGGTGAAGACCACGTCATCTTTGAGGCCCTTGATTGACAGGTTGGCCACACTGGTGCCCAAAACGCCGCTGTTCAGCTTCCGGCTTCCAAGGTTTCTGTCCTGTAGAGAATACAGGTGAGGGGCCTAGTGAAGGAGAGCTCTCCTGGCATGGAAGGCCCCCTCTGTAAGCTGTCGGTGAGGACGCGCTACCTGGAATAGAGTGCCATTCAGGTAGTAGTTGCACTGGATCCTGGAGGCCAGTGATTTATCTGCAGGGGTCAGTCCATCAGTCAGGGAGGAGGGAAGCGTGATGGAGCCCAGGGTAGCAGAGGTGCTTGTGGCTTTGGGCTCGTTGATGACCGTTATCTATAGAGCATGCAGTAAACAGGTCAGATTCCTCAACATACAGGAGGTTTGATGAAGCAAGCACATGAATATGACATGCATCAAGACGTCACTGGTCATACTTGCAAGCTGCCAGAATCAGAGATGAAGAATGTTGTCCGCTGAAAGTTTGAGGCGTCTATTTTCGTCACTGCCACAGCAAGCGAATCTGCAGAGATGGTTTCTGTCTTTCCCGGTAGCACCAGCTTCAAGCCCACAGTGTCCACAATCCCGATGATCCTAAGCAGGGAGATGGGCATAACTGGATTGGTCAGGGTTGGGGGCCCAATATGCTTTCATGGGACTATCGGCACCCCTGCCCATTGCTTTCTGACAATGACTGTATGGCAACGATCTTCTGCTAAAGTACCATCTAGGATCAGAATCTTCCACCTGAGCTGTGAACTCCAGCCTCCCAATCAGCACTTCACAAGCACTTGGGTCTCACCTGGTGGAGAATGATGCCAGAGCAGCAGCTGGGGCACTGAGCAGATTGCTGATGATGGCGATTGCCGACTGACCCAGAGACAGGCTGATGTCCGGACTGGAGAGTGCCCCCTCCAGGCGGGACACCACCTTCTCCACCATGGAGATGTTGAGAGTGAGGGGATCTTGGGTCTCGTTCAGCAGCAGAGCTATGTTAACCCCTGTTGTCATGACTAATGCAGAGGAAGGAGATGGGCCATCACTTAGCAGCTGTGGGAGGGACTGGGACTCACCTATTCTTATTGTGGTTACCTGTGCTGGTGGTTGTTGTGGTGACGGCAGGGGGCTGGTCTTTCGGAGCCGTGGTTCTTCTTGTGCCTGGAGGGTCAGTGCTGTTGGTGTTTCTGGGATATGTAGTATACGCAACTGTTTTGTTCTCTGGATGAAGAGGTGTGTTATGCAATGCTGTGGTACGTTTTGTGGTTGACTTTGGTGGAGCTGTTGTAGTTTTAAAATGTTTAGAGTTGGCTGCATAAGGTGTTGTCATATTCTGTGCTGTGAGGCTGGGAGACTCCACTGTGCTGCCCTGTGTGGTGTTGCTGGTCGTGGTGATGTTCTCTGTGGATTTGGGTGGAGGGAGGGGAGGAGCTGTACAACTTTCATCCAGAAGAATACTAAGGGTTTCACCATCCTGGCTAAAGAAACAAAAAAACAAATCACACAAATTATACTGTTTTCAGACAACATGCATAGCAGATTACAGTTCCAGTTCAATCTGCTCTTAAAGTACTTACTCACATCTATGTTGCTAGACACACAACAAATAGGTAAGTGCGAAGCTAGTGGCAAAAGGTCATTTCATTCCGTCTTCTCATCTGGTGCTGTGTTATCGTGTGAAGCATTTGTGGGTGAAATTGCTGTGGCCCACCAGGTGGGGGCAGTACTGACCAGGTGAGAACGATGGTGTCCTGCATCCCGCATATCTGAGAAGCATTCAGATCCGTGGAGACCCAGGTGAAGCTGGAGTCCAGCAGGTCGGCAGAAGATTCTGACGGCCAGCCGCAGATCGCTGGGGACGACAGGGCAGGTCGGGTGTGCTGGCAGTACAGGCATTCCCAGAATCCCGACGCGGTTCGTGCATCGTGGGCCTCACCTGTGCGTGTGACGAGGCCGTCGAAAGCGATGTCGCTGTCATTCTGGAGCAGACTGGACAGGACTAAACTGACAGAGCAGGCGTTCAGAGGCTTGGCAAACTTCAGCATCACCATGCAGCTGTACAGCCTGGGGACCAGGTGGACCAATCAGATGGGGGCGGAACCAAGTGGACCAATCAGACAGGAGCAGGACCCTGTCTGTGGCCAAGGAGTGAAAGGGCATACCGTACGTCCATGCCATGGCACTCAAGATGGGCTCCCTGTAGACACACAGACACAACACACTGCAGGAGGACGTCTCACGTGGACAGGCACCGTCTCATAATGGGAGACACGGGGCTATGATCGGGGTACAGGCCACACGCCTGTAAATCACACATACCTGGTACTGCTGTGATACCGCCGACATCTGCACACAGAGATGCCTGTGAGGAACAGGCCGTCAGGAACACGTTAGTCATGCCCGCATGTGCGTGTGTGTGTATGTATGTGGGGGGCGGGGGCTGCACTCACTCTTGGCTGTCATTAGAGGTATTGCAGGGTGGGGGTGAGCTCAGCTCAGAGATCTGTGGGAGAACAAGACACCCTTGACATTGCTGGTGTTATCGGCACGTGTACAAACATGCCGGTGACTGACCACAGGCCACTGCCGGCGCCAGGACATATCTAGCGTATGGGCCCAACATTTTTGTGGGGGGTGGGGCATATATCAATATTTTTAGCTAGAATAGCAAAACATGAGATATAAACAACAGGTGAACGTTTACGAGCGATTGCTCATCTAAAACCTCGACAAAAATCTAAAATGTAAAACCTATTTAGCAAAAGGCTCTAAAAACAGAAGCCTGAAAACCATTGAAAGTGCATTTAATGACTGTAAAGACTCTCATTATATCCTTCAACAAAATAAAACAAACATTGCAAATTCTGATATTTTTAACTTGTGAGCCATTTGTCAATGTTTTAAAACTAAATGAACCAAGTAACAATTCCCATATATCAGCTGTCCTGAGACGCCACTAACTGAATGCTCTGATTTTAGCTGTGACTTCTGTGTAACGTCACGACTGAAGCTTTTGCGCAGGAGGGAATCCAGGAAGGAGTCATGTTGCCCTAATTTTAATGTACAATAAAAGTATAGCGAGATAATGTGTATTGTGTCATTCTATAAAATTCAATATATAGTAATATATAGCGAGAGTAAAAGTTGTTGATGGGGTGGTGAAGCGTTAGATGAGCAGATGATCTGTAGCCATGGCCCTGGGAGAGATCGGCTGATATGTTTATTAGTTTTGGGATGAACACAATAAAATTAATGATGGTGTCCTTAGTGGGTGGTGTTTGGGGGGCACAATGGCTCATTTGGGGGGGCATGGCCCACAAATACCCATCACGTTGCAGACCCTGCCACAACCCCACTCAAGTAAAACTCTGAACATGCAGAGAAGATACACGTGGAACAGCTGTTCTGTTTGTTTTGCGGCACAGCAGCACACAGATACATACGAAGAGGCACAGAGTGAACTCACCGTGTTCTGCAGGTCCGCCATGCTCAGGGACGGGCTGGTGATGTTAAGCACCACAGTGTAGTACACAGCTGAAGCCAACAGCACAGGGGACACAGACGTCAGTGCTGCTGGGGGGCGAGCTAACCCCCCCGCCCAACAGAGGACTGCGGTCCTTACCTGTGTCACCGCAGAACGCAGAGCAATCGCAGGCATGCTGCTCCCCTCCAGAAGCTAGATAAGATCAGGGCGCTTGTTTACTGCCTGTGCTACTCGACTGTGACAGGCTGCTTGCTTTTTAATGAACTGTGCTGGTCTTAGTCTTTATGGAATTTGATATTTAAGGATAATTTCACATAGTTAGACGTCCTTGTTTTTAGTATCTTTGATGCTTGTTGTCAGTAGTGCTTTACACTATCTCTGATAGCTCGTGGTCCTTGATCATAGCTACTACTTGACTGCAATATCTGTGAATTTCCAGCACCTGATCATCATTGATGATTGTTGACTGTTTGTGGTATTTTCCTGAGTGTATTTCACGTTTCTTTTTTTTCCCTGGCGTTAATCTGCACGTGCTGGTATTAGTGGCGTCGGCGCATGAGTGTGAGAGAACTTTGGGTTTGGAGCACAGACTCACGGCTGCAGAACTGGCTGTCAGGGTCGTGGGGTTCGACGGGGCTGCTCACCGACTCCATGGCTTTGCTGAAGGACAACATCAGGGGGTCACATGCGTGTGCTGAAGTCAGGAAACCTGGGGAGATCCCCCTCTCCCCATGATCCCACGCTAAACCGGGTCTTACCATGTGACGTTGTCGAGCCCTTCAGCTGAGCAGACCTCAGAGAGGGGGGCAGGTGAAATGCACTTCACCAATCTGCCATTGGGGGTCAGCATGTCCCCAATAAGACAAAGGCCTTTACCTAAAGACACCAAGACGCTGGTGAGCTCTGGCATCTCCATTCCTGCAGGCAGTATCATGGTCCTGGTAGGACCTTGTCACTGTCTGTGTTACACTGTGTCACTGTCTGTATTACGTTGTGTCATTGTCTGTGTTATACTGTGTTGTCAAGCTCAGTGGAAAGGCCATTGTGTTACACCGTGTTCAGCTGGAGCTCTGTGTAACCTTGTATTACATGATGAAGGTGATGGACACTCTCACCGTAGCTGAAACTCACCCACTCTTTCGACCTCTCCGAGAAGGGAAACATGGATGGAGCCATTGCCCCCACCCTCCTGCAGCACCTGGCTCAGCAGGCAGGTATCCACGGGCTGGCTTAGCTGCAGCAGCACACTGCAGTGGCCTATCCTGGAGGGAGGGGTATACAGGGGGCGCTAGAGAGAGAACCTTGGAGCACACTGCTCATATGGGGGAGTCAGAGACAGACCCCCACATTCCACCAATCACACAGAGTGTCAGGGAGTGACATATGAGGCATACCAGTCAGACAAGGTGTCACGGGGAGGTGAGTGGGGCATACCATTCAGGCATGACAGTGGGGGAGACTGGTGGGCTATACCACTCAGACAGGACGTCAGGCGGAAAAGGGTGGGCATACCACTCAGACAGGAAGCCAGAACCAGGCAGCTAGAACATGCATAAACTGGGTTCAGGGTGAGAGACTGACCTTGTCTGATTCTTCCCATCACAGGCCACATCAATGCCCTGAAAGACGGGCAGATTCAGGAGCTGGCAGCAAAGGATGTGTGAGGATGCTGAGTGCGAGATCTGGCGGGTGCTTACCTGCAGCTGACTGACTGTTCCATTCCTGCAGGCCGTCTTCCTGCAGGGCCGGAGATACACACGTATGTGTCACACTACTCAGCGTGTGATAACAGACACACAGAAACACTGCCTTCTGACACACTCAGTCTGCTCCTGTCTGTGTAGTGCTGCCTTTAATAGGCAGGATCGTACCTCTGGGTTGATTGTCCATAGCTGGCTGTGACACTGCCTGTCCAGATTTCTGATGGGCTGCTTGTTGTGGAGAACAGACCGTCTGTGTAGTTATGTGCTGAGTCAGTGGCCTCGGGTTTGCCATGACTGGGGCTCACGCAGGGGACACTGGCAAACAGCTCGGACAGCTGAGGGGGGGGGGCACCAGAGAGTCACGCACACTCAACTAAACACATACACACACACAAACACATACATACAGACACATACACGGTCACAGAAGCACACAGATATACACAGACACTCACAAAGTCACAAAAGGAGCCCAGAAAATTCGTACCCAGCTGCTGATCTCTGACTCATTGATTTTGCCATTAGAGGTATTCACAGCGACAGGCATCCAGTAGTATGTCCCTGTAGGTCAGACACACTTATTAGGTATGTGAAAAACAACACGACCCACCTGCTGTTCGCTAATATAAAAAGCACATATTTCATATTCATTTCTGATAAAGCAGTGATTTAATGGACATAAACTTTGATAAAACTTTCATTTGATTTGTTTAACTGATAGAATGTACACTGCATAATTTACTTATTGAGTACTGTAAGTCATGTGCTTCATGTAATATTGAAAGGGAAGCTGAGGCTGAATCTTTCTCTGGGACGATCCCAGCATACTTACTGTCATCAGCGCAGAACTGGGAGAAGTTACACTGGACGGGCTGAAGCACTGAAACACAGACAGGCAGTGCCTGAGTCCGCTTAGAGTGACAGGGGACCACAGGGAGACACACGTCAGAGTCACACAGTGACTTAGCGTCTGAGTCCACTTAGAGTGACAGAGGACCACAAGGAGACACGTTAGAGTCACACAGAGTCGCATAGGGACACAGCGTCTGAGTCTATTTAGAGTGACAAGGGACCAGAAGGAGACACATGTCAGAGTCACACAGAGACACGGCATCTGAGTCCGCTTAGAGTGACAGGAGACCACAAGGAGACAAACGTCACACAGAATCACAAGTCCAGAATCACACTTTCTCTTGTGAGGAAATCTGTGCATATCCATCTTAAAGGCCCCACAGATGTACTTATAGTTTTATTTTTTAGCTTTTAAATTTAATTAGGCATCCTTTCACATTTTTAAAGATATTATAAGCTGACAGTGGGCAAACAATTAATCCTGGTGTCAGCTAAAGGGGTCAGAACTTTCCAGAGCATTATGCTTTGCTGGGGGTCTCGTGTATCCATACCTGAGCTGTAGGATGCATTGAGGTTCAGGTCCAGCTGATTCTTATATGCGTCCTGTGGCTCCAGCACCTCATTGCTGGCACCTGAAGAAGGCAAAGAGGACAACAATCATGACATTTTTCTCTCTTGCTTTGCACAGGTAGTCAAGCTAGAGTACAGTGCATGAGGAGCAGGAAGCTTTACCTGTCCCTGACTTACTGCTGTTTGCAGGACCAGTGGGGGGCATGAGAATGATGGGGGTGGAGTTTGTGGTTGTGGCTGCAGCTGTACTGTGATTGGATGATGGCACAGTGGTGGGCATGAGAGTTGGATGTGGACTCTTAGATGCGTTGATGGGTAAAGGTTCTGGAATTTTCAGTAAACAGGAGACAAGCTATGAATGAAGTTGACGTCCAGCACCTTAGGAAGCATGTTAGCCAAGCCCCACACACACATCAGTGCAGGGGCTGGGGTGTGATACGTCTGCGTGTAGACCATCACTCAGCTGTATCTACTCTAGCAGCAAAGCCTGGTGGGGGCAGCATTGTGCATCCAAAGACCGAGGGGAAAACGGGATGGTCAATTATGCAGACAGAAGCTGGAGAAGAACATGTAGCTGGCTGCCACAGACCTGGGAGAAGGTCCCAGCCTCAAGCATCAAGCCAAAGCAAAATGCAGGAGCTGAGCAAGAAGCGAGGGAAGGTTCTGGAGAAAGAAGGCCCGACAGACAGTGAGGAGCCCAGGAAAGTGGGCACTGAGGAAAGGTCTGGGAAGACCTTCCAGAATATTCAGGGTTTTCATTTTAGTCACTCATTCAAAACGAACAGGAGCACAAACTTTGATGCCACAGATGCATTATTTCCGGAATCTCTCCCAGGGGAGGTGAAGCCAACCAGCTGCTAATTTGCCTCTTTTCCTCTTTATGTCAGTCAGAAGTCCTATTATTCCCATTAGATGTGAGATGCTCCCCCAAGACCCTAAGAGTCCCAAAATGCACAGTAATTACCTTCTCGCTTCACTCGTTTCAGACCTGAAAAACAAAATATGGCACATAAAGAGCAGCCAGGTCAGATCTGGGACTCTCACATATCAGGGTTATCGCTGTGCTTCCCAGTAACACGCACTGCCTCGGGATTTTACTGTTGGGTCTCTGACCATGAAGTCATGTTAAGTGATTCATGCATACCGTCTACATATAAAGTGTTCTAAATAGTTCCAAATATTCGCATGGCTATTTTTAGTAACAGGCATGCAATATTTTCTTTGTTAAGAAGGAAGTTATGAGTCATTCTTGTTGAAATGGGAGAACTGGCATTTCCTGTTTGGGAATTGTCATGTGCGTATATCAGCGTAAGCTGCTGACTAACGCCTACTCTCTTTCAGCTATTCACACAATAGCTGCTATTTTTCAGTGAAGGGCCAGTCCAATCACACTTCACCCAGCAGGCATCCCCGGCACGGGAGCCTGCTCACCATGGTAACGGAGCCCGGCCACTCACCACAGGGCAGCGAGTTGTCCCGGACCTTTGCCATGCCCACCACAGCCCATTTGCGTGAGTCCCAGCTCACCACTCCGCCATCCTCGCAGTCGCTATGCTCCGCCATATCCTCCCACATGCGAAAGAGGTACAGCTCCACCTGGCCCACCCCCCCGTGAGAGTCACGGGCTCCCTTGCAGCCCAGCAGCAGCTCCCCACTGGGGGGAATGGCCTGAGAGGTGACAGTGCGCTTGTCGGCCCAATCATCCACCTCCAGGAGTAAGGTGCGACCATTGCGCCGGAGGCAGATGTGGTGCCAGAGGTGGGATTTCAGGGACACCGGGAAGCGGTGCTTCACCCCCAGCAGCCATACCTCCAGGCCACGTCCATTGCTCCGCAGCGCTAGGTCATACAGCGGGCTGTCCGGGGAGCTATAGGTAAAGGCTGTCCATGGGCCAGGGGAGAGAACTCGCACCTCCATGCACATGGTCACCTGGACGAGTGCTGGAACCTGCTCCAGCGAGGTCCAGTAGTCGCCACAACCCTGCAAGAACTCAGCCTTGGACTCAGCCATGAAGTAGCAGTTCACTGGAGGGAAGACATACAACGTGAGCCAGCTTAGTGTGAAGTGAATGAGGTGACTGGGAGCTCTAGGACATGGTAACTTGATTGGTTACGCATTATCGACATTATTTAAGGGCCTGTGGGTAAATCATGTTATTATCCAGTCTGCTTTGTGTATCCTTGCTACTCCTCTGCTTTAGCTGTTGCCATAACCCAGGTTCTTACCCCTCTGGCCACCCCAGTGATGCGTGCAGAGCCTCCACATAATCTCACAAGCCTCTTCCGCATCTTTCAAATGTATCGTGTGACCTCTGAAGAATGTAACCTAAGATATGGCTTGACATCATCAAGTCAAACATTCACCTTGAAATCTTAAACAGACAATCATACTTCAAGCAGCTTTTACAAGGTCAACTATACATTCTATACATTATAATGCCCTGCATTGAATTCCTGCAATGTCTGCCATTACTGAATGTAATGACTGTACTTTAGCCACAGCTTGTAAAAATCCTGAAGGAGCTGCATCACGGGTGGTACTGTGGCATCTCATACCTGGGATGTAATGCTGCCCCTTGCTCTATGGCTCCAGAGTTTCTACATTCTCTTCACAACTGTGCTAGAGTCCTCTTGGTACTGTAACACCCTAGGGTCAAAATCAAGTACCCAAGAGACATAGTGACACCCTACTGTCAAAGTCAACTGCCCTAAAGACACAATGACAACCTAGGGTCAACGGCAAGTACCCTAGAGACATAGCAACACCCTACTGTCATAGTCAACTCCCCAAAAGACACCATGACAACCTAGGGTCAACAGCAAGTACCCTAGAGACATAGCGACACACTACTGTCAAAGTCAACTGGCCTAAAGACACCATGACAACCTAGGGTCAACGGCAAGTACCCTAGAGACATAGCGACACCCTACTGTCAAAGTCAACTGGCCTAAAGACACCATGACAACCTAGGGTCAACGGCAAGTACCCTAGAGGCATAGCGACACCCTACTGTCAAAGTCAACTGCCCTTAAGACACCATGACAACCTAGGGTCAACGGCATGTACCACAGAGATATAGCGACACCCTACTGTCAAAGTCAACTGCCCTAAAGACACCATGACAACCTAGGGTCAACGGCAAGTACCCTAGAGACATAGCGACCCCCTACTGTCAAAGTCAACTGCCCTAGAGACACCATGACAACCTAGGGTCAACAGCAAGTACCCTAGAGACACAGCGACACCCTACTGTCAGTCAACTGCCCTAAAGACACCATGACAACCTAGGGTCAAAGGCAAGTACCCTAGAGACTACTACCCCCTAATCACTTCTTTCCCAGTTGTGTAAGTGAACTATGTTTCTCCCTGTGTGCGTACATGGATCCTTGTCAAGATGTTACTGATTTCTGTACCTGTTTGGAGGTGAAAAAGGAGGAGCCAGATACAGAGTAGGCTGAGAAGAGTGAGGCTTCCAGGGGTCTGGAGGCAGTCTGTGCTCCTGCACGGCATCCTTCTGGAAGATATGAAACACATTAAACGTGTCTGTGTTTGGAAGTCAGGAACAGATTGAGTGTGTCTGTGTTTGGAAGAGAGGAACAGACTGAGTGGCTGTGTTTGGAAAACAAGAATAGACTGAGTGTGTCTATGTCTGGAAGACAGGAACAGATAGAGTGTGTCTGTGTCTGGAAGACTGGAACAGATAGAGTGTGTGTGTCTGGAAGACAGGAAGAGACGGAGTGTGTCTGTCTCTATGAAGCTTTCCCATTATATCTCAGCCTAGCTTTAGTTTTGTAAGTTTGACACACAGAGCTGCTTACAAAGGGCCCTTCTCCATTCACTTTGCCCTTTAACTCTCATTTACACAGGGACTGTCAGGTTTTCCATCATTTTCTGCCTGGCAGCCCAGGTGTGATTGGAAATTTTACAGGTTGGCCAGTTAAAACCTGTCACCCATCTGTAGGTTTTCCAGCTTAAGTATCTTTATAATAAAATAACCTTCAGAAGCCAGTACCAAAGCTGCCTGTACTCCTGTGCTCAGCATGGTGATGATGCTACGGGCCAGTGTGAGATCAATCAGACATTCAGTGAGATGTTACCTGGTATCCCATCAAAAAGCACAGCCATCAGCCTGTTCTAGTGCTCTTGATGAAAGCGGATCAGCCCAGGATTTCAATGTGTGACTTTGTGTTTTTATGGTCTCTGTGTAAAACCTGTACTGGTACATACCACACTGAGTCTAACCCTATTACTGCACAGCATTATTTGGCAGATCCTGCCCCAGCAAGGCCCCCAAAATGCTATATTCCAGTATCAAAGACACGCATCTGAATATAACACCCATAGTGCGTATACGGAAACCTGTTGGGCTGAGCTGGGGAATGGAGAACTTCAACTCCGTGATACTTTAATATTCATTTTGAAATTACGCATCTATTTGCAAGAAGTGTCTCGTTCATTTTAGATGATTATTACTTGTCTGTCTCTCTGTATGAGTCAACATTACAAAAGCCTGTTCATTTCAGCAATTTAGAAAAAAATCAATAAAACAATGGCTAGTAAATGTTTTATAAATGGTATTAATGTATTAAAATAACGTGCTTCAGATGCTCTTACCTTTGTGTGCCAGTACATCCTAGTGGAGGGGAAATCGCTGAGGCTCTTCCAGCCCTGCATGACATGAGTGCCCCATTTGTATTGCGACCCACCAGGGCAATCAGAAGAAGCCAACTATTTGCGTCCGAGTCGAAAAACAGTGTCCGATAGCTGTTCAGATCCCGACAAAAGCAAACAGCGCACACAAGCACTACGTGCGTAAATGGAGTTTAAAGTTACAAAGAGTAGCAATGTGCTCCAGGCAATGGGAGCCTCGATGCCAGACACTCCCACCATTACAGCCTGATCAGAAAGACAGGGCGATGACACGCCACGTCAGTCACGCCACTGTCCTGCAAGCTGCTCCCAGAGGACCATTTCACAATCAGCAACGCGTCGACGGTACTTTATAATGAAAATACAGCTTCCCAGCCAAATTCAATGGTTGTTTATTTACGGCGTGTATTTACTATTAAAATCCAGTGTTATCCACATTTAAAATAACCGTTAATCACGTTTTTCATCGTTGCTCACATTTCAGCTATAATCTCTGTTAGCCAGTGGGATGATGTTTCTTAACAGAGACTGGAAACAGCGTCCTTCTGGTGTTTATGCCCTTCCTCCCATCCAGGACTGACTAACGTCACGCTATCGCAATCCAGTAAAACCCGGTATGTGAAGAGACTAGGTGTCGCAAACAGGTGCGGAGTGTAGCATAGGTCCTGACCCAATTGATGAGGCCAAAATGAAACGTGTGGCGGTATGGAGAGAGCGTGAGATCGTCAAATATCTCACCGTGAGATTCTTTACTGGGAGCTGAAATAAGCAACAACCACTGAGTGAGATAATAATGAGGATGGGGGGGGGCTGATAATCCTCCCAATATTGGAACCCCCCTGCCCCCCACTACCCAACAATGGATAAAATTCTGCTCAAGGACACAAAGGACCCGGAGGTGTTGCCGTGGCGATGCCTGGTCCTCTAGGCCACATGGCAGCTAGGGCCAGGATGTGTGCCTCAGTGCTTCCTAGAGACTGGTTGCCATGCCAACCTCAGGCCTAAGCTGCATGTGACTGTCTGGGTTTGGATGTGGCACTGCGCGACATGCAGGATCCACATAGCGCAGTGCCTCAAGATAACCCCAGTTCCTAACCTTAACCCCAGGGCTCTGCACTGCCGCCAGAGCTACGCCTTACATTCCACTGGCATCACATGACTCATAATACCAGTTTTTCCACATCGGAATAGATTTTTACATGTGTTTGATATTAACATATGTGTAACAGCCATAGATAAACAAATAGCTTTGAAATGTTTTGTCATAAGCCCTTTGCATGTGTATCTGCATCACAGGGTATGCATCAGCTTGTAGGCCAGTGCTTGTACATAGTATGTTAACAGCTACTACTCAGTCAATATGCGCTTATGTGCATCACATACTTGTCGATGTTTGTTCAGGAATGTGGGACTTATGATCATAATACTGCACTGTTAAGGGACCACGTGTTATGATAAGGGGCGACCTGCTAGGTAGGTGTCCACTGAGGATTGGGACCCCCAGGCGGTTTTGGAGGCTGGGAGATCACAGAAGGGTCACTGGAGCATCAGTGAGGGTGGGACCCTTTAATGCGGCTGTTTGCCCTGTCCTGCACAGAGGCTGCCTGTGCTGTACAAATAAAAGGTACACACTCCTAATCACACAAAGGGACATTTGTTTATAGGTGATCACTATGTTTTGCTTTGATTTCTAATGGTTTGATTGTTTTAGTACTGTTAGCCTGTATCAATAGAATTAAGACAGGAGGAGAAATGCTGCTTTTTATCCATGGTCAGCTTCTCGACGGCGTCATTCAGAGGGACAACAGTGCAGTGTTGACGTGGCTCGGAGATAGGAGAAGCGCGTCACAGGCATGGAAACGGCCGGGCGTCGCAGCTCGCGGGCTCACACTGGGCCCATTTTCCACACCAGCATTTGTTTCTTCTTCTTATTTCTATAGTTGTGAAGAGATTTAGAATCTGTACAGTGCAGCGTTGCCATGGTGATAGCTAACAGGTCACAACACACTAAAGTAAGCAAAACCAAGCCTGGATGGCTCTTCATTTTCTCCCTTTTGTCTCTCTCTGTCACTGAGGGTTCAGAAATACTGATAATTGACATCAGTATGTCCAGCGCTGCCATTCTGACTACATTTGCTCTAAGTTCACAGGACCCCCAGGAAATTCCTGCCGCATACTGGCTTTGTAGGACAAAGCAGAAAACCTCTTCACAGACGCCCCCAGCAATGAAACCTGGAAGCTGAAAATGAGCAGTGTAAGGGGAGCGCAGGTGCCAGTTTACCTGTCCCAGTAAGGTGTGGGAACATGAATAACCTTTGTTTAAAAAGCCATCACATGGCTCGTCCCTCCCCACTGCCCCCTCACTGCCATACCTCTCCCCATTGTGTATTTGTCCAGAGGCTGTTTTTTGAGTGGCGTCCTTTCTCAGGTGAAACTGCAAATGTTTTCCTGTGGTTGAAGTGTAAGGCATGATTTCCTTGTTACACAAACAACTATTCAAGAGTATGATCCCTCAATTGCAGTACTGCATACCGGACACTAGGGGATGCCATATCCCACAGAAAATGTACAACATGCCTATATGGACTATACCTTACATTCATAGGTAAAATGGCATTATTGAAAAGAATATACCAGGCATTGACAAAGGCAGTGACACTGTTTTAACACGATTTACTTTATTCATCTTCAACTTGTATAAACAGTTACAAAAAATGGCAGAAGTAACAACAGTGACATTTCAATCATGAATGTGTGTCTCTGTGCAGAGGGAGAAATTCACAGGTGTGTTTATGTGTGCGTAGGAAAAGGATCTGTGTGTCTGATCCAGTGATCAGTGCTGTGAATGTGTGTTTCGGATTAACAGAGAGCAGCATGTTCACTGCCAGTACAGAGACACTACAGTGGGGGTCCCAGCAGGCACACGCCTTCATTTTACCTGCATAACGCTGCAGAACATCAAGCACAGCATAACACAGTGGCCACCATCCCTTCGACCCCCCGACATGGCCACAAATCCACAGCTTCACAGCACACAGCATCGCCTGAACGCGAAAACCCCGGGACTATGGTAACGACAGAAGGTGCAGAGGGCGACTAGAGGCAGGGTTTACAGAGATCAGACGCCTGCAGCTCTCTCACTAAATGCAGAGCTCATTTATAAAATGAGGGCAATAGAGAAAGTGTACTTTACAGATCTTAAAGGGTAGAAGCTTTCAAGCACAGACAGCTGCTCAAATCATAAGCCTAGAGACCCCTCGGGAGAGCTCACAAAGACCAACAAAACTGAGGTGGTGCATTTCAGACCGGAACGCCTCTGCGGCGGCAAGCCCGGCCCAGGCTTACTCCACAATGCTATGTTCCAGCCCAGACCGCATCTACAGTAGGGTGTTGTGATCTACAGAAAGTATGGTGGTACAATTACTTCACAGGCACACCAGGTCTCTCATTCTGCGGTGGTATATCCCTGTCTCAGAGGCCCCACACCGGTATATCCCTGTCTCAGTGGCCCCACAGTGATATACTCCTCCACACTGAAACCCACCTGGCTACATACCTACCTATATACTCATATATGCCTTCACATATGTGTAGCTCTGCCTGCAAAGGGTTATTAAGTGAATATGCAACAAATAATTAATAAAATAAAAAAAAATGAATAAAAGTTTAGTGCACTGGCACACAGGCAGATACCACCATGTACCGACCCCCAAACAATCTGTGAGCACTTTCCAGCTTTCTGAGTGTTTATGACCGTGTCAGCCTGCCCCTCCCAGTGTCCCCAGTCAGCCTCTCAGCTGATGCACTTCCTGCGCTGGTGCTGTTCTAATGCTTTGTAAAAAGACCTGTACCACATCCCACTGCAGTTTTTGGTACATCCTTCCACTGCTAAGGGGCCCAGACAATCTTATTCCTGCTTTCCCAAGTACTCCTAGCAATCCTCAATGCGGTCGTTAATAAATATATTAGAAGCTCATCATTAGTATACTCAGAATGACGATAAAGAATAGCAAAAACTATAACTGATATTTTAGTGCCGAATAATGAAAAAGACCACAGCAGAACATATATCAATTTTAGATAAGCCTTCCTTTGCATAATATGAGATTACCCAAAACTGGGCAAGCAGCTCCTATGTTTAAACATAGGCCCGAAATCGATGCGTCGAGCTGTCATGCGGGTTTGCGAGCGCATCTCATGTCTACGTTAAATTCAACCCTGATAGCGGGCCGGCATGAGGATTCTCTCAGTGTTTAGATGCTTCAGATCTACACTACTGACTAACATTAACGTAATGTAATGGTTACATCCACACAAACACTTCAAAGTTCCCTTTTTGAGCACTACATTATGAGGATTCGGGTAAAGTCCCTTAGTTTTTTTTTGCTCATAGGAGTTTTACTTACACAAAAATGTTCTGAGGGCAGAACAAAAAATGATTGGCTCTGAGATCATCAGATTTTTGGGAGGGTCCTCGCAACTAGAGGAGGCGGGACCAAGACATCTGATTGGTTGGTCACACCTCCTCTAGTGGCTTGGACCCACCCCCTGTACAATCTGATTTGTTATCTCTCTGAACCAATGAAAATCATTTTTATTTCTGCCCTCAGAACATTTTTGGGTAAAACTCCCATGAGCATTGTTTTCCCCAGTGAGAATTTGATAAATCTGGATCGATAAACAGAGTCAGGATATGATCGTCACAGTAATTAGCTGACAATATCATTAAATTCCTGCAAAACAAATATTTCCTTGAGCAAATGGTTAATATTTCAACAGCATTAGTCCCACATTTCCCATTAGGACTGTAATGTGTCTCAGACTGGAATTACTTCCTCGGACCGTTTGCGACTATAATCACCTACATAAGACCATTGGCTGTTTTCCATCAGGCCGTCTTCCAGCAGTCCGTCCTGGAGCATGCTGCCAGTCATGTATTGATTACATTTACATCATTTAACCACGCTTTTGTCCGAAGCGATGTACAAGTGAAGCAAATAGCACATTAGAAACTCATTTGATTAATGGATAGCAGCTCTGGTACTTTTCTTCTTACGCCAAAAGCAAGTCTAATTACTGGGCTATATTCATCCATCTATCCGTTCATCCCGATGCTATAAAAAGCATTACATTTGGCAGAAGGAAAGCCCTCCAGGGCTGTGCGTTTGACTCTTTCCTTCCTTGTCCACCTGTGCAATTGAGCGTGATCCATTGTGCCCTGTACTGGATGGGCAACCTGTGAAGGAGGCTCCAGGTCTGTTTCCCTGTGCTGACTGGGACTGGCTCCAGTGGCAAACCGGACAGGCACTATGGAAGATGGACTGATGGACAAACATCATGCTTAACTCCAGACCACTAGCTTTGTATGGACGTGTTCCATTATGTGTTCAATGTCGAACATAAAATGAAATTCATTTTTCCTTAAAAAAAACTAGCCTTCATATTATTTGTGTCTGGACTTTGCATGCCGGAGTTTCTAATTTTCCAGTACTGAATGACTGTATGTGTTTGGGCCCTGCGATGGACTGGCATCCCATCCAGGGTGTCCCCCAGTCCCGTGCCCTTCGCTGCCTGGGACAGGCTCCAGACCCTCTGTGAGTGGAGGATGGATGCATAGATCTTTCCAAAGAAGATATTTTTGAGCAGCTCAGCAACACTGTCCAATGCGGCATTGATTTTCTGCAAGGTCGATGCTGTATTTTCAGGTAGCTTTTCTACAGCATTCAAATGGGTGCTGACAGTATTTGCAGAAAAAAAAAATCATAAACCAGAATGCACATTCCTCGCAGTGAGTAACTGTACTTGGCAAAGGATGTTTCGATCTGTATATATTAACGTTAGACTACCTAATAAATAAGAATAATTTAGAAGAGGCTCTTCCTAAAAAAAACCGCAGTCAACACAATTTGTCATTTTGGAGGGTTACTCGGGTGGTTGTCATATTATTTCAGTTTACATGAACAGAATTTATAAAGTAAATCACATTTATTTTATACTTCAGCTAGTCCACATCATAATTATATTTAGTTGTGCTGCATAAGTCATCGGCACTGAACACTTAATGTGGAGTTATTCAAATTAATTTTTAATTACATTTCCTTTGTGTAGATTGCACTTTAATGTACAGATTCACACACTCCAGCTATACAAACCACCCAAGCCTATAAGTGTGGCCCTAACCGTAACCATGCCAGCCTGCGGTTCTGCTTTTACACCGATTCACACCCTGTGATCCTTACAGTTGCTCTGACATTCATCCACCAAACAAGTACCCAGCTGGTGTCTCTGCCTAAACTCTGCCTATTCCTGTATTTCAACTGGGCCAGAGTCACTGCGTTCCCTGGACTGAATTTCACCATTGTAAAATTCAACCAGACATGATTCTACACTGTGACACAGGTCTTACATGAGAAATTCACCACAGGAAGCAAGACACTCACTTTCACGGTTTGGCCTAGAACAGCATTTCATCATGACAGCTCAGCCAACCTCAACAGAAATGCCTGAAGTAATAGGTCACTATGACAACGAGATCTACAGTCCAGTAAAGACATACAACCATCACGAACATGGGAGCAGTGCATCCGTGTTTGTCCTTCACCCAGTACACTTGACAGAGACAGGACCATATGCTGAACCTATTACTGTTCAAATCACAGATGGTGAAACGTGTGAATGAATACTTCTAATTCACGCTAAGCTATGAATTTCTGAATGCTGTCCAAACCATATTCAGGAGTGACTTGCAAACCTTTACACCAGCTGCTAATCTCTCATGCTGTGGACACTGCACTGGACCACTGCAGACTGGAGTCTGGGACTCACCCACCCTCATATTAGGCCACACCCACTTTGGTCACTGGCTCCGCTCACACTAATCTCCATGTATGAAGCTCTGCCATCCAGCCCTGCCAGATGCTGTCATCATCTCCTCCCATACTGTGTGCCCTGGCCCATCCTGGGCGGTTCTGCTTCTGCCAGTTAAACAGTGGTAATTTGGTCAACCACGCGAGTACTATCTGCCATCTCCACACACTCAATCTCCTCCCTGTTCTCAGAGGCCTTCTTGCCCTTCCGTTTCTTCTTCGATGGTGGCAGGAACGTCAGAACCACAGGCAGGATGGCCAAGCAGTGGAAAAGAGTGATGAGCGCCGTGAGGAAGAGGCACCGGAAGAGTGTGCGGGTCAGATTGGACGGCACGGCGGCCAGGGGCAGCAGGGCGGCACCATAGCACAGGTAAGTCTGCAGCAGGGGCACCCCGTGCCGCTCAAGCGCCTGCTGCACCCAGCGTGTGCGCGTGTAGTCCCGGCCCAAGGCGAATGTGGAGACCAGGGGGCTGCCGGCGTCAATGGCATGGTTCACACCGTGGATTAGGCAGAGGACGGAGACACAGTCCAGCTCCACCCGCCACAGGGTCATGAAGCCAACCGCCCCGAAGGCCACCGAGGCCACAGTGACCGTGAGCCACACATTTACCAGTGGGTCGGCTGCCAGGAAGGCGGAGAAGAAGAGTAGGAAGAGGGCAGCGATACAGGCATTGTTAAGTGGGGCGCACACGGAAGCGGCATAGCGGTCCATGTAGACAAAGGAGGGGTTGAAGATGATGAACTTCACACGAGAAGTATGCGAGAGCCGGCGAAGCGTATCCAGCAAGACTGACATCTCCTCCCTCTTGTTCTCGGTAGTCTTGGCGACGAGAAACATGCGTGACGCGGCTACGTCGGCATCGCCGTCGCTGCGGCGGGCAAAGATGATGTCGTCGGAGAAGTGCAGGAACTGCGGCTGCTTGAGGAATCCATGCCGCAGCAGCTCAGTGAAGTTGTGCCGGGGCAGCGTGGAGCTCAGGTTGAGGCTGCGCAGGTAGCCCAGGTAGCTCTCAAACCAGGAGATCCTCTCGAAACCCTTGGTGTACTCCAGGAGGTCCTCCTGCACACTGGCATTCCAGTACTCGATGGACTCGTATATGTAGAAACCAATGACCGGGCTGTAGCTGCTAAAGAACCTCTGCTGAGCCCGCGTGTAGGCAATGGTGCTAGTCTCTGTAGCAACCATGTTGCTGAGGTCAGAGCCCTCGCTGACCTGCAGGTAACCCATGAGGGCAAAGGAGACGTAGACCAGGTAGAAGAGGACCACAAAGGGTTTCACATATGTGTTGGTGATCCAGTCGCAGTAGTAGTGCTTCACGAAGGACACCAGCAGATGGCGCTCGTAGGCACGGAGGTCACCCGGTTCAGTGGCCTCCTCATTGTATTGCGTGTGCATGAGACAGCGGTACCAGCTGGGCCTCTGCTGCAGCACCTCTGGCCGGGGCACTTTCCGGCAGAAGAGACTGTGCTGGTAGTTGTTTTCCAGGTAGCCGGCAAAGACAAGGTTGGCACCGTAAAAGGTGAGGACGTAGAGGTAGCTGAACACGATTGCCACACAGGTGTTCCTGCAGAAGAGGCGCACTGCCTCGATGTTGGTGAAGGGGCTGGCCCCGATGCCGAACGTCACCAGGTACATGGCGGTGCTGGCACTGAAGGGCAGCATTGAGTCCGAGAAGACGGCTGCCGCGCGCTCCTTCACGTGCTGGTCCTCCCTCGTGCGGCGCCATGATGACAGCATTTCGAAGGTACCCAGCAAGCCGTGGCCTGGAGGGGAAGAGGAGCAGAGGCTGACTGTTAGCTGGAAAACTAGGGTTTCAGGACTGGCCTGTTTTCGGCCATTGATATTTGGCAAATTTGCAAAATTTGGTTTTTGATCCTACGCAAACGCCAGGGGAAATGTTCCTCATGTGTTTAGTGTGTGTGTGTGTGTGTGTAAGTGTGCATTATTTCCTTTGGTACCATGCACTGTGTTTATGCAGGGGGGCTGGTGTGCTCGCCGCAGTGTGTGTGGCTTTACTGGTGGGATTCTCAGAGGGAGTCATGACTCAGCAGTGTCTCCTCGCCGACTCTCAGGGTGTGTGAATCATTGGGGTCCGCAGCAGGTCTGAGCGTTACTGTCGTATGAAGAGGTGAGAGGAGAAGAGTGAGTGAGACAAGCACGTCTTCTCAAGATGAGAAAGACAGGCAGAGGTGTCGGCAGTGTGAGAGAAGGAGCGCCCCCCGCTGGGCCTTCCACTGAGTGACTCTCTCAGGCGGAGCACTTATGGGTCCATCTGGGGGGGTGGGGGGAAGGAACCGCGGAGGCAGAGCCCCCTGGACGGTGAGGATTCTGCCCCCGAAAAACACCAGGCATACTCCCCGCACCAGCAAATCCCCCAGCTGGTACCATTCATGCACCAGTGGCGGCCTCTGCTTGTACCATGAAATTTGTAGCAGAAACATCAAATCATCGATGAGGCAAAATAGTAAATGGGACAGGAGGACAAAGGCCAGAGCGCTGCCCTGTCAGCTGGGGTGATGGAAGGGACTGCTGGGGGACATTCGTCTCTGCGCCCCCCCTCCCCGGGAGCACAGCATAAATTATGGAACGAGGAACAGCAGGCAAGCTCTTTGCCTAGACAGAGTCGGGCAGGCCTGCCGAGCTTGCAGACAGACAGGAACATGAGTGTACATGCAGAGTTATGCGTGCAGTCAGCGTCTGTCATTCTGATGCTGTGTACACATGTGTCCTGCACTGCCACAGGGGACGGTTGGCCTCCCACCGTTGACCAGGAGCAGGGATCCCATGAATTATCTCTTAACTACATGTTCTAGTCAGGCACATTATCCACTTATCTAAGATGGAGCTTTTGGGCCTGGCGGTGGCCTTCCTCTCCCTCACACTGCACTCACTGACAGGGGCTGAGAGGCCGCTGGCACACTGCAGTCGGCTTAACTGGGTCACTGCCATCTTCGGAGCTAAAGGTATTGTGAGGAGGTAAAAGTAGATTACATTTCCCTTTATATTGGCGCGTCCGCCAACGAGCCACCAAACAGCGTCATCTTTCAGCTCTCATATGAGTGAGTCTGCCGTGAGTAATACAGGTGCTGATATATGAGTGTGTGTGTTTGTCGGTTTACTGGGAACATTTCCAATATTAATAGAACCAGTTCCAGGTTTGACCCAGTGGCCCAGTTTAGGCTGCCTGCTAAGGAGAGTTCCTCAGAGAGGGAAGGGGATGGGAGCAACACGTAGAGGATGTCAACAAGGGAGATGGGGGATGACCAAAGAAGAGAACATGGAGTGACTGGTGGAGAATAAATGGACAGAGCTCATGCAGGAGTTTGGGTAGGTAAAAATAACCTGGGATACGTGGGTATTTCATTATTACTGCATCATGTCTTTGGCCGTCTCATTTGTAAAATGCAAAGCCAACACTGCACATTTAAACCGCATTGAAACAGGGCTGCAAAAAAGTAACGGAGCTGTGGTTCATTGCAGCCTCTCCACCAGCAGGGGGCACACTCACTTCTACACACAAGAGCCCCACTGCTCAGTTTCCCCTTGGTGCTTTGCTTTTCCTACCTAACACTGTGTTTAGTGTGTAATATGGGCTTGGTTCACTGTCCAAAATTAATGAGGGATTGTCAGCTCGCTACTGATATCACTGAGTGTGGATCAGCGCTCTGATCCTGGGTGTTGGGCCAGGAGGGGCGGGGGGAGCCGCTGCATGGCCGGGCTCGCTCTCCACCCACGCAGGTGAGAACCTAGCAGACCATGACACTTCATCTGCTCCTGCAGGGAGCTCTGATCCCATGTAGTGCGAGAGCAGGAAGCCCCGGGAGGCTGGCTCCAGTCGCCCATTCGGTCAGCTGTGGCTCGTACAGACTGAAGCACTGGAGAGCTGAGCCCCTGCTTGAGCACTGATTGATGTTAACGAGCCCCCGCCATAAGAGGCCAAGAGACCCAAGTTCATGTGCTTAAAAGCAGTGGTCCTCATTAAGTCCCTCTCCAGGAGGGGGGGCGTGCAGGGATGCGGTGTGGCGCTCACATGGGTACACAAGTGGGCGAGTTCCCATGGCACAGACGTCCCACATCAGACACAGACACAGATAAAGCGAGATCCGTGGCAACAAATAGCTATGGTGGACAGATACTGCGGAAGGCAACGGTCCTACGGATGGAACGGACTTAAACAGTGATGGGCGGCGTGAATTGGGTGCTACAGGAATATATGCTGCAGTGGGTCCCACAGCATGAGTCATAGTGGCTCTCTGGAAATGGGGTAATAATTAGGCCAATCGGGCGCCTGGGCCCCTCCCCTCCATGGCCTATCAGCAGCAGGGCAGCGGCTCGCACAGCCATTAGCGGGCTGATGTCTCAGTAATGGAATTCAGCCGTGCAGGGAGGCCTGACGGTGCGGGCGGAGCCGATAAAGGCCCTAATTACAGAGCGGCGCTTTCATCTCGAGGCCGGCTGCATGAGCATTGTCTCATGGGGGGAGGGGCCACACCATAATTACCACTGTGCTCTTTCACCATGGGAGATGGCGAGAGTTTGGACAAGAGCTGTAGGACAGCATTCCTACTGGGCCTACCACTGTGGAGGAGGCTGATGCAACTGGAGTGTAGCTCTGTACTCAGTTGGAGTATAGCTCTATACTCAGTAGGAGTACAGGTCTCTACTCAAAGTATAGCTCTACATGCCCTTAGGGTGTACTCACACTAGGCAATCTGTACCATGCCAGAGCACATTTGTTATTTGACTAGGTTGTTTGACTAGTGTGATTAGCTCCATACTGTAGCCAGCCACGCTAAACCATGTGCAGACCCACTCGAAGAGGTGAGCCTGAGCACAGTTCAGTTGGACTCAGATATGACACACATCTAGTGTGATTGTTAACTGTCCCCGAGCACAGAACACAGATGTGACGCCAATGATGCTACTGGCAAATGCATGCGCATTTGTACAATATACATGAAGTGGACCCGGAAGGAATGGATTGGGTAGGCTGTGCAGGGCGGGTAGGCTGTGCAGGGCGGTAGGCTGTGCAGGGCAGGTAGGCTGTACAGACAGAGTAGGCTGTGCAGATCGGATAGGGTGTAACAGATCGGGTAGCAACAGGATTACTTTGGTCTAAGGCAGAGGTGAAGTGTTAGCTGGAAATTTGGGCTTATAACAGTAACCAGGAACAACTGGATGCAAAATACAAAAACCATAGATATTTGGTAAAATATCTTCGTATACATGCAGCACGATTAAATAAAAAAATCTATGAGAGCTTTGTCATTGTGGCAAAAGCCAAATAAGCCACAAAATAAGGACATTAATCATGAATCCCTTTCTGCTGTGTGATAGTGATTTCTTTCCTATGTTTTCTTTAACACAAAGTCGCACAGTGATGACAAAAGAATGCTTGGGCCAGGATCGTTAAGTGCAATGAAAGTGCAAACCAGCAGGGGGGGGGGGGACAATTTTGCTCAGGCCCAGTACAGGGCCACAGGGCCCAGTGTGAGCTCACTCCTATAGGAGAGCTGTCACAGAGGTGAAGGTGATTATTAAGGAGACTGAGGGAGCGATGACAGGACTAAGAGAGCCGGAGAGCATGCTGCGAGGTGTGAGGAGGGCCGGCCGGGATCCCGCTATGGGGTGATGGTGGACGTTCTACGTGATGCACAAGCTGCTCTTCCTCTCCAGTCCTTCTCTTTCCTGCTCAGTCTCTGCAGTCTCCCTCCTGCTGTTACTCATCTCCTGCTCTCCCTCTGCTTTCCTTCATGTCTCTCCCTCCTGCTGTGCTCCTCTGTCTTCCTCTCTCTGTCACTCTTGTCCACGGTGTGATTGCCTGTCTTATTGTGCCCGGCTTTCCCCTGTGAGGGGGTGTAATAGTCGCCTTGGATGTGTGTGCTGTGTGTAGGTGCTGGCCTCTTTCTGTCTTCATGATGCCAGTGCGTTCCTGGGCTTTCGGTTTTCACCAATTGTTGAGTCTTAGTTTGGTTTTGTGATAAAAACTGGAAATGCCTACAAACACTTGGTTTTTGTGTGCAGGTCTGTCTGGCTTCAGTTTGTGGCATCTGACTGGTGGAGGCACCGGCTCCCTGCTTTTACAGGAAATCAATGTCATCACAGATGTCCGCGGCTGTAGCTCAGACACAAGATATACAAGACTGATGGGAGAGAAAGGAGCGAGAGCGGCCTCCTGGATGAATTAGAGAACATGTCAAAGTGGATGTTTCCCTAGCAGGGTGGATGTGATTGGGGGAGGGTGGATGCATCCATTTATGCAGCATTATGGAGACACCGGAGTGGCAGTGTCACGTGTCACTACACCACACCTGATGCTAATTCTTAACTAATAACTATTGACTGGAATTAGCACATGGACGCAGAAACTAGAATGTTGAATGGAATATTATTTTAATTGGCTATCTGGTATACAGGAGCTCCTCGACAAACGTTGGAGTTTGATGAACCCATCATAAGTGTATATCATCAAATATGAATATGATGTGATAAATAACTACTGGTATATGAATAGTAAATAACGATGGTAACTAAGGAAATAACAGTAACTGACAAGTAAATAAATTAATACAAGTTTAAACATAAAAGAACACTGTAGGATGATGTTAAATGGTGTATGAGATGTTTATGATCGAGATGGCTAAAGAGACTGGATGTGTGGCTGGTGGATGCTGGCATCGCTTAGCACCAGAACAAAGTATCGTACGGTATATCGCTTGCCCAGGATCAGATCTCAATTCAAAGGTGACTACTGAGTGTGCATCACTATCGCACCTTCATAAAGTCAAAATGTTGCGAATAAAACCATTGTAACGCGAGAAGCATCTGTACATCCCTACTATAGTGCATTTCGTGGAGCAGAATCAAGAAGATAACAAGGAAATGATGCTACTACAAATGATCAGACATGAAGATAGAGTCCAGACTCACCCAGCAGGATGAACGGGATGCCCAGGAAGGTGGAGTTGTATTTGCCCCCAGTGAGGTTGACGATGCCGGCCGAAGTGAGGGTGGCCAGACCCACGGTGACCAAGGCGAGGAGGCCCAGCCAGGGCTTGGAGCGCACACAGTCTCGCATGGAGCAACACAGCAGTGCGAGCAGCGCGCACAGTGCTAGGCCGCCCAGCAGGGGGCGCCCAGCCACATGGCTGCTCCGCTGGAAGTCGCGCTGCATCGAGGAGGAGGTGAAGGGCAGCAGGCCCAGCTCCGGGTGCGCCTCCCGGAAGCGCTCTAGCGTGCGGCAGAACTGGGTCTCCCAGCGCGACGCCACCGCCTCGTTGAGCGGCCCAGCCGCCTGCAGGTAGTATGTCAGCTGCAGGGCGCGAGCGGAGCGCACTGCAGCCCCGTCGCGGCCGACCCTCTGCACCCCGCCCAGCTGGTGGCCGATGTAGGCCTCACGGCCATCGCGCAGCCGGGTGATGGGGTAGCGCAGGGCCGGCACTGTCCGGTTGGAGGCCCGCCACACCCGCAGCTCCTCCAGCACACGCAGGATGTCATCCACGATGCAGCTGTTGCTGTCATCCAGCAGGCACAGGTGTGCAAAGGTGTAGTTGAAGCCCAGCATGTCCACCTGGATTCGGGTGATGGCGCTATGGAGCTGCAATGGACGAGAGAGGATCCATGGAGAGCAGGAGAAGACCAGCGTCAGGTTAGTGGTACCGTCAGGGTCAGTTTCTTATAGCTGTAGTTCCTGCTGAATCTCTAACCCCTCCCCACCCCCACCCCCCGCTGTCATAGGTGATGAGTAGATAGATTCTCTGTCACCTCCCTGCCCCCACTGCAGCAGAAAGCTTATTTTCAAACCACTGTTTACAGCATGAGGTCATTCTGACTCCAGCTCCGAGCTCAGAAAGGTGCGCTCTGCTCACTCGCTGGTGCTTTTCCAGGGCGCCTCTGCAGCCGCATTCTGAGTGGGCCTCTGCTGTATTCAAGGACCTTTTCATTAAATATTTCAGGACCAGGGCAGGTCTTCCCGTCACACTGTAGAAAATCTCAACTTTTACTCTTACTGTGGTGTGAAGCTGGGCTAGACCAAGCAGGTGGGAGCTAGACGGTGCTGCAAATGAGTCAGTGCACAGAATGATTAGCCTGGGGTTTATCCTGAAAAGTCTGTGTAGGTTTATTTTAAAGTACAGAACTACAGTGAAATTGCTTTCATATGCAGAAAGACGCAGTACAAAATTCAGTGTTCGGTGTTGAGAATCAGGTTGTGATTTATGGATATAGAAAAGTAAACAGAGTGAATGAGATATAATCCAGCGGGAATGAACATGATGTCATGTTTGAGGTGTTATTTTTTGACACAGTGAGACTATGGCCTGTTTTTTTACTGCACCATAGGTCTGAGGGCTCTTTAGATGCATAGTGAGCAGTGGTGCGTTATGATGCAGTGGCTGAATGTTCACTAGTACTGATGCGCCAGGAAGAGGCCTGCATTCTGATGCAGGGTGAAAGAGGGGAGTGGCTCTGTGAAGGCTGAGGAAGAGCTCAAATCTGCTGTGTGTAACATGGGCAGGTGTGGCTGGATGATGACTACATGAATGATGTGGTTTTTTTCCACTGATGGCTGAGAGTTGATGGTCATTAACCCAGGGGTGTGGCTGTAGAGGACAACAGAATATAGCTGGATTCAGACTGAGTAACAGGTGTTGTTTATAGTGCAGTGAGAAGTGTCACTGGATGAGGATTCTGTAGGGGCGTGGCCACGGTGCACAACAGGATGTAACTAGATGCAAATGGAGTAAGTTGTGTTTATAGTGCAGTGAGAAGTGTCACTGGATGAAGATTCTGGGCGTGGCTTGATGCAGCAAAAACACATAGTCACAGCCTCAGCCGGTTTACTTTCACTGCAGACACAGAAAAATCAGGAGACATATGCAGTGCCTCCAGGTGACATTTCTCTGGGTTGTCCTCTTAATCATGCTAATGGTGTGGGCCTGTAAGATTTGGGGTGTGTCACATTGCTTTTTTTCATCTTATGACATGACACTTTGTACTCCCATTGGAGAGAATAAGACACACTCCCCACCCCCCAACGTTGAAAGGAAACCACCAAGTGTAGGGGTTACAAAGCTTTCCAATCAGAGAGAGACGAATCTAAGCAAGGGGTGGGTGCTGGTGTGTGAAGTAGGCCATGCTGTACACTGACTGGAGAAGCAAAGACTGCATTTCATTTTTTAAAGAAGACGAGGCAGGGGGACGACAAACAGTTCACCTGCACTGACAGCAAAGCCAGCCTGCAGCATGATGAGCCAGACAACCCTCACTACCCGAAATGCCCATCTGACACCAGTGCAGGGCTCTGCTTTCACACCATACTGACCACTTGGCTTCTAAAAGTGAATCACTGTTCTTTAAATTAAAGCAGGCTAGTATAAATAAAATCTTAACAGATGAGGGTGACCTTAAAATCAAATACAAGGAAAATTTCCCATAAATTATGAGAAAAACCGACCTCCTTTCTATAGAGGTGCAAAACAACTAATTTAGAACGCATAACATGCAAAGATCAGGCATGCGCGTCACTAATAACCCGCTTCGGACGCGGAGATTTTCACGGCATCTTTTCCACAAGGGACGCGATAGGACTGAGAATACTTCGGGGCCATTGCGATGCTTTTGCTTTGTATGTGCTAGCAGTTATTTCAACTTTATACATAACCTGTCTAAGTTGCTTCCGCACTTTTTCGGGGGTGAGATGCCGGGACGTACAGCTTGCTCGCTGTAAGCACATGCCTTCAGGCTATATATATACCGGGGGTGGCGAACCTGATCCATGGACAGCCGGTGTGGGTGCGGTTTTTGGGGGTGATCTTTCAATCAGCCAGTAATAAAGCAGTGGCCCTGCACGCCAGTCCTGGGGGCACACTGTTACTGGCTGATGGAGAGGTCATCCCAAAATCCCGCACCCACAGCGGCTCCTCGATCAGGGTCGCCACTCCTGCTCTATACCGTTTAATTTCCTCTCCTGCTGATTAACTTTACCCGTGAACCCGCATTAGACAGACGGTTGGTAGACGGATAGCTGGGTGATTAACGTTGGTTTTGTGACTAAACCAGAGCCGTATATGCATTAATCGTTCGTTGAGCCACAGCCATACATTTAATAAAGCTGCTGGGTGAAAACCGCGATAAATCAAATGCTTGCGAAAGTGTTGGCATTAAGTGTTGATGGTCCGATCCCCTAAGTGACTGTGGTGGCAAGAATTAATTATGACGTCTGTATGGACAGATAAGTGGTTTTAAAATTACCGAGGCATTTCCCCACATCCACAGGTCTCCCTCCGGCGTATCACCCACACCCCAGGGCTGCTCCAATCGGCATATTTACTACTCACGTTCAGAATAAGATCAACATGGTGTTGGTCCAAAACGCTTCCCCGTCCGGAGGTGACGATCACGCGGCCGTATCTCCCCGGTGTCTGCAGGTCCGAGTACAGCGTGTGCTTCGATCTGTTGACGGGAAACAGGCTGTCCACCAAGTTGCCCTCTATCTTGGCCAAACTGTGCTTGGGAGCCAACAGGTGCTCCACGTTCTCCTCGATGCGGTAGCGACTGAAGCTGGCGCCGAGCAGGATGGAGATGAGCACGGGCGCCGAGGCGAAGAAGACCGGGTGGTTGGCGATAAAGTGTCCGAGCCTGTAGAAAGACGTCCTGAGTCCTTCGTGGAGGAGCTGCCGCAGCATCCTGGAGCGCAGTCGCGACGGCGGTTCGAGGAACACACTGCGGGTTGCGAGCCTCTCCCAGCGCTGGTTCAGCACCATCGGGGGCTTCGAGCACAGGCAGCCGCCGGCTACACGGGGGAACCATGCACGCGCAGTGTGACAGCGATCCGGCTCAACTTTATGCGGCCCGGTGGCACCACTTTTGTACCACTTTCAGCATGATTATTTCTCAAATATCAATTTCAGACTATATTCAATGCATAACGTTATAGGGTGGAACTTCACACATCTGTATTCATTAGATTATACTCTGGGGGTTTTAGAAATCTGTTACCCCGACACTGTATATTTATCAAGGAAGATCTTTGTCGTATATTATTTAGAATAATAAACACCGCGCCGTGTCCACGTTTCGGATGCAACAGCCTAAACATGTACGTAGCTAATATCACGAAATGACCAACATACTAGGATATCGTAAGACCCACATATTATGCACCATGACACCGCAATAGTACTCCCCCACAAGTTCGCAAGATAAAAACAATACCACTAACGTCGCTGCAGATTTGCTGGCTATGTCATCCCCGCGGTCCTTCATCGATACACTGACAAGCTTCGTTTAATTTGTTAATGCTGTATCTTCTTATTATCTCTTGGGTAGATAGGTCTCGGATGAATAAATAAATTGAAAATTCGCCGAAAAAGGAGGAGGTTCGATGTTTTGTCAAAGCTCCGTCTGCCGTTGTTGTTGCGTTACTATTGCGGACATCTTTTAATACGCCTATCCTTGTTTCAAGATGATCGATACATAAAAACAACTTTGTGTATTTCATTTGCTCTATATTCCGAGTATCATACGCCCATGACAAGATCCCTGCTATAATGTGTGATCCAGCAGCGCGCTTTAATCAGTCGTAAATTCAGCGTATGTTGCAGCGCAGCGTTGAATCCGGTAGCTCCGGGCGATGAAAAGTGCAAGCCGGCTCCGTACAGGTGCATCGCCTCCACTTGTATGAATGTAGGCGCGGCGTGTTTGTGGAAGCCGGCGACAAGGTCTACGTCGTCCGCCTGGCACCCTTACCAACGGCACCTAGACCACATGGCGATCCTGGGGATGTGTCGTCGGGATATCCCAGCCTGTGCGATGCAACGCTTAATGGCAAAAAAATTTAATGATTCTGTTGTAAACTGAAAACTACATCGAACTCTCCCGGGTCTGTGCATTAATACGCGACTTTATCCTCCCGCAAATGTGCGACAAATCACTTCCCCCCCCCAAGCGCGATTGCAGCCGACATGCAGTCTCTCACCGGCCTTGCACAGCCTGTACGAAAAGAAAGGGATGCGAGCGGAAGGCGGACGGTCTCCCCCTCTCTGCCCCCCGCACGCGCCCCATTGCACACATTCTGCTGCCTGGGATGGTAAGACTGCATAAGAAATTTTCTGATTGGACGATTAACGCCGGTGGATTCAGAGACAAGGGAGGGGGAGAGGTAACGCTTCATCGCTGTACTATTTGTACTATAAGGGAAACAAATTAAAACCTTTAAGTAATTATAATCATGGACGCCAGAGCTCTGATAAAACAGGAACAATCTCATTTTACATTTAACTGAAGTCCGAGATGTACTGACCTATTCATTGCTAAGGCGGCGCCTCTGCCAAACACTCAAGGTGCACGATAGAAATAAAGTATCACATATTGTTTTCAAAAGAAAAAGTGGCTGTGGTGTCGAATGTTATAGGCTATCAAAACACTAATCAGTTATGTGAAACACACACTATGTGGCTCCCTTTGAAATACATTTGTTTTTTGCGGTTGATCCATAATTGTAATTTAAGGATCTGCAGCACCTGATCCTTAACAGGTTTGCTGGATGACTGCTGGATGCCTAGTGAACGTAACAGAGGTTTCTGGGTAATTTAAGCCCCAGTGGCGAGTTGGCTAGTGTGGACAGAATGCTGGTTCATCACAATGCCACACATGATTTAGGGCCTCCCGTTGGCCTGGTTGCATGTTCTAGGATTATGGGAGGAAATCAGGTACCCCAAGGAAATGGACATGATACAGGGGCATTTGAAGGTCCCATAGAATGCATGTTTTTAGTATAGTAATATGTTCTCTGATGTTTACATAGAAGGCATGTGAACTTGATATGGTCAAAAAATTCCCATAAGCAATTTTACAAGCTGATTTACGACCATATTATTTGACCCTAGCATGAAACAGGTCATTTTCCCTTATTTGGAGGGCTCATTAGTTGATCATAAGCTTTGCTGTGATTTCTGGTTTACAGCAAGGCACTGTGATGATCATACAGAACCAACATCGCTACAGTTATGTACCGTCGATGTGATGGTGATCCCATAAGATAACCGCTGAAATATTGCTATTGCCTAGTGACATCATAGCACAACCCATTACTCCTGTGTTTGTGGTGATACTGGTGTAAACAAACCTACTGCAATGTCAGTATAGCGCATATTTACTATACTGCATTATTTTAGAGTGTACTCTTTCTACTTTGCCCCATGTAACTGCAATACTCCCACTTCAGCCTATGCACAGAATTAGCATTGTCAGAATCTGTCCCTATTTTGTCCCTTGTTTCTCTGTTTGGCCAGCAGGTGTCGCTGGCCATCCTGTTCTTTTCTCTGTGTTTAGCACCTTTCACTATCTGTGGTATTTTCCCCTGTTCCCCAGTCCACTACTCAACACAATGGGCTGAGCATGCCCATACCTACCACTGAGGACACCAAGGTCAAGTCCTCAGTATTTTTTCTGCAACTTCAACAACCATGATCCATTATGGGGCATACATAGGAAGGGGTAACACTTTTGAGCTCTGAATTTAAGAAATTCTGGCTATGGCCCTAGGGCTGAGCATGTGCCTGGATATCCATGCCTACTACCATCAGGGGTGCAAGCTAGGAGCCAGCTTCATCTTTTAGACTTTTGGTTGCTTGTTGACCCCATGGTAATTATCTTTCTTGTGTTTGTTTTCAGTACTGGTTCTTCTATTTAGTGTCTATTCTTAATTTATCCTGCTGGTTTCCAGTTTTTAAGTTATGTCCAATATTTATTATATCACCAGAATAGCCCCTACTTCTTAGTGTTTGAGTCCTTAGTGCTTATTGATTGTCAATGGCCCACACCTGTCCTCCTTGTCCTGTTCCTCTGTCAATCATTGTTCATTTGTTCCTGCCTGTGGTATGTAGATGTTACTTGCTTTTGTTACTGTTTCCCTGGTGTCTCCCTGAGTGTCAGTTCTAGCTCTTGGTTATTCTTGATGTTCTGCCTGCCTTTGTTTTGACCCCTTGTGGTCCCTTTTTGTTTGTGGTGTTTTTTTGGCTCACTTTAAAATGAAGTTCCCTTGATGTCTGAAAGCCTCTCTATGGATTGTCAGTCCTTCCCTGCATACCGCCATGACAGTCTTTAGCATTATAACAAGAACATTGTAATTATTTTGTCTCTCTGTCAATAAATGATTTTACGATGCTAGCTTTGTCATGCAATTTTTATCATGATCTCCAATCAGCAAGCTGAGTAGCTTTTAAATGTGTTGTTTGTAATACATTTGTACTTTAGATTTAATGTTTTTTTTTTTTTTTACTTCAGTATCGATTAGATATTTGTTTAGCTAACCAGAAGTAGGCTACGTGCAGCACAGAAGCCTGTTGTCCATGTAAGTATCACAGACTTTGTGATGTTGTTTACCGCTCCCCTGCAACCTGGGGTACACTTCCCAAAAACATAGCTGCTAATAACCTTAGCAACTTACATAGTTGGAACCTAATAGGAGCTTTTGGGAAATCAACCCCTGAATGCTCTTACTGGTGACACAAATACTTAGTAGCAATTGAATTACTAATGGAGCACCAATTATGTACAAATATAGTCGCTTCAAATATAAGATGTGTCACGATTCATTAACGGTGAACAAACATGAGATCAGTATTTCACTTATTCATTACTAGTTCCTTCAGTAGTTCACAAAGATTAACAGAATTGAAAGATATAGTAACAAATATAGTAACTGCTTGAGATAAAAGATGCGTAACGACTCATTAATGATGAATGAACATAAGATCAGTATGTAACTAAGACTTAGTTTGTGATTAATTAATACATAAGTAATAGCATATTCCTGCATTATTTGTGTCCCCTCAAAGTAAAGTGTTGCCCTCTTGCATTCTTAGCCCACTAGTAATAAATACAGCAACACTTGTGGGAACTCATGCCCCTCCAGAGAGAAAATACATGTTGCAGGTCATTGGGCTTCAAAGTGGGCTGGTGTATGTTAAGTTTGGGCATGTTTTTGAAGCCGTTACTTAACAGTCTAGGATTTTTGAGTTGGCTTGTTTTACCATCTTTTTTGCATATGCAGGATTTATATTTGAAAGAGGGAACAACAGTGTTTGAGATTCACAGCATGTCAGGTCTGTGGACCATGAAACTCTCCATATTCAACTATGCCGAGATAAAGTCAGATTTTCATTGTATGGCACCTTTAAACTCCGCAGCCAGGGTGAGCTGGTATAAATAATGATCACACAGAATTATTAAGCTGTAAGAATGAAATTCAGATGGCCTTTGGCATTTTTGCTAATTTAATTTGATATCAGAGGTCTCTTTCTATGCATTTTACAGCAGAAAATGCTGTATTCATTGTTGTCAGAAATGGTGCCAATCAAGAGTGATTGCGATTTTCACTGATTGTGTGGAGCACAGGGTCTGCTCTAGTCTTTCAGAGTGAATCACAGCACATTCAGAAAAGGGAAACACACTGATTCAAAGCACTGAGCTCATATTCCTCTTAAAAAGTTACAGCTTGTTCATCTAAGCAACATGTTTTTATCCTTTTTCTAATGTTGTGAAATCTCTGGTTATATACAGTCAGTCCAAGGCCTCCCAGCTACTGCAGAATAAGCACAACATTTCCTCACTTCCTCACCAGACACATCTGGTGAAAATACAGCACTGCGTTCTGGCTCAGATTAAGCAACTTACCAGACATGGACGTTTGGTGGAAAACTTTTGCAAAGTTAGGGGCTGCTGATTGAAATATAATGCAAAACAATTACAAATAATCCTGTATTTAAGGACCTCAATAGTGCATCCTTCTGCAATTTATTTGTTAAATAACAAGTTACAGTGTCTTATAGCCTATAGTTAATTCAAGGCCGAAGGGAAGGTCTGTGGTCGTAGCGATGATCAGAGGTATTTGATAATACAGTACAATATCAGTAACCTCTTTAAAAGTTAAATGTTATGTTGAATAATGTTTTCAGCTAATCCCTGAAAGTGGATTGTGTTTATAATAACATATTTTAATTTTCTGAAAGCCCCTGTAATCAATACCCACCTCCCTGTAGCCGAGAACATGTTAATCCTCTGCTGGCAGCAGATTCAGCCCGCATAGCCAACATTCTTACATCTGTTTGGGCCTGACCGCAAAATCTGCTTTACTGGAAATGATAGAGCAATAAAAAAATCACAAATCGCAACCTGTTGAAAGAAGATGCAACCATTGACACCAGTTGCTGAGCAGCACGCCTGTAGCATCCTCCATCTCGGTCCTTCCAGCCAGACCATGTGACTTTCAGGAAAAACTTTCGTCACAATTTGGCTGCAGCCGGGCAGGTACAGTATGTCGCAAGTCAATTAGGGCTGACTTCTCACTTTGATTTGATTTTGATTCACACGTGCCTGATTAGATTCCATTTCAAATTTCAAGTTACCATTGTTTGATGAAAATAAGATAATGAAAAACAATATATATTAGTAAGCATGAAATTTGTTCTTGTACTTACCTGTGAATACACCGAAACATTTCGTCCACACTTCTTCCTCTGCAGTTCTTGCACCCAGCTATAAATAAATTATATCTTCATCTTTCATGCACTTTCATTTGCTTCAATGTTACCCACAACGTTTGCAAAAACAGATAATTTACAATATTCTCATAACTGACAGCAGGTCACATCCAATAATATCCATTGTCTCTTGGCATCATTTCCTTTTATTTTTTTTTTATTTATATTGCTTTTACATAACGTTATTTCACGTCACCATAAGCAGCGTACTGAATATGACCAGTGTGAGATTAAAACCCTACTTGACTTGTTTGTATTCAGGTGCTTGGAGTTTCGCAATACCATGACTGACAATGCACCAAGATGGCGGCACGAGGCGATTGCGCAGCACTATTGCAACCTTCCTATAGATGAGAGAGAAAGTAGCACTACTATGATAAGAGGACTGATGCAAGTAAAATTCAGCAAAAAATGTTCATGGGGACAAGTCATAAATTAACTACATCGATTTTGAGATTTTGTGAATCGATATTGAATGGTGAAAACCAGGATCGCGATTAATCATAGAATCAATATTTTTCCCACCCCTAAAGTCAATACAGACTTATTTTGTTGCTGCATATCTTTGTTACTGATATGAATATACGCACACAGGCATGCAATGGCTTGGTGCCCAATCCTGGGTTGTTCCCTGCTTTGCACAGTAGCCTCCAGGATAGGCTCCAGACCCCCGTGAACCTGAATAGGACAAGTGATTACAGAAAGTGGATGGAGAGATGGATGGATGGATGGAAGGATGAATACACACAGGCTCAGGTAATAGTTAAATTAGCAAATTAATCACACTCAAAAATGAAAGTCTTTCCTTGTTATGTAATTCATTTAAAACACATTAAGCATTAGGGAGTAAATTTAAACACAGCCTGCTTATAAATTTAAAGTAGAAAAAATAAATAGACTGAACACCCATTTACTGTACGTGAAATACGAGTTTCTTGTTTCAGTCGATTAAAGAGCTGATTTTGTCGAAGGTGCCTATTTAGCATGCTATGCATCAAGCACGCACCAGTTAATTACCAACATGAATTGCTGTCTGTTTGGACAGGTGTGAAAGTCCTCGGTGCTGAGTGAGTCCTCAGACTGAGCGTTTTAGGGCACTTAAGGGGCTCCCAGCGTGACTGACCTGCAGCCCCCACAGCATTTACTATCGACAGGCAGCCGAGGTCAGCAGCTCGCGGCTCTGACAGCTCCATGACGATGAGCCGCTCGCTAAGCGGCGTGTCTGTGTGTATCAGCACAGAGAGATGTGCGCAGATGCGGCCGGGAATCATGATGTCTGCATTGCTGACTGCAGATACAACGCGAGACGTGCTAACTGCATGACTGAGGCCTGCTCAATTTCTGAGGCGTATTTTAAAGGAAGCCAGCTAGGCTGTGTGTTTGTTATTTCACTTAAGGTCTATTCCAGGAAACACTCCGTGTGGAGACCAGGCATCACAGTCATTATCTGACTGCTATTTGCAATTAGGAAGTACTACTTACCCCCAAGCATGGTAAGTGATGCTGATGTACCCACTACCAAATACAGGCACCATGCATTAATATGGCCATTCTCGGTGAATTGAGTAGAGAGTTAAAACAGGGGTGTTTCTCAAAACGCTTACTTCACCATACTTGTGTTCTCGTGTACCCGTTTTACATCATCTTCCATTGCCGAAGGCCATTTCTAGTACTAAGAACAGAAGTACAAAGGACTGTAAAAATCCTGGGATGTCATTCTTGCACTGCACCAAATATCAAAGACGCATAGATCGCATCATCGTCAGACAAGACCAATCCTATGATTCATTGTGTACATGTTTGTTCTTGGGAGGCCAAGTTAGCAAGACCACTTTTGCCAAGACTACAAGTACGATCTTTGCATTCTTGGTATTGAGAGACACCTAGGCCTCCAGCTTTCGATATGAAGTGTTGCCAGGCCCAGGCATATCTAGGCAGGCATAACCAATCGATAACAGAATCACACCTGGTTAGCCGTTCGCTTCTCTGATTTTCTGTATTTAACCGAAAGTGTAGGTACTTTGAAATTAGCTTTAAAGGCTTTTGTAACGTAAGCCCTGTGGTCCTAAGGGAATATTTGCATTGCTGTGGCTGTTCTCTGGGATTGAGACATTGAGGCATCGATTTAAACTGAAGAGAGCTCATCTCTTACCAGACTGGACTGTGTTATGGAGCTGTAGTCTCAGTGGGCTCAGCTGCCTGATGTCACAGTAGATGCTGTCATCGGTAGGGCAGTTTCTGTCATTGTTCTGATTGGAGAGTGTTTTTTTATTCATTACCACGGTAACCCTGGGCTGATGCCTGCTGCAGGCAGGAGTTCATCCCCAGCCCCCTCCGCCCCAGTAACCTGACAAACAGCCGTTCCCATGGTGACCAGCTTCTGGCGCCCGGCGACGTTTTAGCTGCTGGTGCTGTTTTAAAAAGACACACATAGCTGCAGACTCTGTGTGTGTGTGTGTGTGTGTGTGAGAGAGAGCGGGTATATCTTACCTTATGGGGACACAATGTCCCCACAACGTGATGAATACCCATTTACCCGTTTTCCTGGTCCCCAAAAGGGAAAACTCAATTTAATATAAATCTGTGACTGCAATGAAAAAAACTAAACTAACTTGCTTGGTTACTTATGGTTATGGTTAGGGCTGGGTGAGGGTTAAGGTTGTCATAGTTAGTGTTACCTTTTTTCCGATATTAATGAATGAACGGTCCCCATAAAGATATGTTTACCCGACTGTGTGTGTGTGTGTGTGTGTGTGTGTGTGCGCGTGCGCGTGTGCCTGAGTGTGTGCCTTCACAGTGGTCCAAATGCCACCCTGTCCTCCTGTTCCCCCAAGCTGCTATTACTGGATCTCTCTCTCCCCGCTCTCTCTGTCCCCCCCCCGCCTATAATTATGTGGCTGGGGAGGGATGGTCTGGGGAGACACATTGACTTAAATTGGTGTGTTTCTGCAGCTGGGTATTTTCGTAATGTTTTGGTCAGCGGTGCGAGTTCAGCTCTGTGTAAATCTCTGTCAGGTCGGCCTTGGCGGGCGGCTCAGAGCCTTCACATCCCGGGAGGCCCTGCGACTTATGCTTGCAGATGAAGATGATCCCGCAGTTTTTGGTTCCCACGTTTGTCTCTTGCTGCTGCAGACTGTAGCTTGGCTCAAATCCATTCTGCTGCCTGAGTGAATTTGCTTCCAAACATGGCAACTGATTGAGCCATAAACTGTTAGCAATTCAAGGCTTTTCTGAACACTGACTTTGACAGGCTGTATGTGCATGTGTGTGTGTGTGTCTGTGTGTGTGTGTGTGTGACACTACGTCACTGCATCGCAGCCCACTTGGTCAGTGCAGCGGCAGGATTGAGAAACGACACCCAAAGCAGCAGAGGTGTTTGCTGTAGCTAAAAATCCTGTTAATTACCCTTAGCTGCTAGTCAGTCTGTCTGACAGCAAGCCATATGGTACCTGACGTCTGCATTATAGAGAGAGAAAACACAGCAAGCAAGAGTTAACCAAGAGATGGAGGGATATTAGGGGACACATGAAGACTAGCGTCTAGACAGGGTTACAGAGAGGCCGAGGGTTAGCAGAGTTAGCTGGGAGCCTGAGGGACAGAGAGATATCAGGGGACACAAGGTTAACATGTCGACAGGGTCACAGAGACACTCGGGGGTAGCAGAGCTGGCCGAGAAACAGAACATTAACAGCAAGCCAGGGGTAGAAACAGGAGGATTTGAGCACGAGACTGACGGTTAACCAGACGAGGCACTGCCTGCAGCTCCCAGCCTCACTCCTGTTTGCTCTGTCTATGCTGAACATGATTGGACTTAATAATGCCTGTAGGCTTGAACTAGGATGACGTTCGACTTTCATGTCACCCTGGGAGAGTGCACTGTGTTTGCGAGATAATTCATAAATGGCAGGACTTGGATATTTAACAGCAGACTGTCTGATACACCTGGCTGTTCTTGACCCCCTAGAGCGTGCCGCTGCTGCCAGCCAGTACACTGCTTTCCTGGTGGGTGTTGTTAAGCGATGGTACTCGCTTGTGTGGCCTGCAGGGGGCAGAAGGTGCGCCTCTCTTTCCCAGGAGGCCCTGTTTCACCCCTGGAGGCGTCCTGCACTTCTCTCCCTGGGCTCCTCATTTTCTGCTTCGAAATGAGATTAATTAGTTCCACAATCTCTCTCAATAACACGCACTCGTTTTTTTTCAATGGCCGTTATCATGGTAATTAGGGTAATTGTGCCTAATTATGCATGCCTCGTTATCGGTGACTCTGTGACCCCCTTCCTCCCCTACTGGACAAAGGGCTTATTCTGCCTCTTTCTGTTCATGATCTTTGTTTTCTCACAGCAACGTGAAACACTGTCACTAAATGACAGATAAGTATACAATCTAATTACCGCCTATTCGGTTGAAGTACTCAGATCTTGTTCCCAAGGTGACATTATTTACTTGCCAAATTCCTTAATCCCAGACAGACTTGTCGCACCCTGTCGATAAATCATTTATACAGCCGCTGAGTCCTGGTGTCCTCTCTGGACACTCCAGTCGCGTATCCAAGCCAAACCAGTAAAGGACATGTTGCTCTGTCTGCGTCCTCCTTCCTCCTTCGGCACGACGGGACCAAAGTAATAGATGATTGTCCATTGCAGTCTGCACATGTGAGCTCTTCTTCCTCACTCCTCTTCTTCTTGCAACGTTCAGGCCAGGGGCTCCATCCGCTGTTCAGCGCTGTTGAATCTGCCCTTGTCCTGAAGCAGTGAACATGCTGAAGCCAGTTTGAGCCCTAGGTATGCGAGGAATCTGTGGACGTGCGGAGGTTTCTTTAGGATAGGCCAGGGGGGACAAAGACAAGAGCATGATTAGATGGAAATGTAACATTCCTTGGTGAGAGGTCAGCGCTGGGAAATGTGGGAAAACAGCGTGAGAATGGGCTTCTCTGGAGAGGCGTGGGGCGGCTGAAGGTTTGTACGCCGCTGGCGTTCCCGTCTGCTCGGTGGATTATCTTGTTCGCCTGCATTCCTTCTTTCCGCTTCTGCCCTCGCTGTGTTTGGGCTTGTTGGCTTCAGTTCGCCAGAGATCCTTGTCTGCTCAAACACTGTGATCGCCTGTAATGCCTGGTAATGTGCGTCAGTGCGCTCGTGTCGCTGCGTCAGAGCAGGCCGGACCGTGCGCAGTGTGCTCATGAAGGTGATGTTTGGTGTCTTCCGGCAATGTGTGTGTGGGTATTAGCCTAGTGCATTTACAGTGCTGGCATGCAGTCGCCACAGCAAGCCTGACTCCCCCCCCCCCCCAGGTGAGCAGCTAAACCTACGCTCCACCTGGCCCAACCACATGGCCTCACAGTGGTGCGTGCTGATGGAGTTCGAGTGGATCCAGCACTCTGGTTTCCTGTGGTCCAAAAAAGACCCTCCTTTGATTAGAGGCAGAAATGTGGCATCAGGATTCATGAAATATATGCAAATGAGAGCCCTTCCTTATTTAAATATTAGTGTGCACATTAACATATGTTTATCTGTGAAGTAAGTGACTCTGTGTGTGTGCGTGAGTGTGTGTGTGCGTGTGTGCGCGCGCTGCCAAACCTCCTCTCTCTCATAGCTGTTGTTGCTATGAAACCAGGAGCTGCAGCTGGGCAGTGAGGTGGTAGATCTGTGTGTGTGTGTGTGTGTGTGTGTGTGTGTGGTCAAATGTCCCCACAATGTGATAAAAACCTGTTATTTTGACATTGTGGGGACATTTTTGTGAATCTGTGAATGCAATCAAAAACTAAAAATGCAAAAAGTCTTGTATTTCGTTTGGTTATTTATGGTTCAGGTTAGGGTAGGGGTTAAGGATGTCATAGTTGGGATTAGGGTTATGCCCACAGAAATGAATGGATGGTCCCCATAAAGATATAGATACCTAATCTGTATGTCTGTGTGTGGATGGAGAGACATCTGTGAATTATAAACCAGGCTAAAATGATGAGTGGGGGCAGGGCACATGGCCCCATGGGATCATGGGAAAGCGAGGGCCAGGCGGTGCAGGGGGCCATGTGCCTCGTGGGGCCCAGTGGAATCACCCCAGCCGGGTGGCTTCTCATTCCGCTCGCTGCCTGTTTTTGCTGTCTCTGCAGTTTTAGCCCTTTAGACCCCCCTCGTATGGCGATGTGGGCCAAATCTCCGCATGAGTGACCGACCACCCTGCCACACGGGTCGCTGCCAACATCCTAGGTCACACCACCCCCCCCCAGGTCAAGCTGCCTTACAGAAAAGCCAGTACTTAAGGGCAGCCTCAGAGCCCCTGCTCACTCACATGGCCGGTCCCGGCGCAGTACTGTCCTACCTGGAGGGGCTCCTGGCTCTGCCCCTAGCAGCGTCTCACTGGTGAGACCTCCGTCACCCGCACTGACAGGACACGCTGATTTTCATACTCCCCGTTAGACACCGCATGCGGGCCGAGATGCCGCAGTCGATACTGGGAGCTGATACCGAGACTGGATCTGCGCCCCGTTACCCTGACAACACTGCAGCACACGCTCGCGGGCATGGTGGGGCTGCTGCCAGGTACACGTGGGTCCGGGTGCTTTGGCCAGCGGGAGAGGCTCCCTCCGTGCAGCCGGACGCGTCCCTCACCTTACGTAACGGTATGATAACACGGCGTGTAGGAGTTTAGCTAGTTAGTTAAAAATAGGAGTGGTGAGGTGAGCTTGCAGTGGGGTGGTGGGTGCTGGACGATCACCATCCCAGCCCTGCAGGGGGATGGTGCTCATGCGGGGAAATGGCGTTCGTGCGGTGAGATGGCGCCCATGCGGGAGGAAGATTTTTATACTAAAACAGGTTCCCTAGCAGATCTCCTACAGGACACCTGCAGCAGGCACACGCCTGTCAAAAGACTGTGTGAATCACAGGTGCCTACCGCAGGATGCTGGCTGTGCAGGGCTATGGGAGTGTATCGTGTACATGTGGGTATCCCCTTACTCACCTGCCACTCCTCCCCCCTTCCTGATGACTTCCTGGATCTCTGGCAGGACTTTTGGCTGCTCCAGCTCACGTGGTGCATCTGCTGTGTCCTTAAATTGTCTGGTAGATATAATGAAGATGCACCCCACACTTAGCACCTCTGTGTGTGTGTGTAGCCTGAGGTTAAGCTGGTAAAACACCTCACACTTAGTGCCGCGCTGCGTGACAGGTGCTTTGCTGCTCTGTGATGACAGTGTCTGCAGGTAATGCACAGTGAGGCCTGCGTCAGGCACTTTCGTTGTGGCGAATCCTCATCTTCCCGGTACACGCCAGGTCACTTTGAGGGCCAAACTGTCTCCTGGTAACAGAAATGTATGGAAGTAAATCTGTGTCATCACAATTTGAATTTTATATGTCACTGAAATTCTTATGCATTGGAAATATGCATCGGAAATCCGATGGTCCGAATTCACATGCAAAAATATGAGGTTAAAAATACAAAGACAACATTTTAAAGTTGCTCCAGTCAGTTTATACTCCACTCCTGCAGCCGCTGGCAGATCTCGCTCCACGTCATGTCAGCTGCAGACAGACCTATAAGCTGTAAGCGGCTGCATGATGCACCCACAGATTCGATTGCTTAGCTTTGGTATCCCGCATGTATAACTCGTATTTTTAACCTCGTATTTTTGCATGTGAATTCGGACCATCAAATTGGAGCAACTTTGAAATGTTGTCTTTGTATTTTTAACCTCATATTTTTGCATGTGAATTCGGACCGATGCATATTTCCAATGCATAAGAATTTCAGTGGCATATAAAATTCAAATTGTGATGTCACATATTTACTTCCATAGAAATATGTGTAATTAAGCACATAGATGCTGTGACTTCAAGCGGAGGGCCTGGGAATGGACAGTATATCCTCCTGGAGTCTCCATTATGCTCTGATCTCTGGCTACTGTTTCCTACAGTAAGCAGAGCACAGATAGCGAGATACAGACATGGGCTCCGCTGGTCTCTTAACGCGGCCCCTCTACTCATTCCTCACGTGTCCTCCATCCATGACTGTCTCTGCTCTCCTGATGAACCCTCACCGAGTCCAGTAATAAGCTACACCCTCATTCCTCATAACTGTCCTCCAAACGGCTGTGAGACATGCAGACAGCCGCAGGTTAAAGCGCCTCCAACAGGGCAGATGTTGTAATGGATGGCCCAGGTTATTTTAGTATGTGTGAGCTGCCTCGGGTGATGATGTTGCCAGGAAATGAAGTAGCAAATTAAAATGAAATGTCTGTCTGGAGCGTCTATGAAGGATGCTGGGCCCCCAGCCCAGGCTCATGCTCGTCCTTATGCCCTTCCTCATTCCCACCTTAATTCCTGTCCCCATGCCCATCCTCATTCCCACCTTAATTCCTGTCCCCACGCCCGTCCTCATTCCCACCTTAATTCCTGTCCTCATGCCAGTCCTCATTCCCACCTTAATTCATGTCCCCATGCCCATCCTTATTCCCACCTTAATTCCTGCCCTATTGCCCAGGCTCATGTCCGTCTAAGTGCCCACCCTACTGCAGGAACCTCCCCCAAAAGGCCATGCGTGTCTGTGTGTGTGCGGGGTCCTGGGCAGCACTGCGATTCCCAGTGGCCCATTACAGCCTGACTTGCAGCCTGGATGTTAGAGTTACCACCTAATCCATGCCAGGGAGGACACTTTAAGCTACTTCAGGTTTTCCAGACTACTTTAAAACTGAAAAGCTCCTGTGCTTGGCTAATTAGTTCAGTTCTTCTTGTGCTTTGACTGGTTCGATTGCTTGATTGAAAGACTCATCCAGCTGTTTCACATTAACATCAGTGACACATGCATGATTATTGGAGACTGACCAGTCAGCACACAGAGAGAGCTTAGTGCTTAAGTGAAATCCAAGCCCCTTTGATTGAAATGGTACTTTGCAAATCCTTTCCTAGTTGAAAGTGTCTGGGATGACATGGATTAGGTGGTAGCCTTACTGGACGTTGACATGCTTTTCGCTATTTCTGCAGTTCAATTTTAATTTAAAAAGCTGGAAGTGGTGCTGAGAAGCGGAGGCAGTGAGCTCAGCAGGAGCGACGGCTGTCTGAGAGTGGGAGTGGCGTCTCACCCCAGCTTACAGACAGCAATATCCTATAGAGCAGCAGGGTGGAGCTGACTGCCATGGATCGGCCCCTGTGGGCTTCCATTTTTGGACATCAACCCATCGAAAGATGGAGATCAGTCACACACCACAGAGGGGAAGAGAGGAAAAGGAATCGAAAGGAGGAGGGTCACTGGGGGGGGCTTCTTACGACACACCCACACACCCCCTGTCCAAGTGGAGCAAAAGCGGGGGCCACGGGAGCCAACTGTGAGCCACTGGGCTGTCCTCTGTGCTGCGGGGCTCCGCTGGGGCTCCTCTGTGCTGCGGGGCTCCTCTGGGGCTCCTCTGGGGCTCTACGGCCTGTGTTACTGGCAGCATGCGGCTGGCTTGAACTCAGGCTTGGCTCTCAGCAGATGGCTAAGCTGCATCCTGCGTGTATCATGGCTTCCAGCTCCCAGAACCCACAGCACAGCATCCTCAGCAGTCTTAAAAACTCCAAGGGCTCCAATCTTTTAACGTCTTTCTTGCTCTTTGTAATGGTCTGTACTGTAGATGCTCATTGGTGCTGCATGGTCTGTGCTGTACGGTCTGTGCTGTACAGTGTCACAAGGCTTCTCTGTGTCGGACACATTTACACACAGAGTGACTGTCTCAGACCCCACAACTATACATACAAATGATCACTTAACTGTCCTCTGGTTACCATGGGAACCCAAAACACTGAGAAATGATTTCAAGGAGACATAGCTGTGTGCTGAGGGGCCTGGGAACACAGTGTTGTGTGCTTTGGGGCCCAGGAACACAGTGCTGTGTGCTGAGAGACCAGGAACACAGTTATGTGTGCTGAGGGGCCCAGGAACACAGTGCTGTGTGCTGAAGGTCCCCGGAACACAGTGTTGTGTGCTGAGAGGCCCAGGAACACAGTGCTGTGTGCTGAATGGATGCTTGCTGTTATGACGCCCTCCCTCTGTTCTTGTATCCATGTGGCTCAGGCTGTGTCCAGCTGAAGCTGGTGCCTTCACTGTATGTTACGTTATCAGCACGTATAACATGTGTGTCTGGATGAGGCAGCTACCAGTGTGCTTAGCCCATGTCTCAGTCTGTGTGACTGTTGTCCCAGGGTTGTCCAGTGGAGGAGGTGGAGGACAGCACATGCTGCATGTGACCCTGCATCAGGCAGCTCATTGGTCACTGTGGCTGTCTGTCTGTGAGGACAGCCAACCGGTGCCTGAGGGCGGGGGAGGTGGAGCCGCATAATCACTAATGAGAGTGCAGAGAGGTACAGAGAGGTACTGGTTCTGGTCTGTGTGCTGCCTGTGCCCTGCTCGGGGCCTGGCCTGCAGGTGCTACTTCCTGTGTCACATGGCTGTTGCCGCTTTATTCCTCATGGTCAACCAGGCCGTACTTCCTCATCCTCACTATCCTTATTGCCAAAGAGTGGGAGGGGGGGCCTCTCGAGTCGCCATGCTGCCTGTTGTCACGACTCCTCCTCTCCCATCTTGTGCATGTCTCATGTCTTGGCTCCTCCCCCTCTAAGCTCCTTGAGTGTACCTGGGGAGTTCGTCCCAGGCAGGGAGTTTGAGTGCAGCTATTTTGGGCCTGACTAGTGCCATTTTTGTTCTTATCCTTTTTGGGCTGCCTTGCTGGAGTCTTTTATATTGACCTGGTGGAATCTAATTTAAAACATGACAGTCTAAGTGCCAATAGTGCCACAGTACATAAAACGGTACCCTAAATCCACAGCGTCTCAGGTCTGTAGGGTACTCTATTCCTGTCCTGTAGGGTCTCAGGTCTGTAGGGTACTCTATTCATGTCCTGCAGGATCTCAGTCCTGTACATACTCTATTCCTGTCCTGCAGGGTCTCAGTCCTGTAGTATGCTCAATTCCTGGCCTGCAGGGTCTCGGGTCTGTAGGGTACCCTATTCCTGTCCTGCAGGGTCTCAGGTCTGTAGGTACTCTATTCCCATCCTGCAGGATCCTGCAGGGTCTCAGGTCTATAGGGTACTCTGTTCCCGTCCTGCAGGGTCTCAGGTCTGTAGGGTACTCTATTCCTGTCCTGCAGGGTCTCAGGCCTGCAGATACTCTATTCCTGTCCTGCAGGGTCTCAGTCCTGTAGGGAACTCTATTCCTGGCCTGCAGGGTCTCAAGTCTGTAGGGTACTCTATTCCTGTCCTGCAGGGTCTCAGTCCTTAGGGTACTCTATTCCTGTCCTGCAGAGTTTCAGGCCTGTAGGGTACTCTATTCCTGTCCTGAAGCATCTCAGGTCTGTTGAGCCCCTTTCAGATATGCATTGCTACCCTGAACTTTTCTAGACATTAGAGAGGCAGTATGTGTGAACGCAAATCAGTCGTACCAGACATTAAATAGACTTTACCCTGCTAGCTCCCTAGTACAAAGTATAGGTAACTTCTGTTTGACCCTCGTGTAAATGGAGCAGGTCCAGATAATTCACTGTGAGCAAGTGGTGTGTTGATGACATTTCTATCATGCAACTGGTGTGAAAATGGAAGAATAGAAACATCTAAGGTCAAAGAAGAAGGGTCATTTACAGGAAGAAGATGTCAGTGCACATGGCTACCTAGAGAAACGACAACATCCGGGAATTTCTGTCAGTAACTTCTGTCACTATCCTCTATGTGCTGTAAACAAAACACTGCGATTTCCATTGTCATGTCCTGCCTGCTCTATCCAAGCGGCACTTGGCGTTAGAGCCTACTGGGGTTCCTGTGTGAATCAAGCTTAGGGAACTTTATATAGGTCCTGCAGGGTCTCAGGCCTGTTGAGTACTGTAGGCTGGTCCATTTTTAAGTGGCAGCTACTCTGTCAGCCTTGAAGTTGCTTCTGCAGGCTCTGCAGGTGCAGAGAGGCTGTCCTGTATGTCTAACATTGAGCTCTGCAGTTAATTGTATGAAATTATCACTATTAGTGATGTTGATTCTAGATTTAGTATGAGTAACAGCCATTGTGTCAGTGCAGCTTTAGTGAGTGTTACGCATCTCATTGTGCAGGGATCTCATGAACCAGGAATAACTGACCTCATGGCTCATAATTAATAGAAAAGCTCCTGTCTAGGTGTTGCTAACTCCTTCATGCTGTGACTAATGGCTCTCCCTGTCAGCATTTGGCTCAGGGAGTGACGTGTCACTCTGCACCTTGGTGATCTCTTACACTTCCACTGCTGGCCCAGTTTTGTGCAGGTTAAGGGAGAAAAACTTCTGCATTTTAAGAAACGTCATACTGTACCAGATCTCTGGGAAGCAATACTGCCCTCTACTGTTAACACAGCCACATTACAGTCTCTGTTCTGCCAGCAGTGTTATTGGCGCATTCCCATGTCTCCATTTGCCAAAGGGTGTTTAGTGCCAGGCAGGGTCAGCAAACACACTACATATCCTCACCTCCCCTGGAAGCCTCAGTGTCCTGGTGTATGTGCCCATATAAGTGCTATAAATGTTACCTGCAGTTTGCTTGTGCTGCAGAATCTGTGTAGACTCTGTATCCTGCTGACCGCATTGTGCAGCTATGCATGTTCAGGTAGCTGGTGAGCCGTCTCACACGGCTATACCTGGACTATGCCACAAGGTGGCAGCATTGCAGATTGTAGGTGTTACATAGAACTGAAGTTGATCTTTAAGTAACATAGCACGGTGAGTTCATACGCAGGGAGTCCTGAGCCTATCCCGGAAGGCAAATATGATAGATTTGACTAATTTCCCAATCAGACACCCAATCAGATGTTTTTATTAACAATTAACCGAATGTTCGCAGAATACACGAGGTGGTGAAACGAGGCTCTCCTTGCAAAGTCTACACCAATCGGGAGCCGAGCTGCTGCATTTCGGCCCAATGGGAGATGCACATGGCATCTCTCTCAGCATACTGGACACAGACAGATAGATACAGTATGTTCATGTCATAGCCATTCATTATGTATATAAATATGATAAAGTTGAAGACTCTTTTCTTTACTTTTAAGACTCACGGGCACCAACTTATATCCCTGACCTTTTGACCCCATATGCGGCAAACAGGACACTCAGACCTTCCGATTATTGCCTGCTTCTTACCCCCCAGGTCCAAGTGTAAGACTGACAGCGCTTTTGCGGCTGCTGCCCCGCAGCTGAGGAACAGTCTGCCTGTGGACATTAGATCAGCCAGCAGTGCGGCTCCTTTAAATGGCATCTGCAAACTTATCTGTACGTAGAGGCCTTCTGCTGAGGTTTGATTGTCGTTATTTCCTATGAAACACTTTGTGACATTTGTTCTTGAAAGGTGCTATTGAAATAAACTACTTACTTACTTAGCAGTTTTTTTACTCACTTACTTACAAATCCATGTAGTTCTCTTTATGCTGGAATCAGTCAGGCCTCTATCTCTCACCTACTATTGGTCCAAAATGCGGCAGCACAGCTGCTAAAAGGAAAGCGAAAGCGGGTTCACATTTCCCCGATACTCACTGCACTGGTTATCGGTGCATTTTACGATTGAATTTAACATATTAACATTTGTTTATAAATCCCTGAATGGCCTAGCTCCCACCTATCTGTCGGAGCGTTTAAATCCGTATGTTCTGAATAGATCTTTGACATCAGTAGACCAAAGCCTTTTGGTGATCCCAAAATGTAGATTGAAGCTTAGGGGAAATTGTGCGTTCACAATTGCAGACCCAATGTCATGGAACAATTTGCTCCTGCATATTTCAGGCGCCAACACTGTCCATGTTTAAAGCTCGGTTAAAAACCCATTTTCATTCTTTGGCTTTTAGTTGAATATAGGAACTGTCTAGTGTCACGATGTTGTGTGTGTTTGTCGTCTTAGCTTTTCTGTCAACTCTGCTTGTGTGAAACGTGCTATAGAAATAAACTGAACTGAAAATAAAACATAGGTTTTTCCTGCCAACCGCTAAAAGTATTTTTACAAAATTCAGGCATTTTTCTTCCCTTTGGAGATGAATAGTTATTAATGTGCAGACTGGATGATATGTCTGTAGGTTTCTAATTGCAGCAAAGTGTTACAGCTGCACAGGTATGTAGGTATCACCGGTTCTGATGGGCTGTAATATTTGTAATAGATGGTAAAATATCTGTGAAAATATCCAAATATAGCACACATTTGTTAGGGAAAGCACTACTGACTCACATATGGATTCCATTATCCACTGCTCTTTTTCGTATGTTTTACGATTAAGAATGTACTTAGCGCCCCCCTGTGGACCATCTTGAAATATCAGTGTCATATAAATTGTTTTCACACTCATTAAAAAACAGTGAATATCGAGATATTTATGCCACATCCACCATAAATACCTCATATTTTAATAAATGAACACACATGTTCAGTCGCTTGGGATATGGAGACTTTGGTCATAGCCGTAATCTATTATTCTGCATTTGACCGGCCACTCTGTTGAATTTTTTACGTTATTCTTTTTTTCAGTTTGAAAAATCACCTTTCATTAAGAGTCTACATTGACTGACAGAGCAGGGTTTTTTATTTGTTAATTAAAAATCCTGTCTCCTGTTGCCACTGCTGTCCTTTCTCTGCACATAATGAAGGAGGGAATAATGAAAAACAGGTAAGTATTTACTGCAGTGTGGGGGCCCAGCTAGCAGCATACACCTCCTATTAGTGTGAATTAATGAACAAACCTCCAGGCCGGATTGGCAGGGTCATGAAATGTATCTTTATATATCAGGAGTGTTTCAGTTTATGCTGTAGGCATTTTCTGTGCATGAATCTCCCGGGTCGGGGGGGGGGGGGTGACCATTTGGGAGCAGAAAGAGTACGAAGAAATAAAAAAAGGTCAAGAACCAGTGAGAACACCTAAATGACCACGTTTGTAGCAGGTCTCACCCAATATACGTGTTTCTATATATACACAATGTGTGTGTGCATCAAGGGTGTATATATGGGTATGGATGGTAGGGACAAGTCCTTACCAATATTCTACGAATACCAAATTGTTCCTGCCATGGGTGTAAATTATGGGTGGAATGGGGGGTTGTGACACCCCTTGGACCCCCTTAAATGGGTGGAGACCGCAACCCTCCAATGCTCAACCGAAAGTCAAGCCCTGGTTCCTAACAATATGTTTTGCCATCCCCATACCCATTCACATTAACGTCAGAGTAAAATTAAAGGTAAGAAGTTTCCTGCTGAAATTTGTTCTGTGAAATTAAGGGTGTCTCCCAGAGAGCTTTTTTTCCTTGTCTGTTTCAATGGCTCACTATTGTTGTTTTTAAGGCTTATGGAGGACATGAGGGAAGGAAACTAAATAGTGTGCAGGTTCGTGTGAGGTCTGTTTTTTTTTCCTTTTTGCCAAATTGATGATTGCATTTTAGCCTATTTTCTTTAATTCTTTCACTGTAATATTTTTCTTGTCCCCACAATGTGGTAAGACCTGTTACTTTTTAGCTTGTGGGAATATTTTCAGGTTCCCACAATATGAACTTCAATTATACAGAAACACTTTTATATATCTCTGAATGCAATAAAGACAATAAAATAGCCAATGTGGTTTGGTTACTTATAGTTAAGGGCTGGGTAGGGGTCACAGTTAGGGTTTTGCGCATAGAAATGAATGGAGAGTCCCCACAATGATAATAATACACTTATAAACTAAGTGTGTGTGTGTGTGTGTGTGTGTGTGTGTGTGTGTGTGTGTGTGTGTGTGTGTGTGTGTGTGTGTGTGTGTGT
>JAODKC010000082.1:24730795-24748981 GCA_026777985.1 Mormyrops attenuatus
GGGACATGATCCAGGTATATAAGATTCTAACAGGTCTGGATGCTGTTCAGCCAAATGGCTACTTCGATATTAGTTTAAATACTACTGTAGAACTTGTGACCATAGGTGGAAATTTTAAACTGAATTTGAGAAAACACTTCTTTACAGAGCGTGTAGTTAGAGTATGGAATAGTCTTCCTGTTCAAATAATGCAGGCTAAAACCCTGGGTTCCTTTAAATCAGAGCTAGATAAGATTTTAACAGCTCTGAACTATTAGTTAAATTCTCCCCAAACGAGCTTGATGGACCGAATGGTCTACTCTCATTTGTAATTTTTTAATGTTCTTATGTTACCGTGGACATGTGCCTTCAGCATGGACACAATGCAAGCATCATGAGATTTTACTGATCTTGGCACCAATGCCAGAAGGGTGCAGGTTCAGGTCCCAGGAAAGAAGTGGGTGTAGGAGCAGAACCCAGCACCCTGCTGGCACCGAGCCAGATGTGTGTGGCGCTATGTGAGTGAAGCCAGAGGGCGTCCCACTTACCCACTGCTTCTTCTTGGTCTGCGAGATGAGCTGCTTGTGCTGGGCCACCATCTTCTTGACCTCCTCCACCAGCTCCTCCTTGCACTTCTCCTTCACCTGCTTGCAGCGGCGCTCCATCTCAGCCTGGGTGCCGGATGCTGCCTTGGCCACCGCCTGCCGCTTCTCCTCCTCCATCTCGGCACGCAGCTGTGGCGACATGACCACTGTATGGTCACAGCGCGGTCACCCTACAGCCACGCCGCGGTCACCCCATGGTCATTCGCCGAGCATGGTCAGTACAGATGCTCTCACATGCACTCACCTTCTCCAGTGCCTCCCGCACTACCCGCTCGGTCTCACGCTTGTTCTCCGCCTTCATCATCTCCTTCACATCGTTGAAGATCTTGGTGTACTTCTCATGGCAGCGATTCTGGCAGCCGCTGCTTTCGCTATCGGCGCCGGTCTGGGTGCCGCGGTGCAGAGTCCTTGGCGACGCCGCACTGGCCTTCCGGGTCTGCGTGGACACCGAGAACTTCTCCGGTTGGTGGGGTGAGGTGGGGATCTCCTGGCTGGAGCTGACGGCCTCCATCTCAGGCTCAAGCTGCTAGATGGACAGGGTTGGGGTGTGGCAGGGGTATGGAGTTAGAGCACCTGAGGGCTGAAGTGTAAGTGTCTAACAGCAGGGGGAGTATTTGTTAGAGCACCAGATTCTAAACCAGAGGGCTATAATGTAATGAGTCTAACAGCAGGAAGAGCTGTGGAGCTCGTGCATACAGTCACTCACTCACCTCCTCTTTCAAGTCTGGGTTTTGGCTGCGACGCGGTTTCTTTGCTTTGGGTTCCTGATTCACCTTGAGCTGTGGATCAGAACAGGGTAGTCAGGCTGAGTTGCACAGAACCGCGAGGCACCCTGTGTGATTCACGGACCCGTCACTGCGATCGCCATGGCAACAGATTCCTTCTGTGCTTTAAGCGACATGCACCTTCATCGCAGTGAGGGAAACAGAAGAGGCCGACAGCCTGCTGTAGACGAGACTGCAATGCTCTAAAACAGGGGTGGGCAATGTTACCTGCAATGGGCCACTGCATATGTGGGTTTTCACTGCAACTCCCTAATTAGAGTCTCTCTGCTCTGGCTCGCATCAAAAGCTGGACATTTCCCCATCATTGTTTCTTCAATGAGAAACATGCTGGTGGTGAGATGGTGCCCCTTTACTGGCGGCAGGGGGACCCCGGGCTCCCAGACACATGGTCACATCATGCCGGATGTTAAGCACATAGTCAAGCCGCTTCTTGGTCGACATCGTCCCGTTTAAACATCCCATCTGGGCACGCAGACCTGCTCGCTGCTGGTGGACGAGATGCCGGCCTCGGGCTCCTCCTCGGCACGCTCCTCCTTGTCTCGCTCCCTTTCCCTCTCCCTGTCCCTCTCGCGCTCCCTCCACACACGGCCCTCCTGCAGGAAGCGCTGGTACAGCTCCAGCTCTTCGCAGGCCTTCCTCCAGCTCGCGCTGCGCTTCACCTGCAGCTGCTGTATGCTCACTGAGATCTCCTGGATGTTGTCTGCAGAGATCCAGGCCCTGTGGGGGGGTCATCGTTACCATCACTGACATGGGTTCACACGGCCCAGGGTGACTGGGTGATGTGCCCTGCTCAGACTGCCCCTGATCACGTGATCACATTTCTTCATGCAGATCTGCACTGTACTTTACTTTTCCCCAGAGCTGTCCAGGCTTGCAAGACATTGGCACAAGGTCCCCTCATGACCCAAACCAGGAAAAAGCCCCCAGTGCCCCCTAAACATGACCGGCCAGCTGACAGACATGCATGACAGGATACATCTGGATTCAAGGATTCAATGGTTTTAATTGTCACATGATGCAAAGTAGACAGTCAGGCCATCACAGCTTGTAGCATAACAAAAGTTTTCCTTCATGAGAACCCAGGCAACAGATAACCGAAGCTCCACCCCCAGCAGATAAAACCCTGCCCCCTAGCACCACACACTCACCCTCCATCGGTCTGCGTCTCACCTCTGGTGCTGGTGTCCAAAGAAGCGCACGTCCACCTGACTGTCCTCACGCTGCAGGATCTTGGCGGGCCAGAACCCGAAACCCTTCATGCGGGCCCAGACCAGCTCGTGACTGGGATTCTGAACCAAGAAAAAAAAAATCATAGTTAGGCTGCAGCAGACCCACAGAGAGCATCGCATTGGGGTTGGGGCTGAGAGGGGGGCGGGGCTGCTGGGAAGCGATGCTGAGAGGATGCGGGGCTAACAGGGGGTGGAGCCAACCTACACAAGGGTAGCAAAACCAGTTGTGTGGCCTGGCATTGGACAGGTAGAAGCAGGTCCTGCAGAGATGCAGCTCATTCAGCTAGAAGGACAAAAGGAGGAGGTCATTAGCACACGAAGGACTAATTGCCCACATCACACCCAACACACAGCACGCTCTTTGGGCAGAACACATACCTCGTGACAAGTGTCGGTGTACAGCAGCCTGGCGATTTCAGCCTGTTCACTGTGCACTGTGGTAGACAGCCGAATGAACATGGTGTGTAACAGTTAGGGGTGACCTAAAATTATTATTACGGTATTTTTCACTTTTCAGACAGTGGCGGTATTAAATCACGGTATTACTTTTTTTCCCCAAGTTTTGGGAGGAGTATAATGTCCTGCCCCTTTATGTGAATAATATTTTGATAACATATTAAGTACATGGAATGTATCATTTTCAACAGGGAGACATGGAAGAGCATCAACAGCATTTATTTTGCATAAAGCTTCTAGGTCTTGATACTAAAGGGGCAGTTCACCCCAAAACTGAAAAAGACACAGTAAGTCTTAGAGGGGCTTTAGTGCTATCTATCCACATAGGCTGTTCTGCTGGCAGTTGCCTAGTTTTGGAGATTTTAGCCGTAGAAATGTCGGCTCTCCAATATAATGGGAGTGAATGGCAATCATTCTGTGGTGGTAAAAGGGCCAGAAAAATATATTTGAAAAATTCAACAGCAATGTCTATTACCAGAAATCATGACCTGGTTACCGAACATAATCCATACACTTTGTACTAAGCAGTTTAATATAGGAATCATTTCCTTCTACCGAACTCCACACACCAATCGTATCACTGCGCAGGAGATAGGAGCATGATCACCCAGCGTTATCTAATGTGCAATAATACGCCATTTGAGCTAAAATATGTGGATTTGTCAAAGTAATAAAATAATGCTGGTAAAGGAAACATCACTATCAACCTGAAAACACATTGATAGTATAAAAAACATGTCTTGTTAGATTATGAAATTAAATGTAAATGATTTTTTATTTAAAAAAAAAAAAAAAAAAAAAGCACGTCCACAAAACATTCGTGAACGGATTTTATATAAGTAATAAATAAAACGTAGCTATGGTGCTAGATTAAGAGTAATAATCTAATAAGACATGTTGGTTGTAGTATCAAGCTAAATGTAAACGATTTTTTAATAATTAATAAAAACAAACTTTTTAAAAAGCATTTGTAATCATGTAATTTTATTTACGTGAACTCTTACTGCAGCGGAAATGTACAGGGTAACATGAAACCTACAGGGTACTTTGAAACTGCATCGTGGGCCAAACAACTGAGTGATACGTCACGGGGGGGGGGTGGCGGAAGAGTTTTGACATGACACCCCCAGGAGCGGAGTTATTTTGTGGGATTTTCCAGTTCAGTTTGTCAATAATAAATCTCTTGCAGGCCGGATCCGGTTGCGGCCTGTGGGCCGTATGTTTGACACCCCTGACCTAGATGGATAGACAGCACTGAAGCCCATTTAAAACATACCTTTTTCAGTTTTTGGGGTGAGCTGCCCCCTTAACTAAAATGTTAGTTAATGCGGAAGATTTCCTTTTTCTTCTTCTCCTCCCTATTCAGATTTGTTTTAATTTATTTTTTTCACTTCACCCTGACAGCATCAAATAAGAGGAGTAACTCTTATGATATATCCACCATCAGAGTGTATTTGATCGAAAATTCACACAACCAAGATAATCCGGTTACACAGACTATATAAGGAGAAGTATTCAGACTGAAGCTTTGAAGAAAATAACAGACATTAGTTTGTATAATTAGGATGTTGTCTTATCACAGTATTAACGATATAGTGCAAATGCATATCATGGTGCACAATCACACAGGTAATGACTACGGCACCAGTGTACCTACCACCCCCAGTAACACGGAAAAGTGCGTCAGCTGCTTAAGCTATACTACAATGTCACCAGCAGGGGGCCTCACCTCCATACAGGATGGCCGTGTTGTGCACCACCAGCTGAACGTCAGCCTTGAACTCCTCAAAGCTCCTGTACTTCCCCTCGGCGACGTACTGCAAGGATGAGAGACCCAGTCAGATCCGCTGTAGTGCTCCCGGTAAAGTGCCACCTGGGGGCGTCTCATAGTGATACATTAAAACACACTGATGTGTACTGGAACCTAGAGTCTGTATTGCATGCGTTTTAATTATGTGTTCGACATACAAATGACTTTTGTGCGGAAGAAGCAAAAAGCTGCTCATCATGGAGCTCAAGGGGCGTGGAATTTTAAATTTTTCTTTCTCGTGATAAGTCAATTTAGCTCGTTATCTCGAGATAACAAAGCTCATTTTGTCATGATAACGAGTTAAATACTTCGTTTCCTGCTCTTCTTTTGACTTTGTTAGCAGTGAGATGAACTGCTAGGGAAATTACTAGTTTAGCTCTATTGCCCTGGTAAACAATAAGCACCTATATACAATTTCATTTTACAGGACTAAAGGTGAAAAGATAATGACGTAAAAAAATCTGCCGTGTCCCTCTTTAGGTTTATTTCACTTGCATGTAAGAGTATTGTATTTTGATAATTAGATCTAATTCATACTGAGTTTTAATGCCATGCTCTTAATCTTAATAGGAATAAATAAAAAGTTGTTTTAGCCATCTATTCACACAGTTAATTTCTTCTATTTTTATGTCGGTTTTATAAAATAGGTCACCGTTGAATATCCTTAGACACCAAGACAGACTTCTTCATTGCTTAGAAAAAGATATCTCCGCACACCTGCAGACTATTCCCATCACAGATTGAATTCAACATTTCCCCCTCTATGATTATTTTTTTATCATTCTGAACTGTGTATAGACTACCCTATATTGCGCTGGCATTGAAAGAAATATTCTACAAAAGAATCTCATCTCTTAATTACAATGAATGAATGAATTTGTATTAATCGCAAATAATGTATCGGCCACGCCACTAGGTTCCCCTAGGAATTCCACGCCCCCTAAGGCACCGTGGGAACACCCATGAAGTTTTCCCTTGCAACGAGCACCACTTGGAAGGTGCAGGGTGTGGCAGCACAGCCCTGGGTTCGATGGCCACGCACCTCCTGTATTTTGCAAACCTCCAGTGGTGTGTGGATGAGCCTCCGGTACATGGGGTGTGTGGTGTCCTTGCTCTTTTTGCTCAGGTCCAAAGCCTGTGGAGCAAACGACCCCCGGGGTCAAAGGTGCCCCTGTTTCACTTCCTGAGAGGGCATGTGGTGTGGAGGGCCCCAGATGTATGCGTGTTGGGGCACTATAACTACAATAACCATAATAATAACACTACAGAGGGTGCTATCAAATAAAATTTAAAGGTATACTTGTGAAAATGTGGTAAATGTCTCAAAGCTACTTCTTCATATTCATATGAAACAGGAACTCACTGTACATTTGATTTCTATGGCATTTTTCATTACTCAGATTCCAAAGTGCTTCATGGTAAAAGCAGATTCACTGGAATGCCTGCCATGAATATTCAAAGCGCCAGGGGATGCTTATGTGATGGAAACCGGAAGGTTCTTAGCTATAGCATTAGTGCAAAGTTAGCATTACCCACAGGATTAGCCTCAGTGCTAGCCGTAGATTTTGCCCACAGGGTTAGCCTCAGTGCTTGCCATAGCATTACCCACTGGGTTATCTGCAGTTAGCTGTAGTGTAACCCATGGGGTTAGTTTCAAGGTTAGCCGTAGCATTACCCACAGGGTTAGCCTTGTTACCCACAGGATCAGCCTTAGCATTAGCCATAGTGTTACTCATGGGGGTACCTTCAATACCAGCCATAACGTCACCCCCAGGGTTAGTCACAGAGTTAGCCATAGCATCACCTGCATGGTTAGCCTTAGCATTAGCCATAGTGTTACCCATGGGGTTAGCCCCAGGCTTAACCATAGTGTTACCCATGGAGTTACCTTCAATGCTAACTGTAGCATTACCCTCAGGGCTAGTCACAGAGTTAGCCGTAGCGTCACCTGCATGGTTAGCCTTAGTATTAGCTGTAGTGTTACCCTTGGAGTTAGCCCCAGGGTTAGCTATAGTGTTACCCATGGGGTCAGCCGTAGTGTTACCCACTTGGGTTAGCCGCAGGGTTAGCCACATGCTAAGGATGTCTGCGTACCCGCTCCTTCATCCGCTGCACGATGAACCGCAGGTACCTGCTCAATTCCTGTTTGCTCACGTTCTTCTTTTTGCTCCCCTGCAGGAAGGACAGAGTTAACATTTAGTGCAGCTGACAGCCCAAAGCCCCCCCCACCCCCAAGACCATTAAATCAAAGAAGGTTTTTGAACACTGGCTCTCGCAGAGGATAAAGCACAGCTTCTAGATCATTATGTGCCAGCAGCGGAGACGTTTATTACAGGAAGTGACAGGCCAGCCTGTTACCAGGCAGACCCATGTAGCAGTCGTTATAATGACAGACAGTTCAGTATTAATGCTCTCTGTGTATTGGGTTTGGCGCTACCTACACGTCTCAAAAAGCAGGGATGCGATTGGCTAAGAAATCTCCAGGGCAAAGGAGCTCACATCCATTTGAAAAAACCACATCCATGGTGAAAATCACATTCAGACGGAAAGGACACAGGTAGCAGGGAAAGAAAAGGTACAGCCAGGACAAACCGATCTATAGAGGGCATGGCATGGAGACAGAAAACGCATTAGTCGGGAAAATGAAAAGCACACAGATCCCGAAATAGAGCCTGTTTTTCACCCTGGGACACAAACACTCAGCTAATTGCTAATATCACCTGCTTGCTCATTGTTTCTGCCTATGCAGCAAAGCGAATGGAGCCGCACTCTAATGTGAACGACATCCCTGGAGAAAAGGGGAACCCTTTCAGACTTCTGAGATTTGGCCGGATGCAGACAGAAAACGTCTGCAGTTAGCTGCAGACAGAGAGACAGACAGGCAGGCAGGCAGACGGGCAGAGGAGCCCCACCTTGCACGCCGCACATTGCCAGTGCGGCGCCCCGTCCCGAGGCCGGCTGTCCTCGGCCAGGCAGCGCAGGTGGAAGACGCGGTAGCAGCTCTCACACTCCAGCACGTCCCCCGGCAGGTGGCACTCAAAGCAGTAGCCGTCATGGCTCTCTGGCTCCCAGTCCTGCAGGACAACAGGGGCGGGGACTCTCATTTGAGAGTCATATGCTTCTCCAACAGCATTGGTCTGATCAATCATGTGACCCCAACAAGCCATATCCAGCCCACTGGTGACAGGGTCTATACCCTAGGAAGAATGAGGACAGGCATCCAGAAAAAACCGTCACTGCTCTGCTACCGTTTCAAACCCACTCGGCCGGCTCCTGCTGCATCCCGCCGGATCCTACATTGTCCTTGGCATCTTGTACTACATCCCTGCTGACTTGTACCCCATCCCTGCTGACCCTTACCCTGTTCACACCTCGTACCCCGTCCCCACATGTAACACATTCCTGCCGGCTCGTACCGCATCCTCAGCAGCTCGTACCGCATCCTCAGCAGCTCGTACCGTGTCCTCAGCAGGCAGCCAGTAGCCCTCCTGCTCGATGCCGGCCTTGGAGCCCTTGCAGCCCACGGTGAGGGTCTCCACCACCAGGCCGTCCTTCACTGCCAGACCCAGTTGCCGTGCTGTTTCCTTGGGGTGCACCCCAAACACGCGGCTCAGGTACCTGGGGGATGCACAGTATGTGGGTGCGCCTCTAGTGGTGTGTGTAAGTAATGCTCTTTTAAAGAATGCTCCTACATCATCCATGCGTGGGCTGGGTGTGTTTCAAGGACCCAACAGGGTAATGGGCCATTATCGCCAGTGTTATTGGCGCCCCGCCCCCCGGGGTACTCTGCGTCTCTGTCTGCAGGGACCCCATAAGTCAGACTTACTTGGATATCCGATCCATGTTGGCGATCTGCTTCTGGTTGCGAATGACCTCGATGGCGGCCCAGATGTGCTGGACCACCCTGGGGTCGGCCTGCCTCTTCTTCACCATGCGGGACATGGCGTCTCTGCTCACTTATCCTGTGGGGACATCAGAGGCACCATGACCAAGCTGACCTGGGATCAGCGGCTCAGGAGCATACCTCCCCCACGTTATTGTCTCTGTGCTGAATCATGCTATTAGCAGATGCTAACGGTGGCCGGCCTGTGCTGCATTGATCCATGCAGCTGAAGCAGTAGGAGGTCCTGCCCACCAGCTGGGGATCCAGAGGAGGAGCAGGGAGGGAGCGCAAAGTGAAAGTGAGGGAGCCAGGTATATTGAAGGAGGAATGGTGAGTTCTGGTTCATCCTCCCATTATAAATATGGCTCCAGCTCCCAGGCGATACAAGTGAACAGGGTTCACTCCCAGACTGTAGAACCGTGCTTGTGAATCATTAAATTAACAAAACGGAGAAATGTCACACTTTGCAGAATCAGCCAGCATTTATTTCATCAAACGTACAGATGCGCTTCTGCATTCCAGCTCGCAGCCCCCCCCCCACCAGGATAAATGGCCTCTGTGGCTCGTGCAGATAAAGCAAGGCCGCCCTTCTGCCGAGAATGCTACTGCAGCTCTGACCTTGGTGGGACTCCAGTCCCCCCTGCCAGACGACACCGGCAGGAAGCCCTCGCTGTGGCTGTCGGGCTCGTCTGGACTCAGGTGCCAGTGGACAGAACTGCAGTGGTAACACAGAAGGTGCCTCCAGGTCTGAAAATGTAATACGCAGGTGAACCGGGAGGTTAACAGCTCAGTTGGACCGACAGTCAGGAGCAGGACAGTGACTGTACGACAGCACTTTGGCCTGGTGCACGTCCCCCGTGCTGCAAAGAGCTGCTCTGCTCTGAGTGGAGGATCCTAAGTGACCAGGTGTGATCTGCTACCTAAGATGGATCTTTCAAATCTGTTTGCACAATTGTCCTCTGCAGCAGCTGGTAACTCCTCAGAAAACCCAAGAACTACATTAGTGATAGAAGGACCATAGAACAACCCTAAGCCCGACTGACGCCGTCGTTCTGGGGGGTTTCACCGCATCTCCACTGATGCTGAACAGATGCCCCCAGTCTGGCGAACCCCCCCACCAACTGCCTCAACGGCCGAAATTTGCCCCTACTTCCTGTCACATGACCAGCGCCAAAGTAAACATGAGCAATGGTGCTCTGGTGATGAAAGAGGAGCCAGAAGTTGCTCCCCCCCTCCCCCCCCGGAAGATGGACTGTCACAGAATGTGGGTCAAGAACACGTACCTGAAAAGAGGTGAATCACGGGATTCTGTCTGGCGTGACGTTCGAGAGTGGGTAACTGCCAGATTTACTGTGGCTTCATAAAGACTCGGGGAAAACCATGAATAGGACCAGCAGGCTGCAGGTTACCTGCCTGTGCTCATAATTCTCATCATAAAGCCTTACTGTGGTTTTTATGACAGGTCTGCAATGCAGAACAGATCGAATATGAATTTGCACATAATGCAGTGAACGTTCTGCCACTGGCACCAGCAAACACAGCGCCACCTTGCCGTTTCAGCGTGTGTGTACAGCAGCGGCGTTACGCACCCCACACCAGCATCGTGCATTTCGGCACGCACCGCGGCTCCAACACATAACAGCGTTTTATATATAAATGACACACACACACACACACACACACACTTCCGCAGCTGGGCGTCCCTGCTGTGTTTATCTCCCGCACGCCACGGCCAGCTCGGGCTCCGCCCCACATGCAGCAGGGTGTCCGCCTTATCTTACAGCCTGCTGCCCGGTGCTGTCTCTGGTGCTGTATTAACGTCCAGCCGGCCTGTCCGCTGTCACTGCGGGCGGACACACGCGCGACCCTGTCGTACATTTTCACTCTTCAGTTTTCCCGCTGATCCCCCCCCGCCCCCGCAGCATTTCACTGCTACCTTATAATCCAGTGCATTTGTGCGTTATAAATGTGAATTTGATTGACATCCTCACATGGTGTTACAGTGTTACAGGTCCAGGTGACAGAAAACATCATGGTGGACACCTATTATTAATGGCAATATAAATGGGCGTCAAGATTATTATATTCTTATTATATGAACTATATATAGCATTAACGAAAGGCAACTGTATATATTCGACGGATATTCAGCGTTCATGTTTATTGTACTGCGCATTTCTGCAGGTTACATTTCAATTTTAGCCTCATTTCGGCCCCATCCGGCTCCGTTCAGCTACATCGGAGCCCCGGATTAGGTGCTGGGGAATGCCCGCCGGTCCCCTCCGGCTCCCGGGCGACCTCGCCGTCTGTTTCCCTGCTTTACAGCCAGAGCCGAGACTGACTGCACATCTGCACCGTGTTTACGGGGGAATGCCCGCCGGCGCGCCCGCATCGCCCGCTCACACAGCAGGCCGATTAAACGTCTCGGTATGTGGGTCTGTGCCGAGGTATTTCCACGCTGAGCGGATTCAGAGATCCCTACCGCAATCGCAGGTAAATAAGAGTGCAATCAGCAGCCTGCAGACGCCATGTTAATAAATCCCCGTCGCTGTTTAATTTCACAAGCATGACAATCGGATGGGACTCACCTTGGCGGTTCTCTAGATCCCTGCGATCCCGATGCACTAGTTGTTAAATTCGTTACATTTGCCACATTTCCGGGACGCGGCGCTTTGGAGGTGACAGTCAAACGCCACCGGAGCGGATCCGGGATCCGGGAGCAGCACGACTCTAGCGGCAGGACGCGAATCTGCCCGCTGTCCGCCTGCGCCTCATCAACATCTGCCGAGACGCGCTGCCTACCTGCCCCTGCTCTCTGTCTTTAATTTCACTCCCATTACAATAAATTAGTAATTAAAAAAAATAGCGAGTGCCCCACCCAGCCCCAAAATGTTGTTAATCACCACGAGCGCACTGCAATAATACGTAGCTGCAGAAGCACCAGTACATGCTGAATTTAGATTTATTCGAATATGGCACAGCAATTCACTGTAGAACCCTAGAACAATGCAGAGCCATTACGGGGCACTGTGGTCATTCACACAAATTTTACGAAGTTTACTGTTTTCTGTTTAATGAGTGTTATTTCATGCTACTTCATATTGTCCCAATTAAGCCTTGAGAAAATGCTACGCTTAGAAGATTAATAATTTACAGGCTGAACAAAGCTGCCTTCTAGGGCCGCTAAACATCGTCAGCTGTGACTCATATATGTCATAAACACAAAAGTATTTTGAAATAAAATCCCCGCCCCCCGGTAAGCGTTGGTGGACAGGAAACCGCCAGAGTGGAATAAAATATCACAACATCAACCCCTCATTCCGACTAAATGCCGATCTGGGCTGTTTGTGGAATGTCCAAAACGGCACGTCGTTTACTGGGTTTGTACTGGGATCCTGGGACGCTCCCCTGTCCCAAAACTCGGGTTAGAGTGTAAGGTCATACTGCAGAATCACACGTGCCCACTAGGTGGCGGTAAACACCAATATAATGTTTACAGTTTTATTCAGTCGCTAACAAGCATTTGTCCAACCAAGTGTCACATTTTCAAAACTCTTAATACAATGTGCACAGCATCGGTCTGTTGTGGCCATACCATTCACAAATTTCATGTCGTTTTCACACAATATGCAGTCAGTCAACACATTTCTATAACGCTTACATTTTACATTTTACATTGACCAGGACCACACCCCTAAATGCATGGAAGCAACTGCCATGTGATTGGTTTCTTAGATAATTGCATTAATGAGAAATTGAACAGGTGTTCCTAATAATCCTTTAGGTGAGTGTATATTAAAATGATATAATTCTGATACCTGTCTATTGCACGGCACACATTCACAATGGACATTTCCGCAATAATTTAATACACTAAGTGTCTTTGGATGGAGGGGGGGTCACTGTAGCTAGACCTGGGCAAGAACTGAAGCCGTAACCCTGGAAGTGCAAGGTCACTGACTCACTGCAACATTCTATTATGTTATATAGTCAAATTCAGCTTAGGTTTATCTTATCTGATGCCAGGTATGTATATTACGATAAGTCTTTTATCTTTAAATTACATTTTTTTGTTTACTAAATTGTCTATAATATATGTATGCCTTATAATATATGCCTTGTGGTTCCTGGCATTGGCTCCAGGTCGCTTTGAACCTCTCCTGTAGGAAATAAAATTAGCATTGAAAATACGCATTTGAAATTATGGATTTTCTTACTGCGTAAGGAAAATACCCTTCATTGCCTTCAGGTATGTAGTTCACTATAGGTTAAAAATGCAAGTTTTAATCATTAATTCTGTTTACATAATTTGTTATTGCTAACCTGCCTTAACAGTAAGTAGAACGCATCTTATAACCTAACCTCTTTTTGGGAATCGATTTTTTAATGTTTTGTCTGCACCCAGGAGGATTTCTGACACGATGAGGGGAACGACTGGAGCTTCGCTGATACTGTCACTGCTGATCTCCAAGCTGCTGGAGGCTACCTGTAAGTACCTAGCTTAGGTTTGATTAACGATTGACCAACCTCTTGCACTGTACAGTGCTACTTTATAGTAACGTATGTACAAATAACAGCTGTTTAATCACTGGGTTTAATCAAAAAGTTAGAATCTTGTCATAACCTTAAACATGATCCATCCAACTTCCATCGACATCGCCAGTATATGTACATGGAGATAAGTATCATCCTTGATCAATCAATTTCATATATGTTTTTTATACACACATCCACTCATGCATATTATATATATAATTAGGGCTGTGAATCGATCAAAGGATTTAACTAATTAATCGCAGTTTTCTGTGATTAATCACAATTAATTAATTGCAAGCAAGTACAAGCTGAATTTCAATGCTCTCAAAAACGCTTATTGAAAAGGCTTGTACCAGATACGTGTGTGTGTGTGTGTGTGTGTGTGTATGTATAAATACATATATATGTATACATGTGTGTATGTGCATTGGCATGCCAAACAGGAAATATTTAACCATTTAACCATTTATATGTATGGAATGAATATCGATATATGTAGAATGAAAGATGATAGATATACAATGAAACTTGATATATATACAATGAAATCAGATATATATCAAATTAAACCTAGTATATATTATAATATTTTATACACACACACACACACACACACATAATGTGTCTATATATAAAATTTAACAGGCACCTAATAATACAGTAGGTAAGTAGCTTGGAGTCCAGTCAGAATGGAAAGGCGCTCATCCTTTACTGTTGCCCTCGCTGTAGGTCAGTCTGCCCCAGGGAAGCCCAAGCTCACCAGCTGCCGATCTCCAGAGAAAGAGACCTTTAGCTGTTGGTGGGAGCCAGGCTCGGATGGAGGACTGCCCACCAATTACTCCCTGTATTACCGCAAAGAGAAGTCAGTGCCACCCACTAATTCCTTAGTGTTAGATATATTTATAAACAGTACAGTTATTTATAAATTTTAGCGGAATCTAGTCAGGTCATTATAATGCAGAGATAAGACAGGATAAGATAAGATAAGACAGATCTTTATTGTCACTATTACAGAAACAGTGAAAAACAGTTTAGCAACTGTTTAGCAGCATAAGTTAAAGTAATAAATGAGAAAAAAGAACAACATACAAAAAGAGACAGCCGTCCTATTACAGAGTATCTGAGTACAGTGTGTATAATATGTCAGTCTGGTGTTTAGCTGTAGGTGTTTAAGATATTGTGTATAAGTTACAATAAATATTTTAATATGATCAATACGAAACGGTACTACCAAAATGACATGTAATTAGACAGAGCAGCTGCTCATTATGTGCCAAAATACTTAATCAAGCAGCATAATAGCTATACTGTATACCCAATGGTATAGGATGTCTGTGTGTCTCCATCGTTTGGTCAATGCAGTATATCTGTCATATATCACACACATTGTAAGTGCCTTTGCTCTGTACCCATACAGCTCAGAAATTGTTTATGAGTGTCCAGATTACCACACATCCGGGACGAATTCCTGCTTTTTCAGCAAGAATGACACTTCGATTTGGGTGAACTACAACATTACAGTGGTGGCAACCAACTCCCTGGGAAGCAACTTCTCTGACTCCGTGGATGTCGATGTGATGTACATTGGTGAGCTTTGTGTAGATTAGTATTTCACTTTTCGTGGTATTCATTATTGTTTCTTCAGTAGTTCACAAAGGTTTATAGAATTAGCAGCTATAGTAACAAATACAAGTGATGGTTACATTTTATGTTAACACTAAGCTCAATGACTTACTGCTAAATACATAATCAGTAATTTGTTTGTAACTAAAACTTAATTAGTGGGTAATTAATACATTAGGCAATAGTTAATTCCTGAACATATTTACAAATGTGCAAAGATCAGTTAGTCTTTGGATTTCATTTTAACCACTGTCCTGCAATATTAATGTAACACAGTTCTAAAATGGACTTTAGAACTACTTGATTAGTTAGTAGGAAATGTTTGTCATTATTATTCCTACTTTGTCATTCTCATTTAAAACTATCTACAATGTAAACATAGGATCTGACTGAAAAACAGAACAGTGCATGTTCCGTATAGTCTAAATCTACAGTTATTAATGATTTAAATATGCATATATTATATATGCACATGGTAAATACCTCGCTTCATGAAACATACTTTTCTATCACATAGCGTATATGCTACATGTATAATGAACATGATCTGTAAATCAAGTCACATAAGCAGATGTCCTGCCTTAGAATGGCTTACCTTTTAGTACTATTCCCTGTTGTAAAAATCTAACAAGCTCAGACTGTATGAAGATATCAAGCTAATACATGAGTATGATTCAGCTTGAGTTATTTTGCCTGTTGCCTTTTTCAAAAATCATTTTGCTCATGTCAGTTATTTATTGCTGTTGGTTCAATATTTATGAATACAGTGCAGCTGGAAGCAGAAATATCTCTATGTGAAGAAAATGCGCCGATTCCGTTCACTAACGCAAACTAAGTGTTCTTCATTACAGATTCCATTAGCTATGAGAAATATCTGACTATCTTCTTAAATCATCCTATTCATAACATTTTACTATCAACTTGTACCCAGATGCCTTAAAAAACATTCTTCACACATGTTCTTGCAAACTTTGTATTGCACTCTAAATGATCTTCTCACAATGTGCTTTCAAATAAACACCTAACTATGCAGGCCTGAAAAAAAATTGTTTATTAACTTGAATGCTAATTTATTCTTTATATTATGTAAATTAATAAGAACAATTAAACAACAGCTAAATTTCATGCACTTTTTAAAAAATGTTTTTTAACAGTACAGCCACACACGCCTGAGAATGTGAGTGTTGTTTTGGAGGGTGTGGAGGATAACCCTTTCCTGCTGGTGAAATGGGAGCCCCCTCACAAGGCGGACACCCGCTCCGGCTGGATCACACTCGTCTACCAGCTGCGTGTCAAACTGGAAAAAGACGACAAGTGGGAGGTACACAGGGCACAATGTCATGCTGCTGCTCATGTTGTGCTATAAATAGTGTCGATTTTCCATTGGAGCATACAGTCGTAAAATATAACACCAGACCTGGACAAATAGAATTAATCCCTTAGGGCAGCATTATCCTTCTTCTCTACTAGTTTAAATTTTTAGAACAAATCTTGACTTAATCATTTACCCCTGTGACCAAGGTCTGGGCTGTTAATTGTACATTATTCTACTACTGAATAGAACACTAAAGATTACAGACCTACAGAACAAAACACATTATTTGAGATATTTAAATAGCATAAATAAGTACTACATTTACACTTCATTTAGAATTCTTGAAAAGAATTCCTCATGTATAATTTACGTAAGATATTTCAGAAAAGGCTAACATGGAATACAGGAGTGATCTCTGGATACTCCTGATGCATATTTGCCTGTATTTTTGAAGGAGCATTTTGCTGGTCAGCAGAAACAGTTCAACATCTTCAGCCTGCACTCTGGGGAGATCTACATGGTGCAGGTGCGCTGTAAACCAGACCACGGCTTTTGGAGCGAGTGGAGTGCCGTCCGCTACGTGAGAGTCCCTGACTGTAAGCTCATTTCGACTTCTGCACTGAGAAACAATCCTGCCCCATGTGACACCTTCCATCTGCATTCACTCAGTGGAATTTTGGGTAACGGTTTATATTATGACACCATCATAATGCATTCATTATGCATTCATAGAACATTCAGTGCACCTTCATAAAGCATTCATAAGCGCCATGTAAGTATACCTTAACATCTCAACATACCTGAACACCTTTAATATACATTACTAACAAAGATCATATGATTATACTATTATAATGTCAGGGTTGTTAACTCTCACACTTTCAGACAAGACATCTTATGGAAAATCTATATTATTCCATAATAAACCTAAACTTAGCTACATCATAAGCATTGGGGTAGTTTGCAAATCCTACAGACTATTTACAAGGTAATAAAATGCTTACATACTTGTAAATGCATGTGTATGTTTGTGCAGACTTGTCTTGATTTGAAAATCTCACGCCAGCCGACCAAAGTTGGCCGCCCTGATAATGCTTCTTATTAATGTAAACTACAGCTGTTAAAGTATGTTAGGGTTTGTTACCGCATTTTGCCATTCCATTTCTGCATGATTATTGTGTAAGACAAACTTTTTTGTTAGGAAGTCCAAAAACATTGGTCAAGTCTCGTAACCCCTTTCGATGCAATAATATGCGGCAAGTGGGGGGAACCCCACAATAAAAATTTCCTAATGGCTTCCCAACGGGTTGGCCAACTGAAAAATGATTCCGCAGTTTGAGAACTACTGGTAGAAGAAGGTTAGTGTAAATTACATTACCAATATAGCTGTGGAACAACCAATATATATTTGATATTTTCTTATAAGCTCCTAAACATGAGCACCCACCCATTTTTCATAAGCTTAACCCAGCACATGTTTGTGGTGACTCCGGGGCCAGGAAGCACCCTCTATGAGATGCCAGTACCTTACTCGCTGGACAATATAGTAATCGTGTATCCTTGAACTATGGAAGGAAACTCTCACAATCAAGGGAAATCACCATACATCCCCAAATGACTGTATTTCTCTCTTTGACTTAGATTTAGAATGTACGTATAAAACTGATGAGTCAGTTCAAATTGTGTATTTGAGGACAGGGTTGGATATCATAATACAATACAAGTAACATATGGGTACTGATTTGAAATATTTTCACTGCACTGCATCAAAATTTCTGAAATGTAAATATTTATTCAATTGTTTTTTATTTAAAGATTTTTTTAATCCATCCATCCATCCATCCATCCATCCATCCATCCATCCATCCATCTTCTACCGCTTTTCCGTGTCGGGTCGCGGGGGCAGCAGTCTCAGCAGGGAAACCCAGACTTCCCTCTCCCCGGCCACTTCACCCAGCTCCTCTG
>JAODKC010000082.1:24854712-24864805 GCA_026777985.1 Mormyrops attenuatus
GCAATGATGACTGCATGTGTTTCCTTGCAGGTAACCATGGTTAACAGAGGAAGAACAATGATTTCAAGCACCACCCTAATTTTAAAGCATCCAGTCTGCTATTCTCAACTCAATCAGCATGACAGAATGATCTCCAGCCTTGTCCTCCTCAACTCTCTTACCTGTGTGTACATATATTTATATAGCAAAAACATTTATCTAAAGTGATACATTGGATTGTGCTGGGTTGGTGCTCTGTCTTGGGTTGTTACCTGCCTTGTGTCCGTAACCTCCCGTGTAGCCCCCCCCAACCAACCAACCAACCAACCTTGAATAGGATAAGCGATTACAGAAAATGGATGGATGGACACATTTTGGAGAAATCAAAGTTATTCAGGCCCTGGAACAATTGGGGTTTTAGGTGTTGCTCAGGGGTCCAACAGTGAGATCACTCTGTCGACTACGGGACCTGAATTGGCGACCTTCTGATGTTGGTTCAGTTTGCTTTGGTTCGTGCGTGTGGTCAGGGGCTCCCTTGTGTTTCCCACATTGGTAGGACAGCATTACAATGTGTGGTTGCTTTTTTCACACATCGTGATGCTGTAAGTAAAAGTGAACAAAGAGGAACAAAGACATGTCACATATCAGCAGAAGTGGTGCAGAAATATGCTGGGCATTTCAGCAACATTAAACCTCATTGTTAACCTCAGAGTTAAACATCGGCGAGTCTGTGTGCAAACTCAGCTCTTCCCAGTGGTCTTGTGCTTTGGGCTCCTGTTTCACATTCTGTAGATGCAGGGTCATTTATTTACTTAAAGTTTTGATTTTGAATGGTTTGCCTTTTAGGTGACATCTTAACTGTTTTAATGGCCATAGTTATTTTGACTGCATATTTGTTGGTTTTTATGAATTTTGTATGTTTTATTGATGTAATTTTATTGATTATTGTATGGTTGTATTTTTAATTAAGTATTTTTCTGCTCGGATGATGATGGGGTGATTCCGTTGTGATATCAAGCTGACATGATCCCATTGTGACCGGTAGGGAAAAAAATACTTTATTTACTTATTTACTAAGCAGACATTTTAATCCAAAGTGATGTGCACTTGCAGTTAGTGTTAAGGGCCTTGCTCAGGGCCCCCATGGTGACATCACACTGCTGAGGGACTTTCCAATGACAGGCGCGGTGTCCGAACCCACTGAGTCACCGCAGGGCACTTAAAAATGAGCCTGAAATTCACATAAATAAAAAGAGGGAGGAGCTGAGCCACCCTGGGGGGGGGCAGAGTCTGTCTTTGGTCTCTGGACCCCGATGGCTGAACTCAGCCGTCACCCCCCCCCCCCCACACTGTCTGCTGAGCCGTGGGTCACACGGTCCAGTTTGCCGCCGCCTGCAGAGAAGGTCCTGCATAGATACAGCAGCGTTTAGTGATGGATCAGCTCCAGGCTTCAGGCTCCCTGTGACCCGTGCCGGCTAAGCGGGTTTAGAAGATGGGCGGGTGGAAAGAACTCGGTACCAAAAATGACCCAAAAACCGGCAGCAGCAGCTGTTTCACAGCTGTTTCATAAACATTAGAAACGAGCGTGAAGAGCAGGAGGGGTGACACATCCAGGGTGCTGGGATAAACCAGTGGGGGGCATGAGGGAGGCGATGTGTCACAGCGAACACAGAAAGGTGACAGTAAAAACACGGACGGGGCCATTTGGGGGGGGGGGCATGTGGTCATAAACAGCGACAACGCGAAACGGAGCCGACAGGAAACTGCAGAGACAGAAACTCTGAGAACATTGTCAAAAACAGACAGTTAATACAAGAAAGGCACATGTGATTCATCCTGGGGCACCAAGTCCATTGGTCTGTCCACTAGGTGGTGCTGTCCAGGGAGGCACCCCCCCCCCTCATAGAAACATGGCCTCCTTATAAAGTCACATGGTTCCACAGTAAACTTCCTGTTTGCGCTGACCTCATATAATATGGCCCCTCTGCCTTGCAGAGAAACAGCCAGTGGGTGTGGCTTGAAGAGGGACTAGAGGACATAGCATGCTGAGTTTTGGCTCCCCCTTCTGGCTCCTAAGAGTAGCACAACCTATCAGGAGCATATTTATGAGTTGAGTCTGATCAAAGCATAATGTTTTAAAAATTGTGTACAGTGTGAGCTGCCAAACTCTGACCTCTCCCCTTTAGCAGAGGTTGCATTTTGATGAGTCCTGTGCCCTTTCCACCAAGAAGGTCACAGCAAAAACACGTAGACTGAATGCTTAATGTTTAGCAGAGCAGACAGTGTGTATCCATGTGCGTAAATAAAGCTGCTGCACTCTTGTATGTCCGGCTTTTCGGTCCACAATCCTTCGCAGGGCGCTGTTGCGCGTGGGCCATTCAGCTCAGCCGTCCGTCACTTCCCCGGCCCTCAGCTGCTTCCTGTGCTCCCGCCCACGGTGCCTCTGGATGGCCCTCCAGATCCGGCAGAGGACTCCGCCCCTGCTCCACCCAGACCCCCCATGGGCCGCAGATGTAGGTTTATAACAGTCTGCACTGTAGATCAGCCTGCTGAGACACATTCACACAGCACGGACACACAGGCAGTGGGAACATGGCTCACCGTAGCCGTAGAAACCGCAGGTCCTCCTTGGTGATGTCGTTGAGGATGTCATTCAGAGTGTAGTCCTCCATCACAAACTGCAGCAGAGAGATGACAGGGCAGGCAGTCTGAGGTCTGCTCCTCGGGACGGACGCAGAACAGCCAGAGAGAGGGGTGCAGGTCTCAGTCCTAACAAGCGGCTCTCTGCTTTTCCTGTGATATAAACCCTTCTCTCCTGCTCTAGACAGTCACACGCGACAATTATGCTGGGTTAAGTATAGAAACTCCTCAATTAATGACCTACCTTCTTAACAACTACCCGGACTTAGGACCAGCTCTCCGGCCAGTCAGCATTGTACGCTGTACAAGAACTTTGGTCGTGGAATTGGCAGCTCGCCGTTTCTATTCTGTTCTGTTTGTTCTGGTCTCTGATATATTTGGGTCAGCGCAAGAAAGTTGTATATTGTTTGGAGTAATTGACCTTTATTTTGATATGCCATACCAGTTCACACTTTAATTTTGATACGGTGTCTTTAGTTTTATGCATATACTTTGTATTGTTGGATAGGGAACCTCCAGTAGCGAGTAAAGCATGGATTTGTGCAAGTTTTCCTGTGTCTTATACTTTTCTTAAGTCTTCGAATGCAATGGCTTAGTTTTTTGTTTACTTGTTTCATATCTTAGTTAATATGTACAAGTCAGATTTATTTTCTATGCGCTGCTTTAGTTCGGTAATGTGTCAAAGGACGCTAACGCTTATTGGATTGCAGTGATGCTAATTTGCAATACATGCTTATATATGTTAGCGTATCATTTATTTGTAATTCCATTGATGATTAATATTAGCAGTTATAGGCCAGCTTGTTGTAACTATGCTATGCTAGATATGAGATCTCCTAAGTCTTTTCTGTGTTTTGTTTATCAGTTTCATTCATAGACTTTCACCTGTCAAATACGTAAAAACACGTAGCAGGAAGAGTACAGTTTATTGCAGTATACTGTACACTACTGTATAAAAATGTACAAATATAATAAAAATGTTTAAATGGTGCCAAGGTGACATTAAAATAATATCTAAAGATGGTTGGCACAGAAGCGCTACTACTACAATATGCTTGAAATATCAGTAAGGGCTTATTCCTCGCTTATTGACCAGGAGTGAGTTTCCCGAAGCCTTCTTAATTAACGCTACATCGTTCTTAAGTTCTGTATTAAAAGATAGGATTTACGAATGACGTAGCGTTAAGAAGGCTTCAGGAAACTCACCCCAGTTTGCTTATTGACCAATTGAACCTTATCCTTCTGACTGTAGATCCAGTGCACTAATCACTACGCCATCTGCTGCCCAGTGGCCCATGGTGCGAGGAGCACTCCAGGTCCTCCAGAAGGCTTCCCACGCTGCCGCATGCCCAGGCCACATCCCAGCAGGCTGCTGTAGCATACTTGCCTTCTCTATGGTGTCCTCATCCACACCCAGCTCCTTCAGCCAATCAGTCAGCTCCTTGTCAGGCTCCACATCAGCTGGGATGCGAAATATGGAGGGTGGGTGGATGTCTGTGGTGGGGAGGAGAGGCTTATGTGCTGGAGGGTTTTGGTTACATCAGTGTCGGTGTCAGTTTGGATGCTGTGGGAGGTTCTGACTACATTTGTGTCCTGTGTGTCATGTTCTAGCCTCCTGCTCTGCCTGTGTGTGTTTACCGATAGGCCGGCTCTTGACTCGCATCAGCTCCAAGTCGTGCGCCCTCTGCTGGAGACTCTGCCTCAGCACCTGCTGGTACTCCTTCTCCTTCTGTACCAGGTCCTCCAGCAGCCTGCAAGATGGAACCAAGCCATCCCAAAATCCCACACACACCATAGACATGCTGCAGATTTCATCACTGGCGGCTGCTTTATCTGCAAAATGTATTTAGACTCCGAACACAAGACTGCCAAAGACAGGATCATGTGACTGATTTCTGACATGTCCAAACCCAGCACCCAGGACCCCCCCGCACCGGTTGGTCTCCTGCTTCATCCGGCCGAGCTGCGTCCCCAGTGGATGTGGCTGGTTTTGCCGCTGGGACTCATGAGACAGCACAGAGCTCAGGGTGCTAACGCCCGACGTGAGACCCGGATCCTCCGGCGCTGCTGGCTCTGCCGTCCCGAAATCAGCATCCTCCTCCACATCCACCTCGTCTGCATCCTTTTCTGCTCCCTCACTCTCTGATGCCGGACCGAAGTGCGTCTGCAGTTCTAAGCCAGGAAGCGGTCAGGAAGCAGCATTACATGTCGTCTGCGTTTACACAGGGTGGGTCATATCACAGCCGTATGCGAGTGTCCCAGTCCGGTCTGATCTCGGCCCATATTGAGCTGCCATAATTCCCATTTTTTTAACAATCACTTTTCTGTCCTTAATCTCAATAACATGGACAGTTGATAGTGGTGCTGCATTTTCTGCATGATGTAAGCAGAAATGCAGCCTGGCCTGGAAACACAGGAAACAAGCTCCCACTCTATAAAAAAATGCAAATGAAACTAGCGTTGCCATGATAAGTTGTTTTCTTGCCACTGCCGCCAGCAGGGGGAGCTCTGTTCCATTTGTTTGGGGCAGCACCGCCCAGGGCTTTGGGGTGTCATGCTGCCGCTGCTCCTGACTGCCCTCACAGACACCCAGCACGCCTCCCCTCTGTCATACACAGCCCCTGCTCACATGCTGGCCATCAGGTGATCCAGACAGACACCCATGGCACCACAAACCTCACCTGGGATGAGGATGGTGACGGCCGCCTGCACGGCGCGACGGATGATGTTGTCCATGGCAAACATCCAATGGGGCTTGATGTGATGGTTCCTCAGGACCTTGTTTACCTGAGGAGAGCAGAGTTGCTGTTCCTCATCCTTGAACCTGTACCCAGTAGGAATGTCCTTTACAACACCTCCACACCCATGCAATTGCCCTGGACCTCCTTCCCCTGTGCTGACCACTGACATCTCCATACATCATTTTCATCTGGAACTCCTCCACAGGGTTTAGGTTGGAGTCCTGCCCCAGCCATGTCCATATGTAGCTGCCATTCTCTCCAACTGGCTGTAGGTTCGAGTCCCACCCCAGCCCTGCCCGTATGTAGCTGCCATGTTCTCCTCCTGGCTGTAGGTTCGAGACCCACCTTGGTCCTGCCCGTATGTCACTGCCATGTTCTCCCACTGGGTGTAGGTTTGAGTCCTGCCCGGCCTTGTCCATATGTAGCTACCATGTTCTCCCACTGGGTGTAGGTTCGAGTCCCGCCCGGCCTTGTCCATATGTAGCTACCATGTTCTCCCACTGAGTGTAGGTTCGAGTCCCGCCCGGCCTTGTCCATATGTAGCTACCATGTTCTCCCACTGGGTGCTTTGTTTCCCTCTACCTTAGGGTTCCTGAACTGTGTATGACTGTTTTATGTGATAGGCATGGTGGACTATAGTCAGGGGTGCACATGTTGAACGATACGTGCAACAATCGATTGTTTGTAAAAGCGCAAATGCGTACTTATTTTATGTGCAATTGTGCTCCTATGACAAGAAAATACCTTGCATTTTAACCCGTATACCGCAAATGAAGTCGAGTTAGCATATGAAGATTAAAATACATTGTATTTTGTTTTCATAGCAGCGCAAATGCACATGAAATAAGTACGCATTTGCGCTTTTACAAACAATCGATTGTCGCACGTATCGTTCTTAAAGGTGAATGTGTACTTGCGCACCAGTTATGTGCACCCCTGACTATAGTTACCGTGGTAATGGAGGATAAATGGATGGGTAATTAGTGGCAGCCAAAAATATCCTGCAACTTAATCTTGTGCCTATGCGTCGATCTCCTACTGACCCCCCCAGTGCATCCACTCACTGAGTCCTGGAACCCAAAAAGAACCAGTTGGATTTGGTTAATGGAGGTGCTGTCAAAGTCCAGGTCCAGCTTGAGCTTGGAGATTGTGGTCGCCATGACGCGTCGCTCGGGGGAGCGGATGAAGTCACGCAGGATGCAGATGATCTGCTTGATGTGATCCACAGAGAGTTTGAGCTCCTCGCTGCCCTGTGGAGCAGGAGACATACTGGTACTGCAGTCGTATGATACATGGCAAGAAGTCTGTCAACCAATCAGAGTCAAACAGAAACCTTACATACAGTGCACATAGTGGAGGGGGGCATCATACCTGTATGTGGTTCTCCATTAGATTGGAGATGACCTTCTCCTGGTCCTCATTGAGGACCTTGTAGAGGATGGCCCGCCTCTCACTATCCTTTTTCAGCAGGAAGAGCCCAGAATCCCGATCCTCGGGGGATGGGGGTGCACTGCGGTCCTCGGTGACAGAGACCTCGTCGGGGACACTGCAAGGAAGGGGGGTGGCAAGGTGTCACAAGGCCACCACACAGTAGCCCGAGTGGAAACTACTGGGACAAGAGGAACACTAGGTTGCAGTTCTTGCAGGTATGAAACTCTGCTCCAAGTGTGGCGTCCTCCCCGGAACAGCACAAAACGTGACAGGAAGCAATGCTGTAAAAAGCCTTAAAGGCAGCATCGCGCGCATTTAAAGGGGCAGAAGCATCCTGTGTGTTCACCTGTGACATACGCGCCGTTTGGGGCGACACAGTGTTGACACATGCAAGAGTCTCCCGGCTGGGGAGGATCACGGGGGCAGGCGAGCAGTATCGTAAAGATCCCGTAACTGTAACCGCTGGGCACATTATCGGATTAGATCCGGATCACAAAGCCGGAACGCCATGCCATCCCATCTGCCCCGCCAATAACACACACGGCTGTGCAAACACAGTTACCGGGGAATTCTCCGGCACAACTGAGGACACGGCTGCATAAATACCAGCGCACAATAAATACCGCCAACGAAGGTGCGCCACCTTGTCTGGGGTCAGCAAGTTCTCTTTGGGGGTCACATTACAGAGGTTACCTGAGGAAGATCAGCCCACCTGCCCACCAGGAACAGCCTTCCTCACCTGAGATAGTTAGAGCTTGGTGGCTTGATGAGGTTTTCTGAGGCTGAGCGCTTCTTCTTCTCGAAGAAGACGTCCTGTTTTGAGTCGCATTCAGGCGAGATGGAGCCATGCTCACTGCTGCTGCTCCCGGTGGCCTCTGTCTGTAACTGCGTCGGGAATGAGACGCTCCGGAGGTAATCTGCAGGCGCACAAGTAGGGCGAGTGAGGCCAGCCACATGCAGGGCACCTCATCACCCCTCACTCTGCGGAGGGACCACTTCCTTTAAGGCCCACAGACATCGGAAGCACAAAAAACAGGATGTAGAGAAAGGTAACAGGAAATCTGAAAGAGAAACATGGTCTCATGGTCTCCAAGGGACAGGGATGCAGCTCAGCAAGAACAAAGAGACCACCAACCACCACCACCAAAGAGAAGGAGACTGCAGCATTTCCAAAGAAAGAAGGCTAAAGAGCTACAGAGGATTAATTGATTGGCACAAACCTTGCCATACTGCCCCAACAGAGCACCAGCAAAAGGGGAGTATGTCCGAGCCCCAGAGAGGAGAGAGGGAGACAAGGGGTTAATCCCAAATGCCACCAAAGCGGCCATCGCAGCATCCCCCTGGACTGAGCAGCTCATCATTTCCTTCATCACTATCATGAAAGACAGTCAAACACCCTCAACAATCACACACACACACCCAGCAAACAGCATTTGACACACAGGTATATCAAGACGTCTTGAGTGGTCAGAAGAAAGCTTTCAGTGTCCTAAGCACTGAGGGGGACAACATCCAGCAAGGGGGGACTGGGGAGCAGGAGTACGCCGCATGCCGATGTCCATGATGACAGGCGGAGAGCTTAGGGTCACCCACAACCCAAAAGGCCACGTTCTCCTGAATCACCAGACGGATATGAGCTGTAGCGTGCAGCAGTGCCACTCATCGTTGTGATGGTCCCCTCCATGAGAGGCACGTCGAGGCTACCTGACGGCTTGAAGGCGATCTTGCTCTTCTTGCCCTTGACGTTTTGCCGCACGAACACGTCCTTGAGGAGGTCACCCGCCGTCGCCCGTTTGTTGGGGTCTGGCTCGAAGCATCGTAGGATGAAGGACTTGGCGTCAGCGGACAGGGCCTCTGGGATCTCAGGGTGGATCTTAAACATCCCCACCTGAAGCAGGACAGAGCTGTGAGTGGGACAGACCAATCGGCTGATAAAACATGGGAACAGAATGTAATGTGACGGATTCATGTCCATAGGACGCTACCACAAAGTTTATATGCAAATTGAAGCAGAACAGAAGACTAAATATTAAAAGTATATTAATTATGATTAATTATTATAATAATATTAATGTAAAAGTTACAACTGAAAAAGAGGAACTAGATGACAGGCTTAGGGGATCATACGTGTGGACACTGTCCCCTCCATAGTGCTGTTGATGCCACCCCACCCTCCTCACCTTGAACATGGCAGCTTGCGGCTCACCCAGCTCATGGAATGGGGGCTTCCCAGTGGCCATTTCAATGATGGTGCAGCCCAGGGACCAGATGTCGGCAGGGGCTCCGTATCCCCGGGGGCCTTTGTCGATGATCTCAGGGGCCATGTACTGAAGGGTGCCTGAGGGGGGCAGTACAGAGAAACACAAGCTGCTAACGTAAACTGTGCTTCAGTACAATAACCAGCAATATGACAGGAGTTGTCCATTCATCCATCCATCCATCCATCCATCCATTGTCTGAAACCGCTTGTCCTATTCACAGTCACGAGGGGTACGGAGCCAATCCCGGGGGCCACGGGCTCAAGGCAGGGAACTTTTTCTGCTGCTCTGTTGGGGCAGTCTGGAAGGACACAAATTCTCAGTGTAATGAGGCTGCTCACACAGCCCTCCCCAAGGCAGAGGCACTTGTGGGAGTGCAAGCCAGCTGGGGTGGGCAGCGGGGTGCCAGGCACCTGTCTTCACGCTTCAACACACATTCATTAAATGCAAACACACTCCCGGATGCTGCCCTAATAGCCCGCGTTACTGCTCGCTGCACAGGCAGATGTAATTTAGCAGAATCCTAATGATGTGAACCGCTGAGGGCCACTTAACCCTATGCCAAAGGCCCAGCATGGGTCAACAAGAGGCTCGAAGGAAGGCCCAATGTCAGCCGCTCTTTCTATAGATGCTCAGCAGGCAGCGAGACCACATCTGTACACAGCGAGGACGGGCATGGACAGACAAAATGGGTGCTCCCTAAAGCCAAAGTGGAAGATGTTATTGCCGCAACAGGGCTCTCGCTTCATGGGCTAATGAGGAGTAGGGAAGTGTGGGGCCCATCAGCCAGAAACAGTGATGGACTGTTACCATCAGAGAGCCTTAGTGTTCTTGTGGAAGCAGATTAGCCCTATGTGGAATTTCTACCAACTAACCAGGCTGATTTTATTTGAGGAGATGGCAAAGACAAAGACGCTACCAAGGCATGCCATCAGTAACCTGGAAGCATACGTCCTACTGTCCTGCAGTTAACCCTCTGGGGTCTAGGGGTAGGAAACACACTTTCACTGACTGGGGCATGATCACACATTTCTTCAAATATCA
>JAODKC010000082.1:24866775-24878374 GCA_026777985.1 Mormyrops attenuatus
CTTGATGAATGTGGGTTGTTGTTATTCAGCCTGGTTCTATGTGCCCCTTTTTAACTTTGAGCACCCGTCCCTTCAAACACCTCTGCACGGCCCTGCATGCATGATGTTTATGAATGTTTTCAGAATACTTAAATCAGTACATTATGAAAGTGTACTGAACGTTTTATGAATGCAATATAAAAGCATTATGAAGGTGCAGTTAAAGCGTATTAGAGTCACTAAACGTATGGAGCCTCTAAGAATTAAAGGTCTTTATTAATCTCAAAATGGACTGATAGGTAACTGTCTCAGTCTAACAAAACAATAAATAGGGCTGCGTGTGCCAGTCCATGGTAACCAGGAAAACCAGTCAAAGTTCAGAAAGCATCTGCCCCGGCCCACAGTAACCTGAGAGACCCCAACAAGCCAGCTCTGCCCCACGATCCATCTTCCCACGCCTCCCACTCTTAAGGGAGGACATTTTATGGCCAGTGCTAAGTCACCATCTGATTATTTCAGACGGCGGCAACAAAAACATTGTTTTTCCCAAGGGGTCTTTCGAGGATCTCAAACCTAAACTGCTTACTGAACCATTTTTTACCAGCTAAATTAACAGAAACAGCATCTGAGCAACAACAAACTCACCAACCAGCATGTAAGAATAAACCCACAGACCCTGAGCGAAACCCCAACCCACAGACCGTAACACTAACTCTACCGCTAATCCACAAACCAAGACATAAATACACACAGATACAGACCTATGTGATTTTATGCATCTTTTTCTCCTGAAATGTGGTGTTTACATTTCAATTAATATGATTAAATATCACACAAAGAGCATCACTGCAACTTGCATTAATGCTCTCTGTCAGCTAATATGCTTATTGTACACATCAGGGCTCCGAAAGCCCCACCCCCTGGAGTCCGCAGAGTGTGGGGTTAAGAGGAATCAGTGCCTATAGTCTAAGCAAGCTGAAGTCAGCTGGAGTCTGACTCTCCCGCCAAGCTTGACCTGTGGGCCTCTTTGACCGCAAGCTCCCATCAGATCAGTGCTAGAGACTAAGCATCTACCTGATGCCTTTGATGGACGTGCCCGTAAAGTTCCACTCGTGAATGCCCTTCTGGGTCCCAGGATGAGTTCAGAGAGAAAAAGCAAGAGAAGAAGTGAGGAAGAGGAGGGGAGAGGGAGAGAGAAGATGTGAGAATTACAGTGATTTGTTTACTGTTATTATTATAATTATTACGATTGCTACTGTATTACCATTTCTAGTATGAAGGAAACAGCTCTTCATATACGAGTTTGGCAAGCTAGCACTGGATATCAGTTTTATCCGACTGCAGTGTGAGTAGGGTGACTGGTACTGAGTCACAGTGGATCTGAGGCTTAGGGTCAGGGGCAAAGAGAGGACGGCGGGCAGGGGGGCCTGACCGTCTCTGCCGGAGACACGTGCCAGATCGATACGTTCTTCTCCTCCGCCTCGCTGTTGATGGACACATACGAAGGCTGGTACACCTTGGTCGGCTCCAGGATCAGCACCTGGCGGAGGGGGGAGAGAGAGGAGGCAGCGAGGCTGACCCTTGCTTGGGCTGGGCGCAGATGCTGAAATACGCTGTATCACCAGCTGAATGGTGTAATCAGCTGCGGTCTGATGGTATCGTCAAATACAACACGCACTGCTGATACCATGTGATTATCAGTATGATACCCACGCCTGGTGCAGCTGCACGAAATCGGTATCAGAGCTTAGAGACTGTCAGTACCGGGAATCGCAGCCCGTTAGTGGCTCCCTGGGTCGCCTCCACAATGATGTCCATCCAGAAGTTAAGCCTCTCCCTCTGGGGTGAGTGCTCCAGGTTCTGTTTCTTAAAACGCTGGATTAGCTGCAGGTTCTGCACCACGGAACGAAGGTACCTGGAAAACAAGCAGTGAGGCTGTAAGCAGAAGGTGGTAAAGCACAAAATATGGAAGGTCTCAGCCCCTGGAAAAGGTCCTGATGAGACGTCCTGAGGCATCGCACCCAACCTGAATGGCTTTGATTAAATCCTGAACTCTGTCCAAGTTGTTTTTGAATAAACGTTCACACCTGGACCCCGTGTTGCAGAGCATGATTTAGTTAGGACCTCATTCACACCTCCAACACCACCTGCTGTAGTATCCTAATAATTACTTGAATAAAGTCATTTAAATTTAAAGGACAAATACCACACTTGTCCCAGAGAGTCCAAAAGCAGAGCACGTGAGTATGAACCGGTACCAGATGGGGGGCTTGAGCTTGAAGAGCTTCTCAGCCGCCTGCACTGCCTTGGAAATGTCGTTGGCTAACATGCTGACGGTGAAGAACTGGCCTACGTCCCAGTAGTTGTTCATCTTCTCCAGGCTGCCCTTTCGACCCAGCAGGCTGTTCAGCCTCACACCTGGGGAGGCAGCCAGGGGTGGCAGGGTAAGACACACAAGTCAGATCCTCAGAGGTGGCAGGAAGTGGAGGTGTCCCCACCACGACTCCTCACCGATTTTCCGCAGTTCGATGGAGTTTTCAAACTGCTGGCCAGCCACAATGAGCAGCACGGCCAGGTTGATTCCAGAGTAGAGCGTGGGCTGCAGCTCGAAGCCCTTACGATACCTGGGGGGTTTGATTAACAGGACACAGTGGGTCATGGGCCATGCCATGGACAGCAGAGAGCTCTAGTGATTCAGGATGGGTGTGGGAACACCTCATACCACTGGATGGCGTTGTCTCGGTTCTTGGTGTCCTTGCAGTCAGAGTCCAAGAAGATGTCCTTGTAGATCCGACCGCACAGGCAAAACATGTCGGGGGCGGGGTGATCACATGACTGCAGCACCTGCAGCATCACACGCAAAGCCTGCTCCCGATCCCCCGGGCTGTTCCTCCTGCACGCAAAAGGCCCCATCCCAGAATAGGGAACCACCATCTTACATTACAAGTGTCCAGACCTCAGACCAAGTAAACCCGAGAGTGAGCATTCACATAATGAGATATCTGAAGGTGTATGGGCATGCATGATGATGTGTGTTATCCGTACCGGTTCAGTGCAAAGGCATAGTGGAACTGAATCATGGGCTGGTTTGCAAGGTCACACGTGGGCAGCATCTCCAGGGTCTGCACCAGCTTCACCATGGCATCATAATCCTGATGGGGAGGAGGGTCAGAGGTCACAGCACAGAGGAGGGTGCAAGTAAAAGCCAGAATCCTCGGGTCATACCTGGATATCTCTGTAGGAGAAGAGCAGGTTCATGACGATGTCCTGGGTCAGCACTTCCGTGTTGTCGATGCGGAGCTTGATCCGGGCCAGCTCCTTGGCCAGCTCCTCGCCCTGGTACTTATCCCGGGCTTTCCGGATATCATTCAGTAGTGTGTCCTTGAATGATGCACTGAGCGGGAAGCAATAGTAGGGAACAGGAGAGGGAAAGAAGGAGTGCTTCATTTATTACTCAAGCTAAAGAAGGCAGTATGGGCATCCTGGGGAGCTGTACCAGTCAGGCTCCCATCCTGTTGTGGCTCACGTCTCCTCTTTCAAGACGCTGCTCCCCAAAGCAGGAAACCAACACCAGGCAGGATGCCAACAGTGGTTAACACAGACCATCAGGAAATAAAAAGCAGTCCTGCCAATAAATTAAGCACTTGTTGGTCTTTGAGTTGAGTGGACTAATGGGAAGTCAATTTCTTCAGAAGAACATGATGTGAGCACCTCTCCACATGGGCAAGAAGCTGTTAAACATGCAAATTCCCACGTGTGCCAGCCGACCTATCATGAGGCTCCGACCTACCAGGAGGTGACGTGGATGTCCTTGAGCAAGCTGGTAAAGCGGTCCACCAGAGGGACGCACAGTGGCCCCAGCAGGCTGTCCCAGCTGGGTTGCATGTACTCCGAGGCTCGGCGCTGGGCATCATTCTCACAGCACATGTACTCGTGGTTGGTCGTCATCACATAGGGGATGAAGTAGTAGTTCCCACTGGATGCCTGTGGGGGTAGGGGAGGCCAATGGGTTTGGTTCTCAAAGAGTCTATGTCAAGTCCACCTAAGCGGTCGCACCCAACTGCCAGGGTCAATCTAGTGATCCAGTGTGGGCAAAATCAAGGAGGACAGTGTGGGACAGTGTAAACAGCCAAAACACCAAAAATGGTTTCCAGACTATTAATGCTCTAAAAATAATGTTTGGCTAGATTTTATCACTTGCCTTGGGACATTTGAAAACCATACATACCCAGTTGTTATTGGAAGCCTCTTTCATGCTGTGAAACACAATACAGTCCATGCAAGCACACTAGCAACACCAGACATGCTCATATGAATAACATGTGGCTTTAGTTTTCACTGTCTTCTGTCTTGCGCGGTGATATAAAATGACAAAATATCATCACATCTCATACAGGGTCTGCACTATGGGCTGTGAACGGCTCAGTTTGAAACTAGCAGACAGCGCAGCCAGAGGGCCTGGTGTACCAGTGCGTAAATGTAGGAGGTCACGCTATTGATAGTGGGGATCGAGTTACCACTGTAAAGCTTCTGGAACAACTGTGTGGAAGCTGGGTGCAGATGGGGGGACTTCAGATATAAAATTATCATTTCTGAACAAGACCTGAAGCCCAAGGTTAGAGTAAATGGAAAGATGATATTCAACATGGTGAAAACTAAAAAGCTACAGCACTTGTGCACTAAGTAATGTTTTCATGACGTGATTCTTGCTTTAGTGCTTCTTACAAGTACAACATTGAATTGTATTAAGACGCCTAGTTACATGAGATACAGATGATACTGTAACTTCAAAAACTACAAAAACATGTTATTAATATTATTAACACTCATAAACAATAAATCTCCATGCAGACACTGCAAAATGGTGCAGGCTGTGGGAATCAAGCATACCAGCATCATGGCCCCTTGGCAAGTACCCAGCATGCACTGCTACAGGACAACACATACTTTGTTTCTCAAGCCTGAGCCGCGATACTCTGGAGGCAGCTGCACCCAGGGAAAGCCCATGGTGGACGGCTTTCCGGCCTACTCCAAATAGCAGGAGAGAGAGACCAGATGAGGGGGGAGAGACTGCACAAAAAATGGGAGGCTTTGGACGGCGCCTGTCAAGCGCTGGGCCGCCATGGTGAAGAACTGCCTTGGCATGACTTCACCAAATCATGTCCATCTGGGTCAGACAAGAGCTGGGTCAGTGAAGCTGCCATCATACAAGGCTCTACGGAGGACCAGGAATCTGCTCTCGACTCCTATAACTGCCACCTCTGCTCTTGACACAGAAGTGCTGTCTTTTTAACTGCATATGCAGGGATTTTAAACGACAAGAGAGCCACAATGAAAACGGCAAAACAAGGTTCAAAGACTGTCCGTCAACAAGAGGGATCTAATGGAATCCCTGCAGTCTAAGTCCCTCAGGGCATTGACATAACCTCTGAATGAACTACGCCCATGGTGGAAAACCTGGTGTTTACAGGAGAGCAAAGAGGGGAGGAGATGGGGGGGGGGGCACAGTCACCACTACGGCTACAAATGCACTGCAGAAGTCTCACTGTTTATGAATGATTCCATCAATGGAGCTTCATGCAGGATGCACGTATTACACCTGGAGAGTGGTGACTGGGGTATCAGCCAGAATATGCTTCCTGTAGAGGTGAGGCGTAGGTCTGACAGGGTCACCTTCTTAACGACTACAGGGAGCAAGCTGATGCAGAGAATCAACAAGCTCCCATCACCACGGGGAAGTGATGACGATGCATTTCTTACTTCCTGCAGGATTACAACGTATCTGGCTGACGCTGGAGAGAATAGATCCAGTGCCTGGATCAAAGTAAGGTAACCTAAGAAGGCATCCCTCCTGTTCCTTCAGGACACAGAGAACTCCCCTGGAGTTGCCGGAATGTTCCCTATCAAAATACCATAGCCACACATCTTGGACCATGGATCCCCTCTTGATGCCAACTGGCCACAGGCATGGAGTCTGGCCAGTTGCCGTGGCTACCACATACCTATCCATGACAACCAAAGCTCCCCCTGCCCCGATCCAGGCAAACTTGTCAGCATAGCAACAGTTGTAGTTCACTTGCCATTAAACCTTGACCAGCTGTTACTGGCTTAGGTGGCCTAGTCTAGGATGCACAGTGGTAGAGCTGACCAACGGTAGGAAGGATCATCCAGCCACTGATGGTATTAATATATCAGGGCATTGCTGAGGTTAGATGACAGGTCCCCTGGAGCCATTCCCAGCATTCTGTACACTATTACTCATAGATATAACTGTCCCTTACTGCATGTCAAGCAGACAGAGAGGAATGAATCAGGATCCTACTCCGAATTGATACTTACTGTGTTCTTCTGAGTCACCATGTCCTAAAAAGAGGGAAACAGATCAGACAATTAGCACAGACACACCAAATGGTACATTCCACATTAAAGCCATGGAGGCAGTATATGGCAGATACACTACAGATGCAGGATATTGTGGTTAACAATTTGATTGCAGGACAAAGTCCATTAGAAATCAGGACATCAGCATCAGTCCTATGTATCGATCTAGGCTGATATTCCTGTCCGATATTTAGACTTTAGTCAGTATTCAAAGTTAGCAGCACCGGAGACATAAGTGCTAAAATAAAGAAAATGACTGAACTGGATGATCGGCCATTTTCAGTAGTGGAAAACAAGGAATTTCATTAGTTCATTCACCACTTACCACATCATTACAGTTTCCCAAGTCGGAACTACTTAGCATCTGTCTCAGTGCCTATGTTATGTGATTTGGTTGCTATACACATTCACCGGATCTACCAAGTAACCTCACTAACATGAATTTCACTACAGATTTGTGAAGTTCAGAGGTTAGTCATTATCAGTAATATTACACAATTGATGATGTTCTCACCATGTCTGAGGTCCGCGTTTTGAAACCTAATACATGCGATGGAGTAAAACCACCTGGTTGTGACCAAACAGGTCACAGGCAGGTCAGGCAGCACCAGTGTTGCATTCTGCAAGTTCTGTGCATAGTACAGCTACATACTGAACTTTATGTTTGTGGTGGCATATGTAGATGATGAAAAGCATGCAAACGGCAGAGAAGCAGGGTATGGGAATCAGGTGGTCCTATTTTATCACTCCTGTGACGGAACCCTCAATTTAACGCTGCGGAATGTTCCTATTGGACAGGAGCCGCAATGTCAGGAGGCTGGGGATGCCTGGGGCAGACATTTGTGTGGGAGGGGTCATATCTGTCATGAGGGACAGCTCAAGGTCAGACTCTCAGGGAGGAAATGCAGCAGGGCACACGGGAACATTCATTTCTGCACACAAAGACAACAGGAGGCGGCCAGGCTGGAGTAGGAGATAGGCACCCTGCATTCCAGACGAAATTCTGTGCATACATGCATGTCCCTCTAAAGGTCACGCACATCCAGCACACAGCCTGTACTTAAGGGGAAGAGGACGTTAAAACCCGGTGCTGCACACTGATCTAAGGCCTGCTATAAACCCCACATAGGGTCCAAACCTGTGCTGCACACTGATCTAAGGCCTGCTATAAACTCCACATAGGGTCCAAATCTTGCTGAACACTGATCTAAGGCCTGCTTTAAACTAGGGATGGGCTGATCCACATTTTTTCAGTTCCGATCCGATTTTGATACACAACTGCTGATACCGATACAGATTCCGATACAAGAACTCTTTTTACTTTGTTATACTTCATATATAAATTTTTTTAAGCTAGTAAATACAGATGGAAAAAAATGTATGACAAAAAAATATTTAATTAGGCTACTACAAACATATATAACGTACTGCTCCACCTCGGTTGTACGTATCGTTTTAAGCGTTTAACCGAATATCGGATCTGTGCATTCTGTCTACCAACAAACGGAGATAAAGGGAGAGAGTGGGAGCATGTGTGTGTGTGAGCGTGTGTGGGTGTGTGTGTGAATGTGTGACTGTGTGTCTGTGTGTGTGTGAGTGTGTGTGAGTGGACTCCTACCTGCAGCAAACACAAGCAGTGAGTAGTTTGTGATGGTCGACACAGTTTGATGAGTTGAAACGTTTAGAAATCCAACCCTATTTAGGGATGCTATTTAATAATTATACAGGCAGTCCCCAGTTAACAACATTGGACTTCCAGAAAACTCATACCTCATACTCATAGTCATGAATGGACTGCCCTAATGCATATTACTTTAGAAATTTGGGTTAAATACAATGGTCCGTGATAACGAACGCATGCACTACTTTGTGACGCTTATGAAAACTTTGCCTGCCTTTAGTAGTCTGTCAGCCAGAAGTACAGTACTATACATAATTACTTTTATTATTACAGTATAATAATAATCATTGTTTATTATTATTATTATGTACTGTTTTGTTATATTTCTGATTTACTTGCAAATTTAACTTTAAAAACATAGGGAGCGGATCTTGTTCATAACCTGCGGACTGCCTGCAATTCTTTTTTTCTTCCTCTCAAAAGTGGGCAGCAGATCAGGGTCCTTATATAACTGGGGATGACATGTGTCCCCTGTATCCCCTCCATCTGCACCTCTGCTTTAAATCCCACATACGGTCCAAACCTGTGCTGCACACTGATCTAAGGCCTGCTTTAAACCCCACATACGTTCCAAACTAGGGCTGCATGATATATCGTATCGGCATCATCATCGCGATGTACGCATGTGCAATTGTCACATCGCAGGACGTGCGATGTCAAGTAACGCAAAGTAAATTAAGCGCTCTGGACAACGCTTTTGATGTTTTTGCTAAACTGACAAATGTCACACTGTCCTTACTCTTAAACAATCCACAAATGTCTGTCTAATATAATTTAGGTCAATTTAAAGGTTTTCACGCAGCTTTGCACACTCAGCTAACAAACACGTCGATCACAGAATGAACCACCAATCACATTCTTGATCAACTTGCTCCCTCTACGCTGTAGTGAAATGACGTCTAAAGATAAGCGAAGGAACAGGATAAAAACACCGAAAAACAAAGATTTTGTTTGCAAAAAGAAACGCAACGTCAGCTGTGTGGAATCATTTCGGCTACAGAAAGCATGACGGCGACCAAAAACAAGTCATTTGTCGACAGTGCCTTGCAGTTGTTGCCACAATACTAATTTGATTGATCATTTAAATTGGCACCACAAAGCCCTGTAGGATGAGTGCAAAGCAAAATCTGATTGCCGTCCAAAGCAAAAAACTATTTCAGATGCCTTTGCCAGTATTATGCCATTTGAGAAAGGTTCCAAACAACAGAAAGAAATAACTGATATGATAACTTTCCATCTTGCAAAAGACATGGTACCAATTAACACAGTCAGCAAAGAGGGTTTTAAAACCGTGATCCGGTCACTTGACAAGCGGTATATAATACCGTCAAGGACCTAATTTTCACAAATTGCCATCCCGGACCTGTACAAGAAACTGAACTTTCAGCGGTACAATATTATGCAGCTAAAATGGATTTGTGATCCAGCCGGACAGCGGAGCCCTACGTGAGCCTGACTGTCCACTTTATTAATAACGACTTCCACTAATTAGACGACTTCAACTAATTAGATTTTTTTTTAAATCCTAATATCGCAATATATATTGCAGTAAGGATGAATATTGCAATGTGATTTTTTTCCCCCAATATCGGGCAGCCCTAGTCCAAACCTGTGCGCACACTGATCTAAGGCCTGCTATAAACCCCACATAGGGTCCAAACCTGTGCTGCACACTGATCTAAGGCCTGCTATAAACCCCACATAGGGTTCAAACCTGTGCTGCACACTGATCTAAGGCCTGGTATAAACCCCACATAGGTTCCAAACCTGTGCTGCCAACTGATCTAAGGCCTGTTTTAAACCAGGGGCATGAGAGAGATTTTTGAAGTGGGGGTAACCCAACAATGAGCATCTTTGAAGCTTATCCAGCCATGCTTGATTTGGCGTGATTTGAGGTAATGGTTCGATACACTAAACCATGTGTGGCTAATCTTATCCACAAAGGATCAGTGTGTGTGCAGGTTTTTGGGATAACCTTTTAGGTCAGCTGTTCAAACCCAGGTGTGAGGACTCTTCAGCAAATCAGTTTTCTAATTAGTAATCTAATAGGCTCTATGCACTCTCATCATCTGGATTCTCGTATACCAGCAAATCAACCTCTATACGCTTGTCCAAAAGCCGGACAACAAGACTCTCTTTTACACTCTTTAATCTTTCGGGTTATCTATCTTTTAACAGTAGTGCCACAATCCTTTGTTAACCCAATACACCATAAAATTATGTTATTTTCTCTACCCTCTTATTAATAGATTTAAAATTGTTTTCTCACCCCAGAAATGCCTAATCTGTTAAATCTGTTTCCTGCTGTTATCATTACATTTTTCTCATCAGTTCATAATACAGTATTACTGTTTTGCCTTTCGTGATGTTTTTCTTCTCTTTAAAGAGAAGCTGAATGAGAAAAACTTGTGCAGCATATCTCATTTTAAAACACACTTTCGACATCAATCGAAACGATGCGAACAAAGGCCAGTAGCCTACGGACCAGGATACGCTTCACAGGGAAAATGGGGTAATTATTTTATAATGTAGACTAATATCCATAATGAAATAAATTTATACAATATAAATTACTTAATATATTTTGAAATAGAGACCATTTAAAGATGTCAATCACGAATAATCAAGGACACGAACCAAGAAGAGGCATCTTGGCCGTCTACAGCGAAGACGCCTGTCAGCCTATTAAACACGTGTTACTCTAATCAGCGCCATGTTATTATTTAAACAAATTTCTAACAATGGTTGTTAAACCGATACAGGCTTTTCACTACTGAAAGCTAGCGTCCTGGCTAATGTCACGTCTGTGCTAATGAATAACTTTTTTAATCTAAGTCTGACGCCGAGTTCACAGGCATATTTAGAGCTTATAAGACTCACCCCAGTAATTTACAGCTAATAGTTCTCATGCCTTTTGACACAACATGACGGGAAAGTGGAACACAGCTGATCAATGGCACTGTTTGAAATACAGAGCCTGAACACGTTTACCAATCAGCCCAGAATAAGTGCATTGGTTCCCTTTGGATTAGGGTTGGGTGCCTTTCACATTTGAACCGATATCGGTACCGGTACAGGTACTTGGTGTTTGGTACCGATACTCGGTGGTTCTTCATTTCGATACCTTGCTCTGAATCTGTAATGCCTGGTTTGTATCAACATAAAAAATACCGCTGCTCCGAGATTCTCGGATCTCACTTCCGGCTTCAAAACTCGGAATCCGAGTTCCGAGGGCAAATGGAACGCACCATAAAGCCCCAAACTCATTTCAAACATGGTCAACTATTTATTTTGAACAAATTCTTCCTGAAACTTCCACACAACTGTGACCAGAAACATAATTTTAACAATTCTTCTTAAGGAAGACAAGCATGTCAGCCTTTTCGGGTGAAAGTCAGATTATTGTCGATGCAGGCGCTGTTGCTGGGGCTGTAGCTTTAACTGTGGCGCTCCAATTATCAAACACCGAACATTCATTCGTCCGTAAATATATTTTATATTTAACGAGGTGTTTCCTCAAGTTCGACGTATTGCTAGCCCCAGTTCTGCATTTTGCGT
>JAODKC010000082.1:24895106-24908761 GCA_026777985.1 Mormyrops attenuatus
CTCGGGATCCCCCCAGAGGAGCTGGACGAAGTGGCCGGGGAGAGGGAAGTCTGGGTTTCCCTGCTTAGACTGCTGCCTCCGCGACCCGACCTCGGATTAAGCGGGAGATAATGGATGGATGGATGGATGGCTGTAGTATATTATAGGACTGGACAATGTGCAATATTAAAACTAACGTTGCATGTTTAAGATCCGGCTTTTTCATACTTTCATACTGCTAAAACATTTTTACTCTGTCATAGGAAAAAACCTTAGCTAGCTTTGCAATTTTAACGATTTTTAACGAATTTAACGATTATTCATTTTATAAATTTTGGAGTAAGGTTTGGAGTTTGAAGTTTTCCGCCGCTGCTTTTGCGTGGGTGCTGCATACGTCCTTTTTGCTTTATAAATACCCCAATATTTACAACAAAATCATATTGCTATATTTAGAACTTAATATTTAGAACCAATACAATGCTGTCCCAGTATATTAAACAAAATACTTTAAAAAAAATTTCCTGTCATGCTATCCGGATCTTATTGTTGTATCTGTTCTTCTGGCCAGATCGCAGTTTATTATTTTTTACTTAGTTTATCGTTGTTTTCTGAGTTGGTAACTTTTTTCAAGATTGCAATTGTATTGTTTAATAGACAGGCTATTTGCATTACCAATCGACAAAGAAAGCGCTTGCTTCCACCCCAAAGTACCGAAGTAGCAAAAAAGTACCTCAGTTGGTTTGGGACTTTAGGTACTGGGGCTCACCCGGAAGTTAATGGTAAAGGGACAGTACCAAAAGGACGGTACTTGATATGGTGGAAAAGGGCCCTGTGACTCTGGACACTTTTACACTGCACCAGGTCCCGGTCTAAGCACAATAATACTGCGGTCTTGAAAAAAATTACAAACTCAGAAAACAAGAATAAACTAAGTAAAAAAAAAAAAAAAAAAAGAATAAGTAATAATAATGCATGGACAATGAAAGAGACCCAAGCTTTATTTGCTATCTGGGTGTGAGAACCGGAAGCAGATCTGGATAGCATGACAAGAAATAAAAAGCACATTGGAAACGGCTTATAGTGATCACAGTTATACTGATCAATCGCTTATATGGATTGGAGGTGGGCCATATCATATCATTCACGATAATACCGGTAAAATACTTCTGTGGTGTGGAATTATTTTGGATACAACAAGCAGATACAGAACAGACCACGGTAATATGCAAGGAGTGCAAGAAGCCTGTACAATCGAAAAGGGGAAAAACCTCTAACTTATTTCACCAGCTCAAGCATCGGCACCCGAGTCTGTACCAGGAATGTCTGAAAGCCTGGAAGGAAAGCTCAGGAGCTAATGCTACGAAACCAAAACAAAGTAAGCTGGTTCAGCAAGGCATCACCGAGTCTCTCGCCAGTTGTACTCCGTATGACAGAAAAAGCAAACGCTGGAAAGACATTACCAAAGCTGTCACCATTTGTTTGGCGAAAGATATGATGCCAATCCAAACGGTGGAGAACGAAGGCTTCATGCACCTTGTTAAGAAGCTAAACCCGCGATACGCCCTCCTAAAAAGGAAATATTTTTCCAAGACGGCACTCCCAGACATGTATGAAGAATACCATGAAAAGGTACAAGCCTCACTGTCATCTGCGGATTACTATGCATCGACCACGGATTTATGGTCAAGTAGGACGACAGAGCCTTACAGTACCTCAGTCTGACTGTGCACTATATTAACAGCGACTGGGAGCTGTGCAGCTCAAACCCTGAGACCAGCTACTTTCCCAAGGAGAAAATTGATTTCCACAGGAGAAAATAGAGCAACTGGCTTAAAGGAGTTTCTCCAGTCGTGGCATCTCGACGAAGAAAAACAGGTGTGTGTGACAACGGATTGTGGGGCTAATGTTGTCAAAGCTCTCAGACTTACAGTAACTGGACGCGACTATCCTGCTTTGGGCATCGTCTCCAAATTGCCATTGGTAGGTTTCCTTTATTCATTCCACAATTATGTAGGTTATTAGGTGTTAAAGTAAGCACAAGTATCTGAATTATTACATAAAGCTAACTACTTCCTATAGGATGATATACAAATACCACAACTATACCGTACGTCAGGGAAGTACTGAAAAGTAAATTCGTGGAAATATTGCAGATTGTGCGAGATTAATTAGCATGTCCTTGCAAACAATAAGGCTACTATTTATGGCATATTGACATCACTATAACATTATGGAAAATATTATAGAAATGTTGGTACATTCTCACTAGGGAGGTACATGACCTGATTATGCCTAGCACTCAAAATGCTTAAAATTTCATAAATTCTGCAGTGATTTAAGGAATAAAAATGAAAAATATAAATTATATATTTGTGTGTGCTAGGATGATATTAAAACTATGATTTCAAACTGTCTCTCTCCCACCCTCCCTCCCTCACCCTCTCTGCAGAGAGAAGTATGAAGGATCCCAAGATTGACAGAGCAGTGATAGTTTGTAAAAAGATTGTGAGCTAACAGTTGGAAGAGGCAGCGGACACTGCTAGAGGCTCAAAACAGGGAGGGCACGGCTCAATGCAAGCTCATCATGGAATCTCCCATGAGATGGGGGTCAAGACAGAAAATGATCCAGCAGGTGCTGGAGCAAGAAAATCCTATCACCCAAGTCTTAGCTGCTGATCGGTCAACAAGGCACCTGGTCCCCACATGGCAAGATCTATAGGTACTCCATTCTGTGAGCAAAGCCCTGGGTCCTCTGGTCGAGTTCACGGATGCTCTGTCTGCTGAGGACTATGTTACAGTCTCATGCTTGAAGCCTGTCCTTCAGCTGTTCAACAGTAACATTCTTCTTGTGAAGGAGATCGACACAGACCTCACAAAGTCCATAAAGAACTCAATATTGGAGTACTTGAACAGCAAGTATGAAGAAGACCCAGTGGTTGTGGAGCTAATAAATTTAGCAACCATGCTTGACCCACGGTTCCACATTTGGTACATGGACCTTGAAAACAGGCAGGTAATCAAAGACAGAGCAGTTAGCGAGATGGAATCATTCCTGCCAGGGCCAGTAGAAGCTGAAACACCACCAAAAGCTTCAGGATCAGCTGAAGACACCCCAGGCCCAAGTTATGCAAAGGTGCCAAAGAGGACCCTCGGAAGCTTTTTCAAGAGGGCAGCAGCAAGTGACAGAGTAGGACCGGGACCATCTCCAAGAGCGAGAATTCAGGCAAAGTTAAACAACTACTTGGATTGTCCACCAGCAGATACTGAGAGTGATCCCCTCAAATGGTGGAAAGTGCACGAGTTTAACTTTCCTCAGGTCAGCCGTTTGGCAAAAAAGTACCTGTGCATCCAAGCCACTAGTGCAACCTCTGAAAGGTTGTTCAGCACAGGAGGGAACATTGTCACCTGCCATAGGTCCGCACTGAAGCCTGCTTCAGTGAATAGGCTTGTGTTCTTGTATAAGAATCTGAGACTGTGATAACTGGTGATAACCAGCTAGGTGGCTATGTTCTGCCGCTGACTGGCAGCCTTTTCAGACAGCATTTCAATTGAAGTTTCAGCACTTGTTGCAAGTTTTGGAAGTTATACCTCATTTAAAGGCAACTTATTATTTTGTTGATTACCATCATTTAGATTTGAGTATTTTCAATTCATTTTATTTTTTGTAAACTGCACTTACTATTTTGTGCTAGATTTTATTTTGTTACATTATTTATGTTTTATACGGACTTTTTCAATCCAAAGAACAGGGGGAGAATTTTCTTTTTTATTTTACTTTAAGACTAAATACTTTACTAAATAAAGTTATTGCACTAAAACTAACCTGTGTAATGTGTTTTTTTTCAGTTTATACAGAATATTTTAAGGTAACCTGTTATTGTTTATGGTGTCAAATGATTAACAAGCATTTTTTCTGTATTTTGTTATATCGTCAAATTTATAGTTAACGTCAGAATACTCTGAAATATTGTGATATTATGTTTGGGCCATATCGCCCACCCCTAATATGGATCAACAAGCTTGGCACTGAATCATTCCTGTACAAATACTGTTTAAATACAGTGGTACCTCAGTACTCAAACTCATTAGAACTCGAATTTCTTAAAAGTCGAACCAACCCGTTTGAAAAAATACGACCTAGAACTCGACCTGAATCTCAGAAGTCGAACCATGAGTTCTGAACTAAGATAACTTGTACGCACGGGGAACGTCTCTCAGCGGAAACAAAGGGCAACAAATGTTACAACCTAAAAGTTTGCGATTTATGAACAAATTAACTAATACAGAGTAAGAATAAAAATAGACAATGGACCGCATGGCATTATCTAGTGTTGGCGCAGTGTTGGGGCATGGCTTGGGGTAGTCTTGGGGTACATTCTTTATCGTTTTGGAAGTCATTAAAAAAAAAATGTTACACACGGTGTGCAGAGTTGACGCAGTGTTTGTGAAAAATTAAGACTGCTAATTTTTTTTTTCAGGTTACTCTTTTATTGGTAGCCATGACTCCAAAAAAGCAGCACCAAAAGTGATAAAGCGCAAGACTGTGCGAACCACAGTTGAGTTAAAAAAAATAATAAATTATTGAAAAATTATTTTTTAACTTTACACATTGTTTGGATACATTTATTTTCTTACTTTACAAATTACTGTTTTGATAAATGTGCTTAGATGTGTTTAGTATATGCTCTTCTTGTTAATTTCTATCCTGTTAATTTTGTGTTTAAATGCTAGCAAAATTATATTTATGTCACGTCACACTGGGGAAGCAAGAGCAGGGAGACGGAGTATTGGGAAATTACAGGGTTTAATCAGGGAGCAGCAACACATAGCAAGAAACTTCTACGCAACGTTAATGACCGGATTGGGGAAACAAACTTAAACGCGGACTTAACTACAATGAACTAATGACAACAACAGAGAACAGCTGGTAAACACGGGGAAGCCACACAAGGTTAACGAGGGGGCGTGGCACACGAGATGATCGGAGGAGAAGCATGACAATTTAAGTGTACTTTTTTGGGGAACCAATTACTTGTTTTTCCATTATTTCTTATGCGGGAAAATTTGATCAGAACTCGAACTTTTTAGGATTCAAACCCGAGTTCTGAACAGATTAAGTTCGAGTTCTGAGGTACCACTGTACTTTGCTTATAGTAATCAAGTAGTCCGCTTACAGCGCTCACTTTGGGTCTTTTTAAACATGACAACATATAGAAAAAATCAAAACTACACTGATTTTTATTTTTTTTTTCTTTTGCTTTATTTGATCGCCCAGCTTTGCTATGCGGTAACCCATCTGCATCTGGCTATCTACCTGAGGCTAATGTTGCATGCATAGAAAACATGAAGGGAAAAAGAAAGGCATTTTTTATGCTGAGATGCATAGCAAAACTACAATAAGTGCTTTGAGACAATGTTACGTTGTGAAAATGTGCTATATAAATAAAACTGAATTGAATTGAATATTTATGTACAGTACTGTACTGCATTATAGCGTATTTGAATTATACACAGTTCAGTAATTTGTACAGTACTCTATTTCAAAATGCATTTGAAATAGCTGCACTGTATTTTGAAATTGTCAATAAATTCAGTCCTTCACAGGGGGGCTGAATACAAAAACATGCCAACACTTTTCAGATTTTTTAATCTATCATATAAAATCCCAATAAAATACATTTAAGTTTGTGGTTGTACCGTGACAAAATGAGGAAAAGTTTAAGGGATATGAATACTTTTTCAAGGCACTGTACTACAGCTGTACGATATTGAAAAAAATTCAAATCTCGGCATGTGATTTTGTTTTAATAAATACTGGAATATTTATAAAGCAAAAGGGGATCAGAATAAATTTCTCTCAAACCCATGTGAGTAATTTAAACTGCAAAAATGAAAATGATCATGAATGGTCCAGAAAGCACATGCAGAGCTCATGCAAAAGCAGCAGCAGTAAACTTTAAAATGACTTTTAAAACATATGCTAGATAATGTTGATAAAGATTAATCATCAAAATTGCAATGCTAGCTAAGTTTTGTTTCTGCTGAAAAAGTAAAAATGTTAGAGAAATGTAACCCCCCTGCGATATAATGTCCATACTGTACGAAGGTATGAAAAAGTCTGATCTCAAACGAGCTATCAGGGTCCTTATGATGTCAGAACTGCATGTGCATAATCATCCAGCCCTGTAATATACTACAGCCATTTTTCGAATTCAGTGCAAAATACCTGCCTCACGTTGTGATGTCATTCAGAGCTGATGCCAGTTTTTACACCAGTGGAAAATGAACTGCTTGAAATACCAAAAGTACGGTACCTGGTTCGTTGGAAAAGCGCCCTCTGTCTCTCTCTGTATCTTTATCTCTTTAGGTCTGTGATGCTCTCTCTGTCTCTTACTCTCTGTCTGTGACGATCACTCTCCATGACTATCTCCCTGTCTGTGACTCTGTCTGCCTGTGACTCTCTCTCTGAATGTGACTATCTCTGACTGTCCCTCTGTCTGTGACTCTCTCTCTGTCTCTGTCAGCAACTGACTGTCTCCCTGTGACACTTTCTCTCTGATTGTGACTCCCTCTTACTCTCTCTCTGACTGTGACACTCTCTCTCTCTGTCTTTCTGTCTGTGACTCTCTCTCTGACTATCTCTCTGCCAGTGACTGACTGACTGACTGACTGACTGACTCTGTCTGTGACTCTCTCTCTCTCTGACTGTCTGTTTGTCCCGCTCTCGCTCTCTCACTGGGCGCTGGGCACAGCTGGCCTCTCGGGTCGCTCTGGCCTCCTCGGCCCGGAGGCGGCGGGGGGGGGACGTCCCAGCGAGTTGGTGGCCTTGGGGGGCAAGGGTTTCTTCGGGGGGATCCCAGGGAGGGCTGGCTTCGGGAGTTCCACCACCTTCACCTCGTCACCTGGCACATGCACAAAGGAAGGGAGTGTGTCACTGGGGCCAGCACCACCTGAAGAGGGACAGAGCGGGCCAATGCCTACCTCTGTCCTCCCCCCGTTGGGGCAGGCACTCGGGCCGCTCGGGGGGGACCTTCTTCACATCTGTTTTGCCATCCGGTTTGCTGTCTGGCTTCCTCTCTGAGGACACAGAGGGGTGAAATTTCAGCACTGGCTTCAGCCTGGCAGCCATGGTGCCCATTCCTAGCAGCCTCAGGGCATGTGGGCAACCTGCACCAGAGTGCCCTGACTCACACACACGGCAAACACACGAGTGTGCACCTGACACACTAGGGCTGATTCCCCCGGGAAAGATCAGGTGACACACTTACGATCAAGACACCTGGGAATAACATTGACAGGGAAGCAAGAGAGAGATGACAGAGAGAGAAGGTGGGGGAAGGAGATCATGGCGGAGGCCATTACCTGCATTCTGTTTGGCTGAGGGGGCAGCCGGAGGGGGCGGTTTCTTAGGCCTCTGTGAAGATAGGGAGAGGTTAATCTTCAGGAAGCCTCCAGGGGGTGACAGAGAGCTGCTGAGACCTGGTGCTGGGACAGCCTACCTCCTTCTCCACCTCAGGGACGAAGAGCTTGACAAAGTTGTCTGGGAATACGCCCTGTTTGCCATTCAGCTCACCGAGCCACCAGCCGGTGTCCGCACACTCCTGCGGGGTCAGGGGTCAGAGATCAGGGGTCACAGGGCACAGCCCCGAGACTTGACCAGATACTCACCTTGCTGATGATGGCCACTATGTCGCCCTCCTTGATGGACAGCTCGTCGTCGTTCTGTGCCTCGTATGGAAACAGCACTTTGCAGAACTCCTTTGCTGCGGAGGAGGAGACGGGAGTGGCTCACCATCACCAAGCCAGGCCCCAAAACACAGCTATCCAATCAAAACACAGCCCCCCTGATCCAGCAACGCCCCCCCAAACCCACCCCAGCATGGCCCCCGGTATGAGGGTGTAAGGCTGCTAACCTTTAGCCTTGGCATCAGGATCAGACTTCACGGCGTCCTGGCCACCTGCGGGGGGAGGGGCTTTCTTCACGGCCTGCTGTGGGGGGGATGCAGGGGGCCTGTTACTAAGCGGTTCAGGGAGACCTAATCGATGCCAGAGTGACAGGTATGCTCAGGAATGAAGCTGCTCTCACACGCAACAGCAACACCGAGAGAAACGACGGCAGCCAAACACACGTGAAGTTCCAGAACTGCTGAAGCAACAGCAACAGAGAGCAGAAACACGGGAGCAGTGTCTACAGCAGTAAAATGGGTAAAAAGACAGGGCAGATACAGAGAGCCAGAAGCCAGAAAAATTAGGGTATAGAGAAAACAGAGAGATAGACAGAGATAGAAAGATAGAGAGACAGATAGACAGAGAGATGTTTCTTACTCCCATTCCTCCAGCGGACTCGGCTCGCCCCGCCATGCAAATGCAGCATCTTTACATCTCGATGTAAATCCGGCAGGGGCAAGAGAGGCCGGCGGCTGTCGTCACGGCACACAGCTCACCACTCTGTCACTCTCCGCCACTCAGCGTCATTCTCAGCCACTCTCCATCGCTCCTTGTAACTCTGTCACTCTAAGCCACTCTCCATCACTTGTCACTCTCTGTCACTCCCCATCACACCTTGTCACTGTCACACCTCACCGCTCTATTATTCTCTATCATTCTCTATCACTCCCAATCACTCTGTCACACCCTGTCACGCCTCACAATCATTTTCTATCACTCCATTTCACTCTCCTCGTCACCCCTGTCACTCTCCATCACACCTTGTCACTCTCCGCTGGGTAATAGTGAGAGCATGGTGGGCTGCTGACCTTCTCCAGCTCGCCGTCGGCATCCATGGAGCGTGGCCGCAGCTTGATGGCCTGGTCTTTGAAGATGTCCCCAAAGCCAACACCACGGACCTTCTTGGGCTGGATCCCACCGCTGCCGGATGCCACACTGCCTGTGTCGGAGCGCACGCTGCCTGAGTCGCCACCATCGCTCTCCGAGCCTGTGCTGTCCTTCATGCCTGCTGGGTTCAGAGAGCGTTACCATGGTGCCACCGTTGTCTGCTCTCCATATCTGCCTTAGTCTCTTATGTAAGGCATTAGCAGGGGAACAAACCCACACATGAGAGCAGTGGGACTCACTAGTGCGGCCACTACGGCTGTCCTCCTGGGGGGTGGGCAGGTCCTCAGCCTCATCCAGCAACAGCTTGGTGAAGTTAGAGGGGAACATGCCAACCTTTCCATGGAGGGTGCCTTCCCACCAGCCCTCCTCCACCTGCGGTCAAACGGACACACAGCCACGCCCTGTTATTAATACATGCACCTCATATACAGGTAAACAGCCGCGCCCTCATTAATGCACACTTCCAAGCAGACACATGGCCATGCCCTCTTATTAACATGTTCACCTCCCATGCAGTCACGTGACCACGCCCTCTTATTAACATGTGCACCTCCCACAGTCATGTGGCAACGCCCTCTTCTTAACATGTGCACCTCCCATGCAGTCATGTGGCCCCGCCCTATTATTAACATGTGCACCTTCCATGCAGTCACGTGCCCCCGCCCTCTTATTAACATGTGCAACTCCTACACAATCACGTGATCATGCCCTCTTATGTGCACCTCCCAGTCACATGGCCACACCCTCTAATTTACATGCACACCCCTCACATTCACGTGGCCACACCCTCTAATTTACATGCACACCCCAGTCGTGAGGCCACACCCTCTAATTTACATGCACACCCCAGTCGCGAGGCCACATTCTCTTATTTACATGCACACCCCTTACACAGTCACATGGCCACACCCTCTTATTGACATGCGCACCCCTCATGCAGTCACATGGTCACACCATCTTATTTACATGTATTTACATGTAAACCCCTCTTATTAAAGCACACACGGCCTTCATGGGCAACCAAGTAACCAGCTAGCTCACCTCGGCCAGAATCTCGATGACATCCCCGATCTTCAGCTCCAGCTCGTCCTCGTTCTGAGGGGCGTAGCTGAAGGCCACCTTACACCTCCTCCTGCGGATGGCATCTCCTGCTGGCAACGGGACCAATGGGTGAGATGGCGGGTTAGCTGGGCAGTGTCCTGTGAGCCATGTGTAGCTTAGCTCTTTCCCTGTTCCCACACAAATGATTCAGCTCAAGAGTGACGTGGTAATTAGCACAAGGAGTTGAATCAGGTGTGTTAAATGAGGGAAAACCCAAAAATGTGCAGGGCTCTGGCCCCCCAGGACTGGAGTTTGACACCTCTGCCCTAAACCTTTCTCTCACCTCTATATACGTGTGTCTGTGTGCCTCATGGAGAGCCAGAGTGATTTTTGAAAACCACCAAACTGTAAAATCTCTATCTGGAATTCAAGTAACCAAAATATAAGCATAAAAATTAAAAAATCATAAGTAATAACACTATTCTATTTAAAATTTACACTAACTAAAAATAACAAAAAAGCATTGTGCAAAATCCAAATGTCAGTTCCTGTGCATGATTTTCAGTTCAGTATGCACAATGAAATGAATGAACACATTTACTGATACTGAAGTAGATCTTCAACACGGAAACATTATGTTAATTGTTTCTGAGAGTTACGGCTAATGCTGGTTACAGTGAGTCATAATTGGCACTTTGAGAACATTTTGGTTTCCCAAAAAAGTACATCAGCACTGCAGAGGGAGTAGTTAATGAGACTAAGACTGTCTGCTATACTGAACTTAGATATGCTGCAAGCAAACATGCCAACTCATTTGAGGTGACATCATGTGAATGTATTTACTACCAGAGCAAGACAAACTGCTTCGGCGAGTCAGTCTCCCCACGGCACTGGGGAGACTGCACTTTTACCAGTACATTCAAACTGGGCTGAAAAATAACTATAGGCTATAGGAGTGTTTAGTGCTACAGATATGCATCCATACTCAGAGAGCAGAGAACACAGGCTGTAGTTCATTATAATCTTTTAGGTTTTGTCAATTACACACATCGACACATTGATTTTGTATATAATTATTTCTAATTGTGTTCATTTGCAGTTTTAGTAATAATCTCAAAACAAATTGTTTCTCCTGCTGTACCAAAATTGCACCCAACCGTGAACCTAAAATCAAGGTTTGTACCAAAACATGAGTTTCGTGTCATGCTGCTACACCCATTCGCCACTAGATGGCACCCTGCACCTGCTACTCAGAGTTCTTTCCAGGGCAACACGTCATCATCAGCTAAATCTCGTCGGCAGACAGAGGCAGCTGCCTCAGCCAGGCCAGCTGCAGACCACCCCCTCCCCCGGGGCATGTCCGTACCTTTCTTGATGGCCCGCATGCTGGGCTCAGTCCCCAGGTTGGGGGCGCCGTTGGGGAGCTCTGCCTTCTTAGCTCCACTGCTGACCTCCTTCTTGACCTCCTTCTTGATCTCCTACAGAGGGAGCAGAGTGTTCAGTCCCAGGGAAACCCCCACCTAACCTGCAAAGTCGGACCTGTCCGCTTCCCTCCCAGCACTGGGAAAGAGCAAGTCAGCTGTGCATCGGACCTTGGGGGAGCTGCCACTCAGTAAGCAAAGCAGTGTGGTGAGCAGCTAGAGGAGCAGGGCCATCTGACAGGAAGGATGGGCCCCACAATGTAGCCATGCCCACCCAGCTGCCGCATCCACTTCCTGTTCCTGTCAGTGAGTGGGCTGAGGTTAGGCTAGGCAAACACATGTAGACGGCATGCAGACGCACACAGCCGGTGCCCAAACACACTCAGCCAGCACGCACCAAGCCCACTGACACACATGCATGCGAACACACGCAGATGGCATGCAGGCTCATACAGCCAGTGCCCAAACACATGCAGCCGCTGCCCAAACACACGCAGCCTGCATCCAACCACACGCAGAGGGCATGCAGCCACACGCAGCCTGTGCCTAGACACACACAGCCAGCACACACCCAGCCCAGTGACACACACTTCTGCAAACAAATGCACATTCACATAGGTACCACCCAGACACGTACTGTCAGGGATCAGCGCCTCACTTGGCTGAAAGAGACGCACATGTGCTTGACACATTTAAAAATAAACGAGTTTCTGTGAACCACGTGGCATCTGATGGCTGACAGGCACCCCGTCCCCCCCAGCAGGATGAGAACACACCCAGCACATTGCAGCAAGAGAGGAGGCCGCAGCTGGTGGTGCGTTTCGATGGCTCTCACCCACCCCAGGCCAAAATGACCTGGGTGTAGACCTGCTGTCACACCAACCTCCATTTTGCTCATGGTTTCCATGGCAGCAGCACTCGCAGATCTCGCGTGCCCCCCTACCCTCCACCCCGGCAGCCCGCTGAGTCATTCAGGGCTCCGCCAGCAAGGGGCAGGGTTTGGATCTTAGGGCGCCTTTCCACCGTACCAGGTACCGTACTTTTGGTACTTCGAGAAAGTACCAATACTACAGTACTTTAAGGTGTTGGTTTTCCACTGGCATGAAAGCTGGTATCGACGTCGAATGACATCACAATGAGAGGCGGGGTATTTTGTACTGAATTCAAAAAATGGCTGTAGTATATTATAGGGCTGGATGACGTGTGATATTAATACCAACATCGCATGTTATGTACATCACTAATCAGCTAGATTAGGATCAATCAGGCTTTTTCTTACTTTCAATGCTTTACGTACATTATAGTGCAGGTTTAAAACATCTTTACTCTTTCATAGAAAAAAACCTTAACTAACTTGCTGTCCTGGTATTTTACACAAAATCCTTTTAAATTTCTTATGCCATCCTGATTCTTTTTGTTGCATCTGTTCTTCCAATGAGATTGCAATTCATTTTTTTTCCATCAGTGTTTTCTGAATTCACAACTGTTTTTAAGGCTGTGTTTGTATTGTGTTTCAGAGTCAAGCTAACCAATTGACAAAGAAAGCGTTTCAAATCCCACGCCAAAGTAGCAAAGTACTAAAACAGTACCCCACCTGGTTTAGCACTTTTGGTACTGGGGCTCCACCAGATGTCAATGGAAAAGGAAAAGTAGCAAAAGGACCGTACCAAAAGTAAGGTACGGTGCGGTGGAAAAGCACCCTTATGGACTGCGGTGCGGACGATTAGCGAGCTGGCACCTCCAGCTGGGTGCAGACAGGACAGGAAGTATGCTGGGAGACAGCAGCCACCCCCCCACCAGACAAACTGGGAGGACTCTCTCTACAGGACTCTTTGCTGACAGTAGGGGCCGCTAGCCGTTTACGGTCAGGCTGCTGGAGTCTCTTCACCAAACATCTGCTGTGCCCCCACTCCGGGTCCCTCGCTTCCCGGTCAGGAACGCGGGGGGGGGGCACCTGTACGGTTACAGGAACTTTGCTTGAAATTTCACGGCTATTTCAATTCCTGGCGATATTCCGGCCGGCTCCCCCAGAGCTCCGTGTGCAGGAAGTGTCCCGTTTCTCACTGTAACGTGGCTCCTTTTCACCTCCTCCCAGCCCAGCTGCTGCATTCCTGCTTTCTGCCTGCTGGGCGTGACCCCCCCCCCCCCCCCCAGGATTGCTCCAGCCACGGCCACAAGGGGGCAGCCATATGCACGGCTCTGAACTGGAACAACATCTACACCACTTTAACGACAAAGCTAGAAGGACAGGTGGATGGAGAGATGTTTTGCGCGTGAAAACTGGTGACCCACCGGGGGCGGGCCCCCCGCCACCCCCCCCCCCCCCCGGCGGGGGGGCCCCGGCACCCCGGGGCGGGACGGGGGGGGTGTAGGGACGGG